>JARHVA010002846.1:370000-922500 GCA_037957365.1 Torreya grandis | reverse complement strand
TTGGTGATAGAGTATTTACAAATAAATTAATAGTGAAAAATCTCATTAATAATATTCTACATATAATATGACCAATCTATTTTTCCCAGTATCACATGACTTTCACATAGGGTGTTAGTAAATTATATTGTTCCTACTTTCACATAAGGTGTTAGTACTTATCTTGAAAAAATCAAAACCCAATGATGGTTGTTTGAATTTGAATTTTTAAATTTTTTTCTCAATAGTGGTAGTGACCTCACCCAAAATTATGAAAATAAATTAACAAATCCAAATGTATAATGTGTTATGGATGCTTCGTATATCTACATAACACTGGGGGTACTTCAGATATATGATATTCATTCTTTGAAATAAATTTATGACTGTGTTTATATGGTTTTAATGGATTTTATTTTTGCATTGAGAGACTTATATCTAAGAAAACATAAATTCTTCTCCTTGCCTTAGAATGGTCACAATATCTAAATATTATGCAAAATAAAGTGAGATTTAGGTGCATGTGTTGAGGATTAGTAGGCTTCTAAAACACCATCCCAAGCATTAATTTGTATAAATGAAAAAAAGTTAAGAGATATATAAACCTTAGGTCAGTGTTAAAAATAAACCATAGGAAATGTTATCTTTGCAAAAAAATTAATTTGCTTATGATTTGTATCTCTCTAGAATGTTTGTGAGTTATTAATAATTATCTATAAATGCTCAATTTGTTTTTTAGCAATTTTTTGTACTAAATGAACTACAATGTTTGTATAATTTTAATCAATTGATATCAGTTAGGACATATTGATGTGTCAAAAAAGATGATAAATGAGTTAAAGTGAAAAAGAAGGAACATGAGAATAGGTGCATCTTGACTTGGTGAATACTAAAATAAGGACTCTATATTTTTAGGGCCATTTTGGATAGACTCAAGGGCATTGTAGGTGCTCTAGACACCTAAAATTATCAAATCTCGATCAATGGTCAAACATTACACTTCATTGTTGATAATAGAAGTCAAAAAAATCCTCATTTTTCATAAATTAGTTTTATAATATAATAATAAAATTACCATAAAGGATCTTACAAAATAAAAACATAATAGAATGTTAGGTGAATTCTATATAAGCACATGTATAATGTCAATAATACATAAATTGTCATATAGACATACAATAAATGCATACATTACCATATAGGTATACAAAAAATTACATCATGTAAGACTTGAGCTAATCAACTAACGACCTCCCTCTCTTTGCCTTCCTCAAAGAAGACCCTCCCTAGGATGCCTTACTGGTAGAAGGAGATCCATCGAATGCCTTGGATTTCTCTAAGATCTGACTATGGGTGCTACACTCATAGCTCACTTGCAGCTAAACCTGTTCAAATACAAGTATTATTAAACAAATAAAATAAAATATATGTAACCAAGTTAAAAAATTATATTTAAAATAGAATAAAAAATATTTAAACATACACTTAATGCAATCTCATGGTCTTTCTCAATTTTATCTTCATGTTTGATTGGGTCAGTAATAGGTTGAGCTACACGAATAGGTGTATAAATGAGGAAGACGCATTAGAAGTTCCCCTACTAATACATGAATGGGACTATCAAATTTCATGGGACAACCTTGCATACACAATACATTCACATAAATTATATTTTTTACACAAGTATGTAGTAAATATTTTATAAAAAAAACCCTTTTTTCAATTCAAAATTACAATTTAATATGTACCTCTATAAGGGCCTATACGGATGACATTGTTGTAATAATGCCTATGTCTATCTCCACTCATAGTGATGGACGAGTGTCTACTTGAGACATCAATTAAACAAAAAGTGATTCACTAAGTTTTCTATAAAGTATCATAGATAAATGGTAATTTTTTGTCCTTTATTAAACTAAGAGTGTAATATTAACTCAAAATTTTACCTCTGTATAACTAAAAGGTGTTGTTATAACATAGGCAAATGCAATAATATATGGGTTAATAATTATCTCCACTCATAGTGATGGAGTAGTGTCTACTCGATACATCAATTGAACAAACAAGCTCTCACTCAATTTTCTATAAAGTATCAAAGATATATGAAAAATGTTTTTCCTTTTTTAAACTAAGAGTGTAATACTAACTCAAAATTTTACCTCTATATAAGTATAATGTGTCATGCTAACATAGGTAGATGTAGTAGTAGATGGGCCAACAACTGGTTCTATATATGTAAACAATGGTTATGTAAGATCAAATCCTGCAAATGTGGACTGAGACGATGAAGGCATCATCTCCTCCTAGAACATAAAAAATTACATAGATATTATTCATTTTATGTTTAAATTAATTTTTAGATTTTAAATTTGTAAATATATCTTAAATTTGACATGACATTTATATAAAATATACTTGCATCCATGTAGTGGCCAATGACTACACACCAAATGTGCATGCCAAAAAATATTCACTCAAGACTATATCATCCAACCCCTCTAAACCATGAACACAATCATCATATGAAGGTCTACTACATATAGATCCATAATAAATGTAAGGATGGGGATAGGTACGCACACTAGGTGGTGTATCTTCAGCATCAATTGTTAAAAACCTACTCATATGTTGAATAAGTGTATCAATAAAGATACTAAGCACATACAAAGGGTCAATCTCCATGACCTCTTTCACTATAAAGGGGATCTAAAAGATGGAGTGGATTTTGGATAAGTATCCTTATAGGTCAATTATGTGCATGATGTGCACCTAATCAATTCTATGCAGAACCTTTCACTCGACCTTGAAACTCACCATAATCAAAATAATTTGGAATTTTATTGAGGATAAACTCATAGTAGAGTTTTCTCAAAAAATACTATGGGATATCATGGTTGTTACATGGTAGATAATCAAACACCATCCACCATCAGTCCCATAAATTGGCTTTGATCAAATTATGTTGGCACTTATGGATTTCGAAATCTTTAGCAGTTACTAAAAATGGTGCATTGGTGGCTAGGTCAATGAATAATGCACAAATGTTACTTTTGATATTTATTTTTGATCTCATGTGCTAATAATTTATCAGCATAATAAGCCATATAATTATTCCAATATGATTCTCATCTATCAATTTAACTCATTATCAAGTAAACTTGACCCAATATTGACTTGAGGTTAATGGCTAGATAGGTGTAGTGGGTGTTGGTGGATGTGGGATCCCTCATTCTCTTGATTACTTGCTCAATTTCAAGTTTTGTCTACAATGTGTGGAGCTAGATCCTCCTAGCTTCCTAGGGGATCTTAGGGAATTGTAGGAGGGTTAGGTGCAGGAATATGAGGGTTAGGAGCATTAGGTGGAGAGTTAGCCAAAGGATTAGGAGAGTTAGGTGGAGGGTTAGCTAGAGGATAAGGAGGGTCAAGTGGAGGGTTAGCCACAAACTTAGAACGGTCAGGTGGAGGGTTAGGAGGATGGTTATGGTCTCTTGCAGTGGATTGGTTTGTTTCAAACAAATAATTTATGTATTAAACAATATGAAAAATTAAAAAATGGTGAAATACAAGGTTAATAGGTGTAGTTTTTTATCACTACCCTATTTATGTGGTGGTATTGTGAAGTTAAGGACGTTTCAAGCTTTCCAATGGAATTTTTACAAGTTTTGAGTTCTTTGGAAGAGAAAGGTGAATATGAAATAGTACTTGTGACTTGAAAAAATATGAAATGGTAGCGTTTGGCTGCTATTAAAAATAAAAAACACAAGTAATGTGTATGCATTACAATAATGTGTATGTGTTACCATAATGCATATGTGTTACATAACATGTATGTAGTACCATATTATGTATGCATTATGGCTCAAAAATTATCAAACTATAATGTGAATAACACATACCTATTATAGGGTATGTCCATGGAATTATCCCCCAACTCTATGCACAAACCCCACTCTTTTATGAGATAATGTCATTGGCCATCATTGGAGTAGATTTTTTCATGCAAACCTAGTATTATCCATTTGGCTATGGATTCGATGTCTCATTATAAAAAAAATTGTCTTTATCTTTGAAACACCTCCAATTTCTTGTATGAACATAATTGGAAGTGTTGTCATGAAATGTAAAATTTCATGACAACAAGCACACACACCCTTTATAAAGGGCATGTGCCCTTTTCTCTAAGTTTTTTGAAAATTATTTAAGTTCCCTCCAAAATAGCATTACAAAGGGTGTGTGTCCTTTATATTACATAGGGAACACACCTTTTAGGCTTGGCAATCCAAGCCAATTCAAATTTAAGCTTGGATACATCTTTCAAATAGTGTGTGCCTTTTTTAAAAAGGTGTTTGTCCTTTATTATTCATGGACAAGTTTTTCAAGAATGGTCCAATTTTTGTCTCCCAACTTTGTGCAGATGTATATAATAGACTTGCTTGACTAATGTTAGATAGGAATATGTTTAGACCTATTGTATATTGATATAGGACTCTTTGGGTACTTTTTTATGTTGCCAACATGTTGAACATGTAGGATGACCCATAAGAAAGATTTGAATATGAAAACTGACCATTGTCTAGCTTAGGATGAGTCTAGAATTTTAGAATAATTTGAGTCTAATAGTTTTGCCTATAAGGCAAGAAGACTAATTTGATGATCTTATGATAGTCTAAATATGATTTTGAACATGTTAGATACATACTAGGGAATTCTTATAGGTGACTAATAATAAATAAGGAAGGTTGGATCCATGGAAAGGATGTAAATATGAGAGAATAGAGAAAAAGAGTCATGTGTGTATGCACAAGTCATGTAAGGTGAAGGTAGGTAAAAAAAAATGGCATTATCAAGTATCTTATCTCATATTTTTCATGTCTACAATATCAAAAAATTTACTAATGTGGAATTAATCCAATTAGAAGATTTTAAGAATTCATTAGTTGGAGGTGGGAATGCAAAAAAAAAAAATTAGTGGAGAGGAGATAACGTTATAGACTTTTTTTAGTATGGGAGGAACAATGGATGTAATCTACCACTTCAAACTTCTCATTCTCTAGCCTATTTTTTCCATGGACAAAACTTTTTGAATATGTAATACCTTATATATCACCATTGTCTCACAATTATTGGTAATGTGGAATTTCGTGTTGGTGTATGTATAAATTGTACTTCAAAAATATTTTATTAAATTTATTTGAGATATTTTTCTAAGATTATAATTTTGATCAAAATATTTTATTATTATTTTTTTGCTTTAATATTAGATTATCTAGTGTGAATATAATTAAAAAATGTTTTGAAAAAATAATCAATCATCAATTTAACAATTAACATATAATTTTATTTAATAATATAAAAATATTTAAATTATAAATTATTAGAGAAAATTTAAATAATAATAATAATAATAATAAAATTATTTTCAAATGAGAGTGGTTTTTTACTCAATTTATTTCTTATTAGCAAAAATTAAAAAAATTTCACTAACATTCAAATTTTATTATTTTTTGCTTGACAATTAAAACAAAAAGTAAAGTCTTTAAACTCATAAATAAAATTTTATATATATATATATATATATAAAACATCCAATTTTTTAAGATATCAATATATAAATAAATTAATTAATTTCAACTTATATGATAATAAAAGAATGTTGTCACATCCTCTACTAAAATATAAATCTCAAAATCTCACTAAATATTTTTTAATTAAATTTAAGATAATAAAAATACATTATCACAATCTCGACCAAAATACAAATTTTACCTTAAAAAACAAAAACAAAAAAGAATGAAAAATGATATTAAGATATTTATATACTCCTTAAAAAACACACTCGATATTTCCTAATTCAATCCAATGAAAATGACATTAAAACATTTGTGTGCATTGTGTGCTTCTTCAGAAATACTAGTTACATATTTATAACTTTTCTTTATTCAAAGGAGTATCGGTAAACATCTTTTGACGGATGAAGAAGCCAGAGGATGGAGCCCACCTGCAAGCTGGTTGCATTGCTACGAGTCCGGTGTCTAGCTTTATTGACTTTAGTCTTGCACTAACCAGAAAACAGACGTGGCAGAGTAAAATAATATCTGATATCCCCACCGACAAGGAGCAGCTTCGAGAAGCAAATTGTAGAAAGAATGATAATGCAGAAAATATTATAAAGATAAATATGCATCAGACTGTTACATGTCCCATAACAGAACATAAAATTAAATGTTTTTTAAAAATATACATAAAGAAAATAATTTTTATATATAAAATTAATTAATTTATTGATATGAAAATTATATACAATTTTTTCTAAATATAAGTGTAATGTATTTTTCTCATAAAAAAAATTTTTGGCTTTCTCCATTTATAATTTAGATGATGAATATTTTAATATAGTGTTTTTAGCAGAAATGAAAATTATAATTATACAAAGTGAAGTGATTCTCACTAGACTATGAAAATCTACATGACAAACATTCCTAAAAAAGTAAGGAGGATTTATCACAACATGAAACTCATCCAAATATAAAATTTTAGATTATTTTTTGTGAGATTTTTTAATATATTCTTATATTTGTTTTTTTAACCCTTTAGAGATTTTTGAAAAAAAATTGACATTTAGAAGCAAACATGAATGAATTGGAGAGAACTATAAGCTTCCCAATGTATCTTTATGGTTTCAAATCCTAAGCACATATAAATAAATTAAAACCATGATCAAGATAAACATTTTAAGGAGAGGTGTTCATCTTAAGGGGATGTGCCCATCTCAAAGGAAGGTACTTCAAATTGTAACATTGATCATCACTGTCCCACCCATATGTCTTTATTTGGATTGAGGAAAGATTTTAGGGAAGGCAAAGTTTACGTATGAAGAAATTTTATTGGGAAGGTAGAGAACTCCAGAAATTCCACTTGCACAAAAGAGAAGTTGAGTGTTACATTTCTTAAGAATATTTGAAATGGAATGTCATGTTACTACTTGCATTATATGTAATCTAAATTAATTTTGATGATGAAGTATAGGTTTTACTTTTCATTTGGTTACATGCAAAAGAGAAAGCATACATTATCTAGCTCTTCAATGTAGAAGTAGAACATACTAAACAATGGATATCAATAGAAATCAACTGCACAACCTAATAAGGCTCCACCACCATCAACTTCAAAAAAAGAGAAGAATTAACAAGGTGAAATGTGGTTATATGAAAACCACACAAGCTCACACAAAAATTTCAAATGTTGCACACAACAATCTTTGATTATGAAATATACATCTTGTCACATGAAAGTAAGTGAATACATTTAATATGTCAAATTCAGGGATGTATGGTTTAGCAAGGGTCAACACTTAAATAAGAAACTAACATTATAAATAGGCAATCGAAACTAGGATTACCCACACTTTACAATGAATGAAAACTATTTATATTGAAAGCAAACACATATTGGAAATCATATTGTAGTCTCCTTGGAAAAAACTTAGACACAAGTTATCTCTTCTACATTACATGCTATTAATATGAATAATTAATAATAAAAAAATAATAAACATTATATATAAATAAGATCAAAATGAATGTTGACCTTATTTCTAAGCACCTCTTGTAAATCCTAATCCTATATTAGTTTTGAAAATATTTGTTGATGGTATGTTGTGTTCAATTATAGCATTTCTCATGCAACAATCATAATATGGGAAGTATTTTTAGTGCATAAATGTTTAGGACTGTTCTTACAAGACAACTTTTAGAGACATTTGGTTATTGTTTTCTATCTTAAAATATACAGGGAAAGTTTGTTGAGAAAAATGGAAGAGAGAAATATAAATTTAAAAAAGTGGTAATGCACCAAAAAGAAAATAGTTGACTTTTTATTTGAACAAAACCATCTATTTTTCAAAACAAAACAAAATTAAACCCAATGTGGAATAGTAAAGCCAAAGAGGTGAGATATAATTCAAATATTGAAATGAGAGCAGAAAAAACAAAAAGAAAACTTGAAGATATACAAATAAAAATCACATAAATTTTTTTTAGTTGTAGCACAATCTACATAGACTGCATTTCAATGTATTAAAAAGCTCAAAGGGAAGCTTATATTAAAAAATAATATAAGTTTTATATATAAATTATGAGATATAAAGACATAGCAAATCCCAGAAATCAACCTTTGATCAAAAGAGCTCATTACAGGTTGATCAAAAGAGCTCATTACATATACATAAGAGAAAAAGAGGAAGAAAAATTCATTATTCAGTTTCTATCTGCCAGAAGTAAAGAAGAATTCAATATAAAAGAATTTACTTTGTCCTTTGCTATCTAGCTCCTGCATTTATTGCATGCTACAACGTCTATTTAAGTTTTCATGATGCCCATGTCATCCTACTTCAGTAATTTGTGGCTAAGATTCTTTTCAAATTTGTATGCCTATGTTATCTCGTTGTGCCTTAAAATCTATGCTATCTCTGGAGACCTATACCGACTTTCAAAGATATTTAGCATTAAGTTGTAATCTTGAAAGACAATTACAACTAATATGAAACCGCTTAAAGCTCATGTAAATCAATTTGGGTTTAGAGAGCCATTATCAACTTGTTTGAACAAGATTCGTGATCATTGAGGACCTATTCGAGGATTGGAAGATGATTAGCAAGATGAAATGCTTAGATATTTACAAAGACCAATCCGAGCCAGATAAGTCCGAATAAAACTGTTGAGCTTTGTGAATGTCGAACACGTACTTATAAAAGTATACATGTTCTGGTTTCTAAATCTAGTTAACACTTGGTATTTGCTTATTTTACAATGAAAGTGTTGTTTAACATTGAAAAATGCTTTGATTCATCTACTACCAAAAGTTCTTTCATAGGCTTCCTTCAGTGGTAAAATTTGACTAATGAACTCAGTATTGACCCTTTTGCTAACGAGAGGTTTTGATTTTTGGCATTAAGCAAAGATACTTTTTACTTGATGAGACAATCGGTGGAATTTAATGGATATTAAAAACTATTTTGACTAATTCATTCTCAGATAATGTTGCATCATTACTAGTAGGACATAGTTATCCAAAATTACAGTATCGAATTCCATTTCTTTAGGTGTGGATTAAATTGTTCCTTCCAATCCCATAGCTGGTGTCTTCTGATCTAAAGAAAGAATATTCATTTCTTGTCTCTCATCCTGCATAGTAGTTTTTGCGAATTCTAACCATGTTGACTTATCTTAAGTGGCTGAGACATCAGAAGAGATTTTATCTTCCTGATCAGTAGCGGTAACTAAAGTGGAGTCCCTACTACATGTCCCTATAAAACCCATAATCTGTGAAACAAGATTTTGATTTGTAACTGCAGTTTTTAGTTTCTTATATATTTTGGCACGTTTTAAGAAATTGGAGAGCAGTTCATCCTCATCAGAGTCATATAGTGGGATATTCTCTATACAAAATCTTTCATCATTATCTTCCCAAAGATAGGCATCGTTTCCGAAACCACGAGACCTAGCCCCAAGAAATCCAAAATAAGATAATTATACCACATTGATATCATACGTTGGCACCACCATACCATTGAAAGTTATAATCATAAGTTAATTTTGTTCCGCAAGGGATGTCCTACTTCTCAAAAACTCCAACCTTGATTCCTCCGAGCACTGTTCACTTTTGAGTCTCAAAGTTCAGTTCACATGAATGATTAATGAATAAAGCATGGCTACGTTTACTTGTTGGAATCAATTGATTCAAACCTATCAAAAGATATGATAAATGCATCTCTTAAAATTTTCACTTCATAAGCCTAATATCTTCGCCTTGCCTTTTTCAAGAAATAACTTCCCCGCATTATTCTATAACAAATTGACTAGCTTAATGTCTTGGTATGCCATTAATCCTCACCTTCGGTCATTTGTCTTGAATAACTTTGACTTTACATATTCACCTTGTTTTAATGTATGGTTTTTGCATTGATCTCCACAAGGGCAATGTCCAAGAGTATAATATATAAATAGCATTTAGGCACTTTTCTCCACACATGCTTTCTAGGTCATCAGGGATATGTTTTCCAATATATATGGGAATGTTCTCCTTATGTTTTTGGTGGGTTAAACTAATGGTGGATTTATGAGCCTTCATGTTAACTTCTATGACTCTTTTCTTTCATATAAAAGGTCTCATTTTTTTTAATGACATTAGAATATTAAAGCATGAAAATACATGTTTGAATATTTTTTTCGGTGATTATCTAGTGATATGAACTTTGAACAAGGTTAAAGATCACATTTTGTTTGTGTACTTAAAATAATAAGTGTAAAGTCATTGTAGAGACCTACAACCACTCTTTGCAAACCTAATCACATTACTTGTTATTTAATAAACAATGGTGAAACACTTTTTTATGAGTTTTTATTAGTGGGAGTCACTAAAGTAGATTTATTCAACCAAGTCTTGTCTATTAGGCTGTGAAGTCAATGTCTCATTCTTTGTCTCTATCTTTGAAACACCTCTAATCACCTAGGAGCGTAATTGGGGATGTTATCATGAAATGTAAAATTTTATGACAATAACTAGTTTCAATTATGGGGCCACGTTTCCTAACGAAGTGTAGAAGAAATCTATAATATTTAGTCTCTCATGTCTTATTATTACAAATTCTTGAATTCAATGTGTATAACATATTTGTTCATCCCAATCTAGCCAACTAGTAGCTAGTTCGCCTATCTTAATCGTATGAGAAATGAACACTCAATGCAAGACCATATCACTTTCTTGTTTATCTAACACCTAAAGAACAAACATTCACATCACTATTTTTATTTTCATCATTGCAAATTCCATCATTAAAATACCCTATCAATTATGATGTCATGGAGAGCCACTTGGGTGAAATGCTTCAAGATTGATTCTAGTATGTTATTATAAAAAAAAGAAGACTTTCACTATAGAATTAGAATAAGGTTTTGTTATGTCCTTCTAATTTGGATTCAAATAAGGTGTCCAAATAAATACAAATTTGAATACTGAACATTCAAAAAATGATCATACATCTCTTAAAAATGTGATCCTTTCTTCCACTCCAAAGCAATGCTTATCTTGACATCTTTATATAAATCATGCGGTTGTTTAATGTACAAGTATAAAACACAACTACAAACACATTTAGTTACAAATACCAACACACAAAGAGGAGATAAAAAAAAATATACTAATGCATTTATTGGAAAACAACACACACACACACACACACACACACACACACACACACACACACACACACACACACACACACACACACACACACACACACACACAAAATTCAAAATAGAGACATAAAAGGAAAACAAGCCAAAATAGGGAAAGTAGAATTATTTACAAGGAGCAATGGAAAACAAAAAGACTATAAAAAACTATTATCTGACTAGGAGAATTACTTTCCTTTTCAAAATAATGAATTTGACTCATGAGACCCAAACATGTTTAGCATAAGTGACCAAGCAAGTGTAAAAAGGATGAACTTGTAATTTTTGTGTGTACTGAGATGATCATGAATGAACAAATCAATAGTGTCTTCATGGTTTAAAATGGAATCATTGCAAGTTTTCCAATCTTTTGTGAGCATTTTTTAGCAATAATGGACTTCTTTAATGTCTTCTTATATGGATTTAAATTCTTTTTTGTTAGATACAGGACCTAAATCAGAGAGGATTATGTCACATATCTCTTCTTGAGCTATAAAAACAATAAGATTATCTTATGTTCCCATGACAAAGACAATTTCATCATCAAATGAATCATCTTCATCAACTTCTTCTATGTTGACAAATTAGATTCTTCTTGAAATGAATATTGGGCACCATTCTTTTTACTCCATCTCCACATCTTCTTTTATTTCAATCTTGGAATAATTATGATCTTCAATCTACATAGGCTTGATTGCATTAGATTTAGATCCTGCATATAACTCTTCTATAGTGGAATTATTACATTTTGGATTATTATCTCTTTCTATTTGTGGTTCAATCAGTTGTCCCTTAGATACTAATTTTCTCTCTGGATTGTAAGGTTTAATTAATCTCATGAAGTAGGAAGAATCATCTCTTGTTTTCCAAGGGGGATCTATATTCTTCATCTTTTTCCTAATACGTCATTTTCTCTACCAACTATTTACTTTATTCCATGATTATGAAATTTAAAAAAATCATATAAGGCAGAAAGAAGTTTATCTTTTTCTCTACTCATATTTCAATGTGCTTGATCAGGAATTTTCTTTCAAAATATTTATTCTTAAAGTTGAGGTCTCTTGATTATATCAATTTCCACTGCTTCTTTACCACTTAAGGCATTTGTATCACATTTTGAAACTTCTTTCTTCAACATCTCAAATAAGATCATGTCATTTTCAATTTCAATAACTTCTTGTTGCACAACTTCCACATCATTTATTTTGTTTCTCATCAAGATAAATATGATTTATGGATGTAGATAACTTATGAAAATACAAAATTTATTTTTGGGTCTTGGTTGATCAACTTGATGGATTGATCTTTATAATTTGTTGAAGCATGCTACAAACTCTCTCATTTTTTCTTCTTATTGCTTTTGGAATAAATCTATAAACAATGCACACACATCCATAGATGGTTTGAATCTATTCAGGAACTTGTTATTTAAGGAGTCCCAACTGATAATGCACTCATCTTTTAGATGCAAGAACCTTTCATAGTAGGTCTAGTGAGATTTTCAACAAAATTATCACAAAGACATCTCCATGCATAACTCCCAAGATACTATAAAACACTGTGAAATCAAGGATATGATCATTTGCATCTTGAGAATTTTATCTTGAAAATTTTAAAAATATCTTCCTTGAGCCCGAAGGTAACTCACTATATTAGGTCAAAGCCAATAGCCCAAAACATTTTCCCAATGGGACATGGAGAATATTGGAGTTTGTGTGAACCAATGTCATTTATTCAATTAGAAAGATGTAGGCACTATGTACTTCATCTCAATTGATTCACCAATCTCCATTTCATACGAGGTTCCTTAAAATGTTTGAAAAATTGAGTATGCAATGCACCTCAATACTGAGTAGAGTCACCAAAAATTATTGGCAAGATTAAATGTCACAATTCATTTCTTATTGTTTTGTCTCACCCAATTGGATGCAACATGAAACTTAAAACATTAGATAAATCATGAGTTAAATCATGATTTCACTTTAAGTTTTAGAGGCTTATATCCCTTGTGTGATGGAGGATTTTTTTGGTTTTAGGTACTTTCACCCAGAAAATATGAAAAGACAACAAAAATGGATGAAAGGGGAAGTTTATGAGTGGAGAGAGAATATAGAGAAATGGAAGGGAGAATGAGATATTTTCAGTGGAATAAAAAACAAAAATGGATGAATTATGAAGTCTATGAGTGGAGAGAGAATATAGAGAAATGGAAGGGAGAATGAGATATTGTTGGTGGAATAAACAATGTGTTATACTTTATAAATGATATAAATTTAACAAGAAAGTTTGAACAATTCAACAATGGAAACTTGTATCTTTATAAAGGCAAGAAATGTAAACTTCAAATGAACGAATGAAGTGCATCACCAAATAGGATTCAAGGCACAAAGTTCTCCAAAAATCCTATGTATTTCTAGTTAGAAATAAACACAAAGTTTTCCATGTCATCCTTTCAATTAGGATTTCATTTGGCATCAAAGAGTCCTAGTTTTGTAATCATCTTTTTAGCATGTAAATGTAAATTTAGAATAACCAATGAGATAATAAAGATTACGTTATGCTCAAAGTATTCATTCAAATGAGGTTACATGTATAAAACACAAAGTATGTCTTGTAGTATTTCCAAAACAAAGTTTGCAAAGCCAAGAGTGTTTACATGTAATCAAGAAAGTACATATTTTTAACCAATCTCTTTATTCATAAATTAAAATTCAGAATTTATAAATAGTAAATATTAAAAATTCACAAGGAAATCCCAAACAAGATGGTGCTTCACATCGACATTGACATCGGACCTTAGCATCACCATACCACTAAAAATTATAATTAGAAGATAACTTTATTCTATAAGGTATGTCTTGCTTTGAAAAAATTACAACACTGATTCCTCCAAGCACTGTCCACTTTTGAGTTTCAAATTTTGGTTCACATGAATGATTAATGAATCAACCATGGATATATTTTCTTTTGGCATCAATTGATTCAAACCTATCAAAACATATGATAAATGCATCTCTTAAAAAAATCTATTCATAATCCTAAGATCTCCTCCTTGCCTCTTTGCAAGAAATAACTTCCCCAAATTATTAGCCTTAATATTTTGGTTTACCATTAGTCCCCACCTGCAGCCATCTATCTTGATTAATTTTGAATTTACATATTTACATTGTTGGAAACTCTAGTTTTTAGAGTGAACTCCACGAGAGCATTGCCTAATAGTACACTTGTTCTATGTAATACATTTAAGCATCTTTATCCACACATGATATCAAAGTCATCACGTATGTATTTTCCAGCACATGGGAATGTCCTCATCCTTCTATTTATTATGGGTTAGTTGATGTCAGATTCATGAGCTTCATGTTGAATTATATTTCTCTTTTCCTTCATTCAAAAGGTCAACTCCTTTTTTTGTAACAACTTTGAATACTCAAGCATGACAAGATAGGTTAGAATATTTTTCAAGTGAATATTTGGTGATATGAACTTTGAATAAGGTAGAAGATCATATTTTATTTGCATTATTTAAATAAGAAGTGCAAAGTCACTATATAGAACTAAAACCACTATTTGAAAACCTAATCACATTACTTCTTATTTAGTAAATAATGGTGAATCATTGGGTAAGATCATAAATTTGGAAGATAAAAAGGAGCTACCTGTGGACATGATTTTCCTAAAATTTCAAAAAACCAAATTTATGTGGATAATTTGAAATAGCTACACTCAAAATTTGAAGATACTATAAGAACGTGAAATGTAGCACTTCAAGTCTAGTTTCTAAAACACTAATTTTGTTTTAATAATTATTAAGCATAACTTGTTCAAACATCAAAAAATTTAATATAAAATCATATTTTTTTCAAAAAAATAGAGTGGATAGATGATTGTGTGGCCCACCATTTTTTTAGAATAATTTACTATTGTTTGAAACTCTTTGGTGAGTATTTAGATAAGATCTTCTAGTTTGTGAGCTATATATATATATATATATATATATATATATATATATATATATATATATATATATATATATATCAATGAATTTTATTTTATTTTTATTTTTTAAGTAAATAGATCCTAAAAACTAACCAAAAAAATGGATAGTTAGCCGTGTGGCCTTCCTAACTACCTCAAAAAAATGAAAAATGATTTTTTAAAAAATATGTATAGAATTTGTTTTGCACTTGGATGAACTAAAAAAAATTACATTAACATGTATAAGCATGTATATTTATGGCATGTGGTAGCTTAAAAAATTATATTTATAAATCAACATAGTTTATAACCTTAAATGTAACAACCCCGCTGGGATCAACTAGAAATACATGATTTTTTTCTTATTTAAATAGATATACACCATAAATAGATTACACCATGGGAATCCAAATAGAGATCATTTACATACTCAAATGTGATAATAAAAAATACATATTGTGTCATAAATCATTAATTTCTAACATCATAAGTACATGCCATAATGTGAACATAGATAGTAATTACATTAACTCAAATACAACTGCTACAAGTCTACAACCATCATTGTCAATATATAACAAGTAATTATAGCTTCCATAAAAATATTCAATAATAATTACAATATAATACATTGTACATATAAGATACATGGCTTTCCCGTAGCATAGTTCTTGAACTCAAGTATTTATGGCAATGTCAAGTGTTGTGTCGATAAGTAGCACTGTTTTGGGGGGGGAGAGTATCATCTGAGTAATTTTTCACACTAACCACATACCAATAATTATTCACACTAATCCCATCAGGAAATAGCCCTCCCTTCATAGATAAGAATATAGTGACAACATGGGAATCCAAAGAGACAAGAAAGCACCTGTGTGTTGTATAATTTTTAAACTAAACATGCAATGTATCATAGAAAACTTGATATATTATAAGATATCATACATGCATGTAAACCATACTCATGAAATTATAATGTCTCACTAAACATACTTTGGCCCAAAATTTTACAAATAATAAATAATAACTATTTATAGATTAATCAAAATCATACACACTACTTGATCAGACTACCTTTATCTATCATTGTGATACCAGTAAGCCAATGAAGTCTATCTCACTCCTTAATCTATATCAACAATGCAGATTGATCAAATATAATTTAACCACAAGACTCATTAAATTTACATCCTATTAACAAACACATCATATAACATGCTAAACATAGGATTAATCATAACATATATTTATTTCGTTAAACATACGAATGAATCTTACATGATTTTCTATCTCATACTATAAATGATGACTATAGCTTATACCATCTAGGTAAAATACAAATTTAACTATAGATTTTTACTTCCAAAATTAGTTTCCAAATATACTACACTCTATGATAACCCATATTACCATAGTCTAGTGTTCTACGACACAACTACTAATATTTTCATAATCAATCAAAATAAAGTAGTCATAACTACATGGAAATATAAGCTTCTATTTAAACAACTAAACATAATATATCAAGTCACATTTCCCATAGAAAACACAATAATATTTAATTTTAGCATATGCTACACTCCCAATGATTGTATACATACACACAAAGCTTTATCAACTGTCACAAAATAGACTATTCACATGTAACATGCATACATTAAATCAGCCAAACATAGATGTAAGTGTAAACATAACAAATATAGTCTTTACCATCTAGGTACAATATAATTTTATACTGTATTACTCTATGATATCGCATACTATCATAAATCATAACTACATAAAATCACATAACCCGACTTATAATTTCAAGAATCAAGCAATCCACATAGATAACAACAAGCAAGCAAGTATATAATTATACCACCTAAATATACCCTAAGTTTAAATTGCATAATAACATTCCAAATCAATATAAATTATAAGCATTCATCATGATGTATCATTTTATACTAGATATAACCAAGCATTTATACATATTAATAATCCCAGAACATGTACTGCACACAAGTATTCAATATTGAATATATATAACTAACATCCAATCAATTATTTGTAGTGAATCAGAGAACTCATAAGCTATTTATAACATTCACTTAAATATTTTATTCTATTTTATAAAAGACTATTTGATATAGTTATAGTTTCAATCCCTGAGACACCCAATGTCTAGATAAAATCATACTTCTAGCTACAATCTTAGCCACATGACCCGACATAGCCATTTACATTATGTAATTATGGTGTAAACATAAATCCATGTATAGATAAAGTAAAAAAAGATTCAACACACATTAAACATAAGATAATCCAATATAAAATCTGTTATATGTTTAGGGGTTTGAATGCATACATTCGTTAAGCTTTATTTTATCATAATTATTTAATATAGTCTATAATCCATCTGTGGAGATAAATCCATAAGAATACACTCCTATGCTCATATACACACTAGTAGGTACATTAATACTTATGTACTCACTAAATTTTATTATTTCCAATTCTTTAACATAGGTTATAATCCACCTATGGAAATACATAACCATTAGAATACACCCATAATTTTTATGATGCTTACCAAAACTTTTTTTAATGTAACATTCACCTCCTGGGTTTTAGTTCTTAACTAACATATAATAAGTGATTTGTACTTATCATAAAGAAGACTTGTTGAGATTTCTACCCCTTTTTGTTCCTCAATAACGATCTTGAAATGGGTCTTAATATGTTAATCTCACATAATGCCCACGGTTATACATAAATTCCAAATGAGATTTTTATAATATTATTCCACCATTTTTGTGTCGAAAAGGTTGACTATGTTTAAAAAGGCTAATAATCAAGCCTAGTCAAATAAACTTCCCAAAAATCAACATAGTTAAAATCTATGTCATAATTCCCTTTTATATTATTCAGTATGACCATTATATATATAGCCTAATAAATAAATAAAACATTAAATGCTTATTAATGTTGTACTTTATATACCAATTGAAAACCATGTATGTTAAGTGTGACCCTAAATTATGTAACTAAGCATAACAATATTAATTCTTATGCCAAAAACATGGCTACACTAAATAGATACATCATGCCACTAGACTTATTATCACCTTCCAAACAATATTGTTTCTTGAATTGATTTAAATTACTCATGCGAGCTGCCATGAACCTAGACACTAAATCCTCTCTTTCATAGCCTCCCCCATTCTTAGCAATCTCACTTCTTCAAGAATGCACCACATTCAAATAAAATCCATCCACTACATTAATCACTTTGTGTAAATGCTTTTCAAAACCTATGTTGAGCATACACTTGATTATACATAGAAAGGGAATGATAGAGGCAATCTTGACAGCTATAATATTTGTAGCATTGTCAAAGGTTTATGATAACTATGAGGTGAACAAGGAAGGAAGGAGGCAGTAGCATGCATACCACAAGGTTATATCTGATGTCACCTTAGATCATATAATATTATAATTGTTTATAATATTATATTTGAATATAGTTTATCATATGAGTGTATTGTTTTAGTTAATTTCCACTCATTTCTTAAGTTTAAAAGTAAATAATGAAATTGGTAATAGGGTATGTAGAAGAATACTTGTTAAAGTGTGCATATGAATCCAAATGATGATGAGAACTCCTCTTTGGCTAGGAAGGAATATCTTGTAGATAATAAAGACACTAAAAAGGGGGGGTTGTTAGCAACTAAATGAGTGGACTGCCTAGCGTAGATCCAAGAAGCATATTGCTTACTAGG
This sequence comes from Torreya grandis, assembly GCA_037957365.1. Taxonomy (NCBI): domain Eukaryota; kingdom Viridiplantae; phylum Streptophyta; class Pinopsida; order Cupressales; family Taxaceae; genus Torreya; species Torreya grandis. The sequence goes on along the minus strand of JARHVA010002846.1, from coordinate 903,545 downwards.
AGTTCATCAATCCACTATTGTAAAAATTAAGTTAGAAATGATAAAGTAAATATATACTTGCATAAAATAAATGAAGTACAATTCAAAAAAGTAGAATGCTAGTTAATAGAAAAGTAACCAAAAGTAACAAAGCTGATGAATACTTATGATAAAATGGTCTAGGTCTGGTCCATAAAATCAAAAAGGGTACTGTAATTAGGAAAAACAGACAAAGTTAGGTCTGACTAAAGGTTACGAAGCTAAAATTAGATTACTAGGTTTCTATGCCCTAGTGACCATCAATGGTCAAGTGAACCATCAATGGTTTAGGCTGACCATCAACTATTGGGTAACCATTGATGGTTAAAGTGGCCACTGGAAGTTGTGTTAATTTTCAGTTGTTACCTATGTAAATCTAAGATAATAAAAAAAAAGGTATAGATTAGGTACTTGGGAAAATATAGGTTTGTTACTAGGCTGAGGAGTGGAGAATAAGATATTGATGGGTCTGATAGGGTAAAAAAAGTTAGAAATAAGATAAATCAATGAATATAAGTAAAAGATACCTAAAACTTAATGATGGAAGATTGAAGTAATTTGGCTAGAATGACATTACTTCATCTTTCAAAAGTGATTTTGATGGAGCTTTAGGTCTATGGTGATGTTGCTTGCTTATTGAAGGATGTTAAATACCTATATGCAAGAAAGCTTGAATACCAAATTGTGGATTGCACATTCATTTCACTTCCTCTTCTTCTCCTTTTATAGGATGAAGTTGTTGATTCGGATGGAGGAAGTTATTAATTTGATAGGGGGATAAATTTTCTAATTCATGATGTTTTAAAGTTAGTTTCAAAATCAAGTTTTTTTTTAAGGAGATACTTATCTCACACAAATTTGTCAATGCTTTAAAACTTTAAAGTAGGCTTAGAGACCTGACTATAGATTGTCAGGCTAATCGTCGATGTTTACGCTGACTGTCAGTGGTCAAGGGGTCAAAAAAAATGAGTTAAATAAAATTTAAAAAAGGGGTGAATTAAATGTATTAATTTAGGGGTTTGATAGGGTAAAGTTAGTAGACAAGTATAATTGACTAGATGGTCCACTAGATGTGAGTTCAGACGAGGTTCAGAAGGTAGTTTGACATGAAAAACTGTTGTATGGAGTTTTTGAGTGTCTACATGTATAATATTACAATAGATATAACCTATTATATATCTATCATAATACTATGTACCACTATTCCTAAGTTATAAAATAACCATGTTGGTTTTTGCTATATATCTAGCGTAATAGTATATAACACTATTTATGCCACTAATAGATATTTATGGCTAACACCATAGCTCTTTCTAGTCCATTTCAAATTTCTAAGAACTTTGGAGTCATCAGTGGTGTATGCTTTCCAAAAGGTACACTTCAACAAAATTTAGTTAGGGGTGATTCTAAATTTATTTAATTTTGCTCATTGTTGAATTAATTACTTAAGCCACTGAACATTTTATGCTAGTCGCTAGTTTAGAGAATAAAGCACTATATTTTCTATTTAAAAACTTATACGTCTAAGTCATTGCTTAGATTATTAAATTATATTAATTATAATTTAAAAAAATGAATTCTATAATTGCATCATTGTTATTTAAGTAAGATTTTCTTCTCATTAATTAGATAGTTGGTAAAAAATAGGTATATATTATATACAATGCTAAACACAATAGGATATACACAAAGTAGATTGTATACACAAAATTTTATATAATTTGGCATTCATATAATTTATATAATTAAATCTGAATATAATGCATTACCTAACTTGTAATTTTGCATTGAATTAGCTTATACCTGTGAATATTTTCTTCTTTTGTTGCTTTCCTTCTAGAATGATACCCACACTCTCCCAAAAATAACTCTTTATTCTTCCCCTTTTTCTAGATATAAGGTGTAGTTTTCTTTCTTTAAAGAAAAGTGTGTGGCTTTTCCATAATTTTATTTCTTTATTTATTTTATTATCCCTTGTTTTTCAAATATTTTTTGGTTTTTGTCATCTTTTCTTTTTTCCTCTTTCTTTTTGTTTTATTTCATTATATATTTTTATTTTTATTTTATTATTTTTTCACTTTTTCTCTCAATGGCAATTTTTAGATTTGTAACACTTAAAATTAATTACAAATATTAGTAAGTTCACTAATTTATGTATTACCTCCTAATGTCATGATGGATTAATCAATAAATCTAAATTTAATCAATTTATACTAATCTCCAAAATATTAATGATCATAAATGAAAATACACAAGATAAAATCACCCAAGTATGAACCTAGACTAACATGCAAGTCACACAAAGAAATTCAACAAAACTATTAAGTTATGCTAGCAAACCAAGTATAAATGAATATCTAATGCAAAATATTTTAAATGCATTTGACTAACCATTAAATTATGCATCTAATCATGTGGTAGTTAATGTGGTGTGTGTAGGGTACTAGTTATATTCTCTATCATTTTTAGACATCTTGATCTACGTCATCCTCTCTGATGTTACTATCCCTCTATCACACTCTGAGGGATGGATTATCCTGTGTGAACCTCATAATGAAATAGGTACTTAAACCATAACAGTCATGATATACATTCATCATAAATATAATTAAAATAAAAAATCAACATGATCATAAAGAAAATATATATTTATAACTAATTCATAACAATGTGACCATGTAGCTTAAGAAATATCTTGCTACCCCATTACAACATATATCTCATAGCTTAGTTAAAAATAGCCAAACCCAAATTTATCAACTATAGATATCCATAAATAATCTAACAAGTTTTCCTGATGAGTAATCAAGATGTAACATTAAAATAGTCCAAAAATTATTAAAATCATATATTTGAAAAGAGGAGAGCATGATCATCGTCATGGTAATAATTTTTTGAATTTTGTTGTTGAAATTCTTAATGTATTTGGTGATTAAAGTTAAAATTTGTTATTTTTTATCAATACTCTTAGACTTGGTTATAGATTGATAGTTCCAAGCCTTTGTCTCAAAAATCCATTCCACTTCTAAGCCAAAAGGCTTGGATTTTGAATTTAAATCTATAATGCATGCGTGTTATACTATAATGTGTACATATTATGGTAATGTGTACATGTTAAGTAATGTGTATGAATTAAGTAACACATACAAATTATACCATAACATGTATTCATTCCCTTTATTATAGATAAAAACATACTTTAAAATGGATTTCTTTTACCCAATTCAAGAAATCTATCTCCACATACACTTTCTATGCACTTCTGTAGTACTTTCAAGTTGAAAATAAGAGCTATTAAGTACTTTTTTATACCACACCTTTAAAAAGTTATCAATTTTCCAATTGGTGATGGATCACGTTCAAGAAAGAGAAATAAGATGAAGAACAAAAAACTTGATCACATACAAAAGGTGAGAGAAAGAAACAAGGTACAGATGCAAGCACTTCATTTAAAACAAGGTACAAAAACTATCTATGATGAGCCAAATGTCATAAACAATGATGCAATTGACAATAATGATAAAATTAAAAATAATAAATTCAATAATTATGGAATTGACAAATTTAAATTTAATAATGATGAATTTACCAATAATGAATTAGATAATTTTGGAAAATCACATTCAAAGTATAGTGTTTTTTATTTTGTTGATAATGATTGTATGCATGATTCCTTAACCCCCAACAATGAAGAAATTTTCATGAAAAGAAATAATGATGAAATTAACAAAGAATAAAATTTCATGGAAGTATATAATGAGTAAAGAAACAATGAATAAAATGTCATCCCACCACTAATTAACAAAAATAATGATTATTGAAACACCCTCTCAACAAGTTTCACTAGTAATAACACATCCAAGAATTATGCATAGAAAAGTTAAGTACTTAATTAAAGTTGTTGAAAATATTTTGAAACCAATGCCTAACAAAATATCTGACCCCCATTCAAGAAGAATGGCTCAATAAATTTGGGACAATTTATTTCATAATTTAATTCATGATACTAAAAGATATCAATTGTTTATTTCATTAATAAAATTGATTAAGATGAGACCTACCATGTATACATTAGGGATAAGAACATCTAATATGGATGATTAAAACATAGAAATTGTTGACAACTTATATGACACATATCATACTATAGGCCTTAAATCATGCAACATAGATTGAAATGTTATCTGATGTATAATCATAATTTATGTAGCAAGTAGTCAAATAGGAAAAAGATGATTGATTTCAAAAACAATTTGAACACTTAATATAAATATAAAAATATTAATCAAATTAATTTAAAAATCCAAAAGATTTCATGAACCTAATACCAATGATCTATGGGCATTTTCTAGTCAATTTCCATGAAAGGACAAGGCTATAGCCAATGATCTGAAAGAGTTATTTGCACAACACTAGATTTTTTCCCAATACAAGAGATGTATTCAAAATAAGAGTTGGCTCTCATAACCATGAACCACATCTAAAACATTTCTTGGACATGAATCAAACACAATTGTATTTTATATTTTTTTTAAAACATCCACAAATTTATATTAGTCAAAGATATTTTGAGATGGCCAAACCTTTTTATGTAAAAATAAATCACACATGCACCAATTATTATTGTAGATAACATGTTGAATTTATAATGCACTATAATGTTTTATGCCATATTCGTTTTACTTTGCATACTAACAAAATTTTGTATTAGTGTCACTTAGAAGTTATATAAAAATTAGCTAGGGAATTTAATCTAATTATTTTTTGTGAAAAGTTAGATGGACAGTTATTTTATAACAAAGCATGTTTGGATGAAAATTTTAGCATTTATGGTGGATTGCCAAAACTAAAAAAATGTATCCATGAAGATGAAACAAGTGCAATTGGACAAAAATTAGTTAGTTTGAGAAAATATAAATATATGACTTATCAAGTAAAAGATGGCAAAGAATCTAAAAGGTGAGCTTGTTATAAAATATATACCCGTTTTAGAATTTATGATCAAATTCAAGGATAAATTATTTATGAGTATGCAAGGCACACACATAGGGCTATATGGTTGGATGAAAATTTTAAAATAGTTAATGACACCTTCCCACTTAGTTTGATTATTTCAGTAGTCAACTTTATTGAAAATTAAACATTTAAACCACAAAAGGAAGTTCAACCAGAATACAACTCATCACAAGTTACTATATTCATGCATATAACATCTATGCATGCACCTAATACTACTGATCAAGATTAAAAAATATTAAGGGAGTACCATTTATATATCAGTGATGATCGATCACATTATAAATTGTACGTACACAGTTATTTTGAGAGATTCTCTGGATAGTTGACTGAGAAGAACATTCATTTCAAGAGTATTACATTTACTTATATAATTGCACATCATAATTCAATAATGCATGGATATTTTATTGGTTGAGCATGATTCATGTTATCACTAGTGTATAACACATTTGGAGTTTCACTAAGGCTGGTCATGGAAAAGGGGAGCATGATGATGTTAGAGCATGTGTAAAAAGAGTCATTGCAAGGGAAGAGTTAAAATTTGATGAGGGTGCTCATTTGACAAATGCATAAAGAATTGTTTAATTGTTTAATGAGAACATGTGCCATGGTGATCAACCAAATTCTACTGTTCATAAATATTTTTGGTTAATGTAGGAATAAAACTTGGCAAAGTATGAGGATTGTATGATTTTAATAGGTTCAAGTGAGATCCACACATTTCATAGCTCAAATGCAAGGTCTTTGACTATTCACATGAGACACTTGGCATGTTTTTGTTCTACATGCATGAAATTTATTTAAAACGAGTGTTACTCACAAGAATGGGTGGATGACTGGAGTCCCACACCTCTAATTCTAATTAACACATATCAGGTTTCATGATCATTGAAATTTGTAGATATGGAATCGTCATATGACTTTGACCATGTATCTAATCTAGTATGGCTAGGTAGAATATTATTCATTATGTACTATGTAATCCCATTATCTATCTTCATATATTGTCATTAAAATTTTGATTTTGTGATACAGCGCATGTTTTTTCAGTTATTACAAATGAGGACAATGAAGAGGAGACAAATTATTACTTATTTCAATGTTTAGAAGAAAATAAAAAAATTGAGTTCCATAGTCATAGATTCAAAAAACATTGAGTATCCTATTGGGTCTGTGGTAGTCATTGAAACTTGGTTTTGATGATATCCAATCAAAAATTTAGATATATGGTTGTTTGAAGACTATTAAACACAAAGGAATATAATTCACTATTCAAATTTTATTCTTCAAACAAATATTAAATTTAAAAATATCATGAGAGACCTTAAACAAGAATCTATTGAAAGTTTGTGAGTCAAAACATGAATCTATTCTTGATAGTATCAAGAATAGAGTAGATTCTAGTAGTTTGATGGATTGGTATGTGTATATATTTTGAATTCTAAAATGTAGATATAATAAATTAAAGAATTTTATTTTTATTTTTTAAGTAGTCAATATAAATTTATTTTTTAATTACTTACTAACAATGTTTTGTAGGATAGTGGTGTCATATAAGCTTCTACCTTCACGTAGTTGACACTATTAGTAAATAAAATCATATCATTGAAGCTAAGATAATCTTGTTAAAAGTACTTATAATTTTCCTTGAATGAGGTTTCCTTGAATTAAGGAAGGCATATAATTAATATCATGGTTGTTTGAAGTGTTTGATGTGGTCAAATGCCTTCATGAGTTGACCTATATTTGGGGATGGTGGTCTCCTTGTTCCATTTTAATCGTAACTCACCATGTCCTTGCCTTAAATTCTTCACTTATTCTTCAACCAATTTTTTTCCAACTCACATGAAGTAGTTCAATTATTATATGGTAGTTTAAAATACCTTCAATGCTATGATATTGCTATTAGGATTCAACTATGTAGTTTTTCGAGTCAAATTCATTGACCCATGTTTCATGAGTAGTGGTTAAAAAAATCCATTTCTCATGAGAATTAATGGTCCACATATCACTAATTTCGTCTAGGTGATACTCACAAGGGTGAAGCATTGGGCCTTCCTAAGAGGTCACACCCATCTCTCATGAGAATGAATGGTCTACTTAGCATTCATTGCATCTAGGTGATGCTCATAGGGGTGAAGCATTGGGCCTTCTTAGGAGGTCACCCATCTTAGTAATACTCAAACTAAAGTGTTATTAACTATGGAGCTCCATCCAAGGTTAATCCCACTTAACTTGATACCCCATTTGCAAAACCTTCAACAAGTATTGTGCCTTATGAACCATTCATTATAGAGCCCCTTCAGTGGTTCTTTGACTCCATCAAATGATAATTTGTTTGCTCAAGGTGTATGGGTAGCATGTTTGGTATTATTTAAATCCTATTTCCTGGTATATCATGGTTCATCTATCTCCCCATTTACCATTTATTCCTTCTTACCTACATGTAATTGATTATCAACTCCCAAGTTGCCACTCTCACATTACATTCATTAGGATCTTCATGATATTGCATGATTTCAAATGTAATATCCCAAATTATGGCCATTTATCCACATTTATTATTTAAATAGATTTTATTCATATTTTTAAGTCTTATTACATCTCAAAATCTGATAAAAAAAACCTAAAATTAGAGACCTCTTTCCTTGGAGAGGGAAACTAGTTCCTCTTGATTCTTGATTACACCAATCCACCTCATTAGTGTAGCTAAGGTGGATAGTATATAGATAAATATTATTATGATCAAAATGAGGTATTTAATATAAAAAATATATATTATTCATATCTTGAACCATGCCAACCTCTCACCTTGGGTCATTATCACTTTTCTTGCAAGAAGGTTCACTAGGCGACTAACTTGCTAGGCTTGTTTGGAGGTGGATGAAGAGTAAGATTGGAGATATGAGGTGAAAAATATATTTAAACCTATTAAAACCATTTTTATACTCTTTTACATATTCCATATCCATTTTAATATCCAATACCTTCACAAAGTGATTACTTTCTACTCAACCTAGCTCATTTAGGCCTAGAAACAATGATATATTTGTGAACAGTCAAGTAAAACTTCATTTTGATTGGATTTAAATTGTTAATCATGGGATATACTAAGAGCGGGGGGGGGGGGGGGGGGTTATGAATTAGTATATCATATATCTTATAAAACTTTCCCTTGACCAAATTCCACTTAATCAAACATTCAAGATATGCAATAAAACTCAAACAATAAACACCACACAAGATAAAGAGAGACACCAAATATAACATGGAAACCCAATGTGGGAAAAACCATAGAGAAAAATCTCAAGTATATTAATGAGCACCAACCCAAATAATATTCACGAGCACCAAATTTTAGGAGCACCAACCCCTTTGCTGAGCACCAACCCAACAACTATTCATGAGCACCAACCCACAGGAGCACCAACCCCTTTGCCAAGCACCAACCCAGCAACAATTCATGAGCACCAACCCACAAGAGCACCAACCCATTTACCGAGCACCAACCCACAAGAGCACCAACCCATTTGTGTATACCACACACCTATCTCTCAATGTTTCTATATCAACAAATGATAGTTCATGGCAACATCTCTTTCCTCTCTCTCACCTTTGCTCTTCTAAGCTAGATATAACAAATACAAATCATATTCATTTCTCACAATTGCTCTTCTAAGCTAGATCAACCTCTATCTCTCATATTAAAAATGGCTTCTCAAGCCTTTATTTATAGCTTTCCAAATGGCCTTTGGCCTTCCCCCTTTGTGACCCTTCAATCCTCATGGAAAATGGTGCCAAACTTGTATGACCCTTCATATTCTTGCCTTTGAAAAGTCATGTGGTGACCCTTCATGACCAAAAACATCCTTCCCACTTTTTTCCTTATCTTGGTGACTTTTTTTATTCCTCAAAGTGTCCCTTCATGATAAATTTTTCCCTTCCTCTTTTGTCTTCACTTGGTGACTCTTGGAATTCCCCAAGATGACTCTTCATGGGAAAATGCGTCCCATCCTTCTTTTGTCTTTACCCCATGGCTCTTTGACTTCTCCATGGGCCCTTATTTTGTCTCATATGCAACCAAAAATATATTCATTAATATTAAATAAATATTAACTCACATTAGCCAAGATAAATCTATTACAAACAACATTAAATGCAATGGGGCCTTTATCAGCAATAAAGCTAGACCTTTGACATCAATGACAATATTTCCAACATAAATGATTGATAAAATAAATAAAACATATTAAATTAATCATAAATCACCTTAAAATAAAATATTATATCATTTTTATCAATATAACTTTACTTATAACACTTTTGGTCCTCTCTATGTCTGATTTTCCTTCATTTTTGCATGTGCAGGCCTATAATTTTGTGTTTTATCTCTCATAATGTATAGTAAAGATATTAGAACACTTAAAAAAGATTTTAAATGTAAATTTAGACATTTAATCCAAATTTAAATTCATTTTGAGCTATAAAACCCAAGTTATGGCCCCTTTTGTGCAAACTATGATCTACATGGCAACAAGCAAGCCAGTTTAGAATTTTTTTGTATCATGAATTATATAGGGTCTCGAAATATCATTAATTTTTTTTAGGTTTTTTAAAACCCCATATAAATCCTCTAATAATTTTATTATCAGGTCCTATCAATAAAAATCACCATAATCATACAATCTCAGGCCTGTGAACCCTCTTTGTGGTTGTGTGCATGCATTTGGGCTATGAAATTGACTTTGAAGGCATAAATGACATGGAATGGATATTTTGATATATATTAGGATTGTTTTATGAATTTAATATTACCTTAAAAATGTTATTAATCACCTTGTATTTCTCCCAAAGACTCAAGATCTCTAACCAATCTCTAACCATGCACAAACCTATTAACAACTTTCACTTTTTCAGCTTGTGTACAGGCTTGTGACTGATAATTACACATTTATTCATGGTGATCACTTATTTAAATGATTATTTTTTCCTATGAAATATCTATCCATTCTTCCAAATAACTGAACATGCTTGGATAAATCATAAACACCCAAACTTGTATGTTTTCAATTGATTAGAGACCTCACCATGTGAGCTCATATACATGACAAACCATCTTGTAAGCTATCCCTGTATAGGTTTAAATTTTTAAAGGTATTATTTATTAGTATTAATATCAATACAATATATTATTCATGACAAAATTATTTTTGGAACTCAAGAAGTTGTCTCTTATATGCCAAAAAGTTGTATTTTAGGACCCATTACTACAACTTATGCCACGAATTGCTCTCAAATATTCACCCAAAGTGCTCAAGGGTAAAATAATAGTTTTTATATACACATAGTAGGGATATTATGTTTTTAAAAAGTTCATTATAGTTTATGTTCAATGTATGTCTGAAGTTAGGCTAAAATTCTACATTTTCTTGTATTGAGAAGGGCATTCTTGAGGCTAGAATGGGTGGTGGGTTTGTCGACCGAACATGGTGGGAGGCAAGGAACATGTTCCTAGATGTTATCTACTATTAAATATATGTTTTAAGTTTCAATTTGTATCAAATAAGAACCAAAAATGGATTTTTTGGATAATATCTTGAACTTTGACAACATTTATTATCAATGTTTTTGCCCTCCTAAACAGTGGTGAAAATGTATTTCTATGTGGACTTAGACTCTAGGGTCATGGAAACATATGTCATTCACCAATTTATATGTTTTAAGAGTGATATATTATCATCTTGGGGTTCCATAGTAATTTTTTTTGTTGGAGCTTGAGAACTTGTCTCTTCATTGCCCAAAAGTTACATTTTAAGACCCATTACTACAACTTATGCCATGAATTTATATTGAAGGTTCAACAAAAGTACTCTGGGTTAAATAATAACTTTAAGACACCTAGAGGAAGGATATTATGGTTTATCAAAACAACATATAGTTTCCATTTTATGCATTGACTAGGAGTCGATTCAAAATTGGATATACTTCTCTTGATCAAAATGATCAAGGAGAGTTACCATGGACCTGTACCTTCTATTTCATTTAAATGTCAACCCAAGGATGTAGAATTGATAGGATGACATCACTTTATGTGCACACTCAATCTTATAATTTTACCTTCTACTAATTAATATCTAAGATGTGGAAGTCATGCAGTAAATGGAATGCTGAAAATTAAACATAAACAAAATACTGTGAAATAAATGCTTATACGTTGGAAGCTTCCTAAAACAAATCTAAGCAAGAATGTAAATCGCATAATTTATAATTCAAATGTCACAATGCATAAAGAAATCAAATAACATGCTTAGTTATTTAAATGATTTGGATTGTTTCTGTAGACTTCCAAAGGGAGTCCTTCCTCCTTTTGACTCCAACTTCAATCCTTCCTCTCACAACACTTAATTGAACTCAAAAATGCAACAATGAATTATTTCAATAAATTAAAATAATAGTTGCTTAAAAAAATGTACTTCTGATAATCTCTAATCAACATCTACTATATCTCAACTCTATTGTTACACACACACACATACCATAGAGAAGATTTTTTTATATAAAACAATATATATTCTAATGTAAGAAACATTCAACTTAGGGTAACCAAAATTGGCTCCTTTTTCTAAAGTCATCTTCATATGAATTCTAAAACATTTTTGTAAGAGAAACAAGTTATTTTATTCTTAAACCACTTCATTATTAGGCTTCATGGAGGTTATGGTTGTTTCTATGAGTCGGTTGAATGAGGAATCAAAATTTGTTCCCTCACAGCTTTGGTCACATAGTGGTTTCAAGATAGTTTGTATAATGAGATTCTGTTCTTGTAGGATGTTTCATGCAATTTACCTATTTCTCCAAAACATCCTTAAAACACATAATAGAAAAATCATCCTAAAGAAATAGATACTTATCATATATTTAATTCCAATACATAATTCTAATTATTAAAAGAGCATGGAAACATAATTCTATTTGAAATATTATGGCTATATGCAAAAAAAACTTATGGGAAAGTGTTCAAAATCATGGTTAACAAAAAGGATGATTGTAATAGATGAGGACACGAACAAGACATTTTTGGGGCTCATCATGCATGTTTAAAGTTAGGCTAAAATTCCACATTTTTATTATATTGGGAAGGGCATTCTTGAGGCTAGAATGGGTGGTGGTTTTGTCGGTCAGGCATGATGGAAGGCTTAAAATCTTTTCATACACCTTATATGCCCATCTAGATGTGTTGGCAGTGCCATTTTTCAATGAAGAAGCATAAGAAATGGAGTTCTCGAACAATAGCTCAAACATTGACAACATTTGTTGTCAATGTTTTTGCCCTCCTGAATAGTAATGAAAATCTATTTTTGGGTGGACTTAAACATCAGTGTCATGTAGATATATGTAATCCATCTGTGTGTGTGTGTGTGTGTGTGTGTGTGTGTGTGTGTGTGTGTGTGTGTGTGTGTGTGTGTGTGTGTGTGTGTGTGTGTGTGTGTGTGTGTGTGTGTCCTCCAAGTGATAAATTTTCACTTAGGGGTCCTGGAGGTAAAAATGCCTATTGAAGCTCGAGAAGTTATCTCTTCACTACCAAAAAATTGCATTTTAGGATTTGTTACTAAAACTTATGCCATGAATTGATCTCAAATGTTCACACAAAGTGCTCCAAGGTGAAAGAAGAGTTTTTGTACACCTAGAGGAAGGACCTTATGGTTCATTTAAATGACTTATATTTTATGTTCTATGGTCTTAAGTTAGGTTAAAATTCTATATTTTTCTTATATTTGGAAGGGCATTCTTGACACTAGAATGGGTGGTGAGTTTATAGACTAGGCATGACAAGAGGTTTAAAATTTGGTCCTAGACCTTATGGGTAAGTGCACAAAGTTAGGGGACAAAAAGTGGCGTACCCATGGACATGATTTTTTTGAAATTTTAAAAATCTAAACTTTTGTAGATAATTTGAGATATCTACACTCCAATTTTGAAGATGGTATAAGAACATGAAACATAGCATTTAAACTCTGGTTTCAAAAACACTATTTTTTTAAAAAAGTGGTTAAGTATAACTAGGTCAAACATCTAAAATTTGAAGAGGAACTCCTATTTTTTCAAAAAACATAGTCATGCTATGCAACATTTTTTTAGTAGCATTTAATATTATTTGAAACCCTTTAGGGAAAATTTAGATAAGATCTTCTAGTAGGTCACCTATATTTTTTTAATGAATACTTTTGTTATGAATTTTCCAAGTAAATAGATCCTAAAAATTGACAAAAAATGGATAGCCATCCATGCGACATGCCTAACTACCTAAACAAACAAAATAAATAAATAAATAATGCGTGTAGAATTAGGCCTAGTTGGTTACCATATAATTTGTTTTTCACTTGGATCAATGAAAGAAAAATTACATGAACATGTATAAGCATGTATGTTTGTGGCATGTAGTGGCTTCAAAAAGGTATAGTTAGAAATCAACATATTTTGAAACTGTAAATTAGTCCAAAAATTATAAAAATCATATTTTTCGAAAGAAGTGAGCATGCTCATCATGACTGTATTAAGTTTTTTAATTTTCACATGGAAATTCTTAGTGTATTTGGAAATTAAAGATTAAATTTGTTGTTTTTATCATACCTTTCAAAATACGGCCTTACATTGATAGTCCAAGCCTTTGGCTCAGGAATCCAATTCATTCCTAAGCCAAAAGGCATGATAATTGAATTCAAATTCAAATACCATGATCCTCTTAATAACGTGATTACGTTATATATTATCAACACCCTAAAACATGTGGGAGTTGCACATGAAGGCAAGTTTAGCTAGAAGCTTATACTACTACTCTAAATATGAAGTTTAATTTTGCATTTATATTGTTACATTTATTTTCTTATACTTTAAGTTTATTTTATTAAATATAAAACATTAGGATCACTTAGCATCTGATAGAGTTGGTATCATAGTTACATGCCTTACAATGTGGAAAATAGTTTTTAAAAATCCAATCAGGTTAGTACTTAGGTATTTTTAGGGTCTAAGTATTCAAACGTAGGGATTTTAGGACATAATTTTTGTAATTGATGTCCATTTTTGATAAACATATAGTATTTTTTAGGTTTTTATGCCTTTTAGATTGATTCTTGTCATTTTTAGGAGTCTTAGGTTTATCAAAATTGATGTTTTCAAACTAGTCACTTTGAAATTGATGTAAAATAGTGTGATTGGGGTAGCATAGGTCACATTGATGACCTGCACACATCAAACAACCACTTTATGTTAATTTCACATGTTCATCATCCCTCTCTCATCCTTAATCCCTTCCTACTCATGCCTCATCACCCCTAATCACTCTCTTATAATTATTCATTATTCCTAATCACTCTCTCATTGAACCTCACCATCCCTAGTCATCTCTAATCACTCCATCATCCTTGATTAGTCCATCATTGACCCTCACTACCCCTCATAATCGCTAATCACTCCTTTGTCCCTCATCATCCCTAATTGTGAATAATAAATTAGGGTCACTATGCATTTGATAGAGTTGGTCTTATAGTTGCATGCCTTACAACATGGAAAATAACTTTTCAAAATCTAATCTGGTCAGTACTTAGGCATTTTCAAGGTCTAGGTATTAAACCTAGGGATTTCAATACATAACGTTTGCAATTAATGTCCATTTTTGGTAAATATATAGTCATTTTTTAGATTTTTGTGCCCTTTAGATTTATTCTTAGTATTTATAGGAGTCCTAGGTTTGTCAAAATTTAATTTTGAAAACTACTCACCTTGAAGTTGATCTAAAGTGGTGTGATTAGGGTAGTGTAGGTCATATTGATGACCTGCACACATCAAATGATGACTTTGTGTTAATTTCACTTGTTCATCATCCCTCCCTCATCCTTGATCACTTCCTACTCATCCCTCATTGCCCCTAATCACTCTTTCATCATTCCTCATTATCCCTAGTCATCTCTAATCACTCCCTTATCATCCATAATCATTCCTTTATTGACCCACACTATCCTTCATCATTCCTAATCAATCCTTCCTCATCCTTTATCATCCCTAATCACTCTTTCCTCATCAATCATCATCCCTAATCTCTTCCTCATACATATTCACTACTTCCTCATCCCTAATTATTCCCTCATTGACCTTCATTGTCTCTCATCATATCTAATCACTCAAGCTTATCATCCCTAATCAATCCCTCATAATCCCTAATCAATCTTTCTTCATCTATCATCATCACTAATCACTCCCTCATTGACCCTCACCATCCATCACCATCCCTCATCACTCTATCATTGATCCTCACCATCCCTCACCATCCCTAATCACTCCCTCATCATCTAACATAAGTATATACTCTAAATATATATTTTATTCCAATCATATATTATTTAATCGATTATATTATAAATTAACTCTTTTATAGGACTTGTGTTATCAATACCCATTTGTGATAGTCAATTTTATTACTGAATGAATTATATGATCTTCAAAATTTAAACATCAAGTAACATAAGTACTAACACAAAATAGAGTCTGAATTTTAGTTCAATGAATTATCTTTGTTATGAAACTAACTAGTTGAAAATTTATTCGGTTTAACCTTTGGTAGTTTGGTTCAAAAGATAAAAATTACACACAAGTCTCTTGTATAATTTTCTAATTCTGATAAGATTTGAATCAGATGCAAAGTTATTTATTGTTTCCCATTCCTTTATGACTTGAATCTTGGTTAGGTTCACACATGCATTCCTTGTGTGTGTACTATGTCCCAAAAATTATATCCCTTACATGAAAAATGAATATTTATTCATATTATCAGAAAAATATGTTTTTGAAAAATGTGAAACACTATTTTAGCATGGTGTAGATGTTCATCCCATGTTTTTTAAATATTATGATGTCATCAAGGTAGATTAAAAAAATTAAATATGTAAAGGGACTAAGGATTTCGTTCAACATCTCGAAATGAATGAATTTGTTACATGAGTTAACATAAAAGGCATAACCAACTAGTCAATCAATCCTTCATTTATTTTTAAGACTATATTCCAAATGTCTTGAGGTTTAACATGAATATGAGGATACCCAAACTTAAGATCAATTTTGGAAAAGATTCTATGCCATGGATATGGAAGAAAATGCCTCAATATTTAAATGAGGATAATAGTTCTTCACTTTATTCTTGTTAAGATTTTTTTAATTGATTCACAACTTTAGCACAAACACAATTGGGCTTTTGCAAGGAAAGGATTTGGGCATGATGTGTCCATTATCCATGATTTCATGGATCTACCACTTGATCTATTCATTCTCTAGAAATGACATGTTGTATAAATAGGTTTGAGGTCGAGGTTGTTAAGGGATCAAATCAATAGTATTGTTTAGTGTATAGTATGTAGGAACTTATTTAGGTGACTAAAATATATCCTTTTATTCATCTAGTTTATGGCTCAATTATTTTGTCATTGTTATTTTTGGATAAACACACTATGATATGGTGACATAAGGATGTTATTACATTTACTCATTACCATCAAGTGTATACTTCTTACTATAACTAACAAGATTCTTTCACTTCCTGGCACTAATGATTGAAAGCTTATGAACTAACTATGATATATGGTATTGTAGATAATGAGAATCTATCACAACATTTAAAGGATTTATTTCATATACTACATGTCAATGGTAAATATATGGTTGAACACATGTAAAACATCACACACCTCTAATGGTGAGATGTCACAAAGGATTGTTTCTTTTAAAAGTTTGATTTTCTACACTAGGTGACATTACTAGGTGATCCATTTCTCAAGGCCTACACTACACCATACACTTGCGTATGGATATGGATAATTTTTTCAAGTTTAATTTTTGAAAATATGATTTAGGAGAAATTAAATTCTTTTGAATTCCTTTGGAAATGATGAAGTGTATTGGCTCGCCATTGATCTACATTTGTTAATGAAATAATATTTTTAATTCATATAATTTATTGTTGGGGGAAGTAGAGATAATTTTAGTATAGACCATATTATTGGGTTCATAATCTATTATCTACTTACCTTTTCATAGTGTTAGATAGCTTATACCCAGTTCTCGAGATGCCCAAGTAGAGAGCTCATAGTGTGACACTCTTCATTAGATTGAATACTGAATTTATGAATTAAGCACCACTTTTCAATCTTGGACTACTTCTTATCATTTGAAAATTATTTTTCACTCTCTGGT
This sequence comes from Torreya grandis, assembly GCA_037957365.1. Taxonomy (NCBI): domain Eukaryota; kingdom Viridiplantae; phylum Streptophyta; class Pinopsida; order Cupressales; family Taxaceae; genus Torreya; species Torreya grandis. The sequence goes on along the minus strand of JARHVA010002846.1, from coordinate 886,265 downwards.
ATGATGACTCAATCAATATAAATACAAATAAAAGGCCTTTAATGTAATTATTCATATCATAAAATGTCCTCATATGGAAAGTGATTGATTGGTTTCAGGAAATCACATTTCTTGGTGATCCTCATGTATTTACTACCCATTTTTTGTGATATGGTGGTTTACTTCCTTCTCTTTTACTAGTAGATTTTAAATTGTGAACTAATTCATTTCTAATAGGCCCATATTTTATCATAGGTTTTGAATATTTATATTTCAAATTTTCCTCCACGTCATTTTGATCACTATGTCTTATATTTTATGCTAGAACTCAACTCTCCACTTGTAACTCCTAACATTAATTCAAACTTTGATAACATTTGTTGTTAGTGTTTTCACGCTCTTGAATAGTAGTTAAAATGTATTTCTAGGTGGACTTGGACATCAAGGTCATAGAAACACATGTCATTCACCTATCATACACATGGGCATGATATGATGTAGTCAAACACAATCCATTATAACTACATTTGAAGGTTTGTAAGAGCTCAATTACACTATTGGTGAAGTGATGGAATGTTTTTTGCCTTCCTTCAATGGTGTTAGGAAGGTTAGATAGCCCTTAGACTTTGTGAATAAATTTCAAGAAGATCTTGGGTCTCATTGAACTATGTAAACTCGAAGATAGACATAATAAAAATAAATTGACCTTAAAAGGAAAATGATTGAGAGGGAAGGTCTAGAATTTGATATGTAGTTGTTTTAAGACCCTATTCTTATGATCAAGTGGGTTATATGTTTCAAAGAACTTCTATATGTCTGATTTGGAAGTTTGAAGAATACAAAACCTATAGCGCTAAGGAAATCAGGGTTTATTATAAATAAAAAGGGCCATATTTATACATTTGAGACTTATGAGTGCATTAAAACTCTGTGTAAGAGTATAGTGGAGTGTGATAGATTATTTAACAAAGAGGAATAGTCTTTGTAAACTATAAGGACCCTGAAATGAGGATAAGTCTCATTGCTCTCTAAGATACCAATATAAGTTGATCTATAAGAGAAGATAAGAAGATCTGATACAGGTCATAGATAGAGTACTATTAGTGACCTAAATTGTTATGTAATCAGAGAACTCAAAGTCAGTTTTTGTAAACAATTTGTTTTAAGGGTATGGGTCTAATTTCATTAAATGGTGATAGATTTTTTGTAAACAAATTTATAGTGAAAAATATCATTAGTAAGATTTTTCCTATAACATGACCAATCTATTTTTCCCATTATCACATGACTTTCACAGAGGGTGTTAGAAAATTATATTGTTCCCATTTTCACATAGGGTGTTAGTAATTATCTTGAAAAAACTAGAATTTAAAGATGGTTGTTTGAATTTTAATTTTGAAATGTTTGCTCAATAGTGGTAGTGACCTCACCCAAAATTATGAAATTAATTGAAAATCCAAATGTACAATGCATCATGGATGCTTTAAACATCTACATAACATTGGGGGTACTTTAGACATGTGATAGTGATTCTTTGAAATAGCTTTATGATTGTGTTTATATGGGTTTAACGGATTTTATTTGTGCATTGAGAGACTTCTATCTAAGAAAACATAAATTATTCTCCTTGCCCTAGAATGGTCACAACATCTAAATCTTATGGAAAATAAAGTGAGATTTTAGAGGCTTGTTTTGAGGGTTAGGAGGCCTCTACAACAGCATCCTAAGCATTAAATTTTATAATTGAAAGAAAGTTAAGAGATATAGAAACCTTAGGTTAGTCTTAAAAGTATACCACGAGAAATGCTATCTTTACAAAACAATCAATTTGCTTATGATTTTTATATTTCTATAATTTTTTTGAGTTATCAATAATTATCTATGAATGGTCAATGTGTTTTAATTTATATTTTATACTAAATAAACTACAATGCTTGTATAATTATAAATAATTGATTTTAATTAGGACATATTGATATGCCAAAATCAATGTCAAATGAGTTAAGGTGAAAAAGAAGGAACATGAGAATGGGTGCATCTTGACTTGGTGATTACTAAAAGAAGGGACTTATACTTTAAGGGTCACTTTGGATAGGCTCAGGGGCATCGTAAGTACTCTAGACACCTAAAATTATCAAATGTGAAAAAATGGTCAAACATTACACTTCATTGTTCATAATGGAAGTAAAAATAACCCCATTTCTCATAAATTAGTTTTATAATATAATAATAAAATTTACATAAAATATCTTACAATATAAAAATGTAATAGAATGTCATGTTAATGCCATATAAACACATGTACAATTTCAATAATACATTGATTGACATATAGACATACAAAAAATGTGTACATTACCATATAGGTATACAATAAAGTACGTCATGTAAGACATGAGATAATCATCAAATAGCCTCCCTCTCTTTGCCTTCCTAAAAAAGATGATCCATAAGATGCATTGCTGGTAGAAATATATCCCTTGAATGCCTTGGATTGCTCCAAGATCGGGTCCTACTGTTTCACTCAAATTTTGCTATTATTCAAAAAAAGGTAGTAAAACTAAAAATATAGGTCACAGTAGGAATACCTGATAAAAAGTGTGTGCATTGAATCAAAATATTGTGAAGAGCTCCTCTTTGGCTAGGAAGGATGACCTACATGTAAGAAGCATAGAAGTGGATTAGACAAGTAACTGGGTAGATTGCCTAGAGCTAGCTAGATCTCAAAAGTGAGATCTTCCTTAGGGGTTGTCAATCCACCATTTTAAAATAATTAAGTTAATAAAACAAAAAAAAAGTACTGACATTAATGATCAAAAGGTACTAAAACTAATAACAAGATTTTCTTGATAAAGAGATATGTTAGAATGATCAAATTAGTGATAAAATAATTAGTGCTAGTGCTAATGGGACAAGATGTGATTTGAGAAATTTGAAAGTGGCTTGTGAGTGCTCAAAAAGACAAAAAATTGATTTGAGTTAGGCAAAGATGGTGAAATTAGCTTGCTATATTTTTCTACCATAGGTCACCATCAATGGTTGGGTTGATCGTCGGTGGTTACTGACCATCGGTGGTTATGATGATCATCAATGGTTGACTATGCCAAAACCAGGTTTAATCAATAGTAGGTTAATGGGATTCAAAAATGAATTTTAGGGGTCATAAGAAGGCTAAATTTATTTTAAAATATAATTAAAGCACATGAATAGTAACAAACAAGGGCTTATCTTACTAGAAGTGGGTTGGATTACTAGTTGGTGTGGTTGACTCGTAGGTGGGATCAGGCTTGATTTCAGTAGAGTAAAAGTGCCTAGAATTTTGGTTGAGAGGTGATGGTAAGTCAGATCTTAATAAAATGGCTTGATAACATGGATGATGATGGTTGACATGTAAAATAAAACTCTAAGTACCTAAGCTCGTGATAATAATTACATGTCCTTTTTCTCTTACAACTCTCTCCTTCTTATAGGCAAGGGCCAAAGATTCAAGAGGGAGTGTAACTAGGGCTTCTAAATATAATTCATCTATGAAATGCCTCACAAGGAGATTTGGATGACTTATATTTATAAAAGTTAGTTGGAAATTTGGATGGTGTTTACATGTAGAAGGTTAGGTAGTTGAGCTTGACCATTGATGGTTGGGCTGACTATCGATGGTTAGCCTGATCATCAACGGTTGAGGCTAAACATCAAAATAGATTAAAGGGCCATGTTTAAGCATAGTAAACATAAACTGATGAAAATAGGCCTAGGTAAGAAAAAAATGTTTAAGGGGTCGACTTGGGGTCATGACACTTGAAAATGCATGTCCAAAATTTTGGAGTCTACATTTTCCCCCTTTTTGTTGTGTGGCTTGAATCGACAAGCTACAAATAAAATGTAATTTGGGTAAGGTTAAGGTTGCTTCAAGTTAAGAGGAGATGTTCCTCCTCAAATCAAGATGTGATGAGGACAAACAAAATTAGGTCAAGGTTTGATATGTGGTAGGTGGTAGGGTGAGATGCAGAACTTGTAAATAAAAAATGACTAAGTCAGATAGGGTAGATCACATAAAGACTAAAATTTCCAATGTTAATAAATAATAAGGTTGGTGTAAAGAAGATAAGTGAAAAATGTATCATGTGACTATTATAGGCATGGTAGTAGGATACACCTATTAGTCTCCAAGGTAAATTTAGTGTTTTATTGGGTATCTAAGGTAGGATGTGTTCCCATAAAAACACCAAATGGGTCAATGTACGATGGGTATCTAAGGTATGAAGTGCTCTTGTGAAAAACAAATGATCTAGTTGTTTCACTAGGTGGTGCAAAAATACAAATAGGTAACCTGGCAAGATCGATCAGTGTGATCAAAATGACCTAGGCAAAGTCATCATAATACATGCACATAGTTTGGGTAATAGGGTTATCATTGAGGTGGACACATGAAAATGGGTGGGTTGGGATATGGTCGAGCTGACTTCATATGAACTAGGAAAGTAGACGTTACCTACATAGTGAAAGGGATTCAACAACTTGCAACAACTTCAGGGTGAATGTGGTTTTTGCTCAAAAGGTAGTGCTGAGGTTGATTTTTAAGGAATAGGTCATCGATATTGTGCACAATATATGAATAAGTGCTAAAAATTCTTGAGGAAAATAGCCAAGATTAAGGTGGATGTCATAAAATGGGGTTGGTCAGGAAAGGTTTGATTTTTTAGAGGGTCAGGGTCATGTTTTTTATCTTGTAAAGAGAAGTTTTAGGTTGGTTTGGGTTGAAAAATGTGAAAGAAAAAAATATGGAACCCTAACTATTGATGGTTAGGTGCCAAAAGGGTCAATTGTCGATGGTCACCCTGACTGTCGATGGTCAAAGGGAAACCTTAAAAGGCCAAAAAAGATAAAAAGTGAAAGTGAAATGTAATTTTCATCATTTATCACTTATACTCCATGCTTCTCACTTTGTCAATATTTTTATCCATTACTGTGGTGCTTTGAGACTAGATTTTGACCAAGGTAATCATGAGGTGGGGACTTCAAATTTAATCTTGTGTTGACTGAGATAGATGGTGGAGGAGAGTGCATTTAGGTATAGGGACTCAGGCTTCAACCATGACATTGATCATGGAATGAGGTGGGAAGTGTTTTAAAATTAATGATTATTTATGTTAAATAGAAATGAATGGGTGTACTAATGTAATTAGGTTAAAAAACCAAATTATTTATGTTTAAGGGATGATGCCCTAGATTTAGGTTTTCATTAAATCAATATATGTGTTGCTTATTTTGGTCAATTAAATGGTTGTATTGGCTGGGTAAGGGTAGGGTCGAAGGCTTAGGTATGTTTGTGGTAGGATTAGTATGGTTTTGCTAGGGTTTGAGGAGTGTAGGGTTTAGGGCTTCACTGTCGATAGTCACACTCAGTGACCATTGATCGTCTGATCTTGACTGTTGATAGTCAATCGATCATCGATGTTTGAGATGAAGAACAAAGGTTTTCTAGGGGACTTCCATGATTGGTCCAACCATCATTGGTCAACCTCTTAATGGAAGAGGGTTAAACCTAGATTTATTTTTAAAGGTATAGATAATAATGAAAAAGAAGATTTGTGTTTAAAAAGTCTTGTTTGATAGATGGTGTGGGTGCTAAGTTGTTGAAGGGGGTTAGGTGTGTTATGTGAATGATGGGTTGGGATGATTTGGAAAAAGGTGTCAAGTAGGTAGGTTATATTGTGTGATTTATTGAAGAGGTTTAGGTGTGGGTTTGGTTGGTTTATAGGTTAAATAAGGTATTTGAAGTTTATGAATTAGTTATTGGGTACATTTATCTAAGTTTTATAGGTAATGATGGATTGTTGCTTGAATTATTTAGAGGTAGGGTGGTGGGTTTGATAGGTTAGTTTGGAATAGGTTGAAAAATTTAGGTTTATGTTGGTACTAAGCTCGATTAGAAAAACCAAGTGTGTTTATTCACATAGTTGTTTTATAGGCATGAGACCAGATCTAGTCAAGGGACTAAGTCCCTAGGCTCTTCATTGAGGTGTGGGATGTGATGATGGATGATGAGTGGTGACACATGGAGGTTGATGGATTATGTGTGATGCACCATTATCATCATGTACCATGTGACCCTACCATGCTTGTTGTGTTCATTGAGAGATGGGACCCCGTGACAAACACCTTTTGGCTATGGATAAGAGAGATTACTATTCTATTAGAGGATGTTTCTAGGATTACCAGATTGCCTATCTAAGGGGATCCAATATATCACATAAAAAGTGAGGAAAGAGATTACTATATGGAGCTCATATATGGTGATGATCAAATAGATGCATAGTTTCATGATGATGGGTTCAGTTATGTCTCCTTGTATCAGAGGGCACTTGGAGATAGGTGTTTAGCTACAATGATGATGATGGAGTTTATGATCTTTGTGTTGTTAGATTCAGCTGGTGGTCATTTTTACCATTTGCTTCTTGGATTTTTAGCAAAGATGCTTCTAGGGAGGATCATGTTTTGGGTGGGTATAGGTGCTACTTATGAAGATTTATAGGGAAATATGGGGTTTCAGAGTGCATCAATGTTATGGATTTAGTTTGGGGATTTTTTTGCACTGCTGAGCTTTTGAGCACATTCAGGTATTGAGACTGTTTGAGTTTCCAGATGATACACATGAATTGATTGACTATGTTGTTGGCTTCATGCACTGGAGAAGAGAGGTAACTTATGTAAGAGCAGGTGGTGGGGATAGAGATATTGAGTGTTTTTTTGATAGATTGGAGGGTCTTGTGTGAGGGGATGTTACATGGTGACCATATGTTGGGTGGCCATAGTGGGCAAGATTTAGGTCCCACAACATAGGGATATAGAGCTAGAGGTGGGTATACAAGAGGAGAGATGGAGATAGAGATGATCCCATTTGATTAGGTATAGAGATAGTTTGGTCTAGTATAGATGATTCCACCTAACACTTCTAGATATAAGAGAGAGGAGATCAAGTTTCTACTTCCTAAGCCTTAGCTAGTAGATATAGCACATGATTTTGAGGAGCTACCAATGGGGGCTAGATTGATGATGTAGGCATCATGGATGTTTATGTGGCATGGTACTAGGGGAGGTACACTAAACTAGATTTTGGAGGGGGTGATGGAGGCCACCAGCCCATGGATGTTGATCTAGGGGTAGTACAGGTACAGGGTGACCCACATGCAAAAATAGCTCTAGCAATAACCCAAGCTCATATAGTTTGTTTATAGGGATAGGTGGCCACACTACAGGGCCAAATTATGATACTATAAGGATTGGTGGGGGTTATGACGGTGGAGAGGGACTAGGCATGGGCCTAGGTTATCATTTTATAGGGGTAGGTAGATAGTTTGTAGGGCTAGATAGGCACATTATAGGGATATATTGGTGTGGGTGTTGTAGGTACAGTAGTATGAGGGCCATTAGATTCAATGCATGAGCATGATATTTAGTTACTGTATATAAGCTTAGATACTATCAGGTGATGGTGCTAGATCAGTTACCCCATGCCATGAGATTTGTACAATATAGAGCTAGTTTAGGGGTGGGGCCATGCTAGCTACCCCTAGGTAGTGGGTTACTATAGTTGGTCAGACAGGGGTCCTAGGGGGACCACCATTAGGTACAGGTATAGATGGGGCCTATGATAGTGGTGCAGGTGGTTCAAGTGTTCTAGGGGCCTGATTGATATATGATATTAATGATATGTATATGATTTTTTATTTTGGCCTATGTGTCGATGTAGCGAGATGTATATTTGAGAGAGAGATAATATTGGTACATTGTCACATGTATTATTTTGATTATTTGATGTATATGATATATGACATTTGATGTCTTATATGATGCTCATGTTTGTGATTTATGGTTATGGATGCTCATGATTTATGGCTATTGGACTTTGCAGTTTAGACATGTGATGTGTAAAAATTTGAATTATGATGTTTTAATTCTACGCATGGTTAGATAGGATATGTTATGGATGGATACATGTTATGGATCTCACTTATGGTTATGTATATTTAATAGTGATGGTATATTCTATGATGTTTTGCTTTTTGATTTGGTTTATGGTATAATAACATGTTTAGAAGCTTACACGATGTGAGGGATAGGTGAATGTTTGTGGTTGGATGTTATATGTTTAAATTGTGCTTGGCTCATTGGTGGATAGATGATGTTGCTTGTTGAAATAGTTCATGATGTTTGTGCTTTTGGTATATTTTTTGTTGTTTATGTTTGTAGGCTTACATAGACTAATAAAAGATATGAAAAAGAACATGATGCCTTTTCATTAGCAAATACCAACATAAAACCCAAATTTAGATTGGCTTAGTGAAAATAAGCCTTTTGAATGTTTTGAATTAGCATGCCTAGGTTGATAGATAGGGATCCTAATAACATTATGTCAAGTGAGCTCACAGTCCCATGCATATGATATGTGGAGGGAGAATGGGTGAAACTAGAGCCGTTAGCGAGATTAGTATGTCTTTTCTATAGCTGTCAAAAGAGGTGGTATAAACAAGTCTATGTCTATATATAAAGTGTAGATTGATTGATGCAAGAAGTCTACTAAGGAGAGTCGATTCTAGTTTTTCCAATTTTATTATTGTTTATGAGAGCCAATTATGGCTTCAAAACAAATATTTATTTTGCTCTTTTAATTGATTTTGACTTTTGTTTGAGGGTTGATGAAGCTAATCAATGTAGGAAGCTTCCAATAAATTGCTAGCTTTGAATAATGTTTTATCTATCCATCCTTCAATGGAGTGGTCTGGATTTATATGGTTAGCTCAAATGCTTTTGATATATGTCCTTCAATGGAGTATTCCACCTTATGTTTTACAAATTTAGAACAGATTTCCTTCAAGGGAGTAGTCTGTGGATGCTAAGGATGATCCATAGTTTGTTTTTACTATTTGATACTTCTTTTAGTTTTATTTGAGTTTGCTTGACATAGACCTATTCACACATGCTCAATGGATTAGCTTTGTGAAGGCAAAACTAAGCTAACATGGGGTGCTAGTAGGTGAAAAGGAGGTATAGGTAACAACAACCATAAGAACCGATATCAAAGAGATTGGAAGAACTATGATAATCATGCCATGGATAGAGCCATGGTATCCATATTTGAGATTAAGCTATGATTGTGATCGATAATCACATGAATTAGTATTAGTCAGTTGCCCCTAAAAAGAAGGAAATGAATTTGGTTGCAAGGGACGAGCTTAAGTTAGACAAATGATAATTGTGATCCCTATCTAACAATAAAAGGGATGCAGATACGAAGCATTGAGAGGCTCAGGTTCTGGTTTGCCTTTGAGAGAGGTAGAATTATAAGCCCTTGATCCATACTTATGGGTAATGATCTAGGGTCTAAGCCAATTGAAAGTAATTTAGTCCCTTTTCTTTTTCTCCATATTAGCGACATGTTTTTTTCCTTGAGGACAAGATCTCCAATGTTGAATTTTTAGATTTTTAGGTTTTTTTAATAAGCTCATTTGATTTTTTCTTGATAGACATGAAGATGGGAAAGGGAAGCTAAATGACACTCATCAAGTAGCTCAAGTTGGGCTAAACGTTCTTGATGGTAATCATCTTTTGAAATGAGGTCACACAAAGATATGTGAAGAGAAGGTATTTATATTTCAAGAGGCAAGATGGCTTCAGCTCCAAAGATGAGAGAAAAGGGTGTAGCACTAGAGGGGTTTTAGATGCTAGTACGATATGCCCATAAGTTGAAAGGGATGTGCAAGTTCTAATCTTGACTTGAGGCATTGACCATTTTGGTAAGCATGCTGTTAAGGGTTTTGTTAGAGGCTTCAGCTTGTCCATTTCTTTATGGGTGATAAGGTGATGAAAAGCTAAGTTTAATACCAAATACATCACAAAGTCCTTGAGCTTGTTTGTTTTTGAAATATTTTCCATTGTTGGTGATGATCTTATGGGGAACACCAAAATGGTAGATGATATGATGGGTGATGAATTCAACAATATTTTTAGCTTTCATTGAGATAAGGGAAATAGATTCTAACCATTTGGTTAGTTGCAATAATGATAGAATGATGTTATTGTGAAGAGTGGGGGTTGATTTCACCAATAGGGTCTAGACCCCATTCTGAGAAAGGCCAAAAATCTACAGACATGCAAAGGCTATTACTAGGTGCATGATGTAAATTAGCATGTTATTGACATTTGACAAACTTTTTCACATAATCATAGGAGTCTTGGTTAAGGGTGGGCTAGTAAGAGCCCAAGTAGAGGATGTGCTTAGCCACAATAATGCCACTAAAGTGACCCCCATAGATACCATCATGTGTTTCCTTGATGGCATGAGAGGCTTCTAGACCATGGAGGCATCGTAATAGGAGGCCATCTATGTCTTTTTTCTAGAGGATTACTCCCATAATGGTATAATACGAGGAACTCTGAATAAACACCTAATGGGCATTCCTAGAAAGGCTAGAGTAAATTATGACAAGGTGAAGGTAGTCAAAAGTATGTTGGTACCAAAGGTCAGACATGATCTCCTCTACGCTAAAGATGGTTAGAGTGTCTGTTTTGGTGTAGGAGGGCTCGATTAGGTGATGGATAATGACTAATAGTTTAGATTTTGAGGATTTTGATGGGATCTAAGAGGTAAGAAAATCCATGGTATAAGTAAATTTCTTGGTAGATCATGGGGTGGTTTGAATATGGTAGTGTTCAAATTAGGTTAAGAGTTCTATAACTAATTGCCTATATAACTGTAAAACCTCATTCTTACACTGGTAAATACTGCTAACTTGGTTGACCATAAGTTGGGTGTCACTAAAGATATTTATTGTTCTGACTCCTAAGGCTAAATCATTTTGGAGGCCTATTACTAAGGCTTCATATACAACCATGTTTTTGGTGCATTTGAAGTCAAGTTTAAAGGATAAAGGAAGTGGTTCACCGATAAGGGGAACGAAGATAATATTGGATCCCCCACCATGCTAAAATTTAGATCCATCAAAAAGCATGGTTACCTTATTGATGAAATTAACTTGAGATAAGCTTATGATAGACTTGTCTAGAAATGCAAGAGGGGGAGGTCGGTTTTCCACTAGGGGTGCTTTAGCTAATTGGTTGATGATGACCTATCCCTTGATTGATTTATATTATAGAAAATAAAGGTTAAATTCAACTAAAAGCATGAGCCACTTAGCCATACATTAGTTTTGGTATGGTATAGAGTGCATGTATTTGATGGGTTTGGTATTAGTTTTGAAAAAAAATTGTGGTTAAGGAGATAGTGGTAAAGTTTTGTGGCCACAAAGACTAGGGCTAGACATAGTTTTTTGGTATGTGTGTATTGAGTCTTGTATTTGACCAATGTATAACTAATGCAATAGACAACTTTCTATTTATGTTGGTCATCTCTATAGGCAAGCATTTCCCCTAGGGAGTGGTTTGTGGTAGAGATATAGAGGTAGAAAGTTTAGTTGTCCTTAGGAGGTGTAAGGACAGGTGGAGATAGCAGGTATTCTTTGAGTGTATCAAAGGCCTTTTGATGATCAACATTCCACTTGAAAGAGACATCCTTTTTCAATAGGTGGTAGAAGGGATGACATCGATTAGAGAGATGGGAGATGAAGTGATTAATGGATTGAAGTTTCCCTTGAAAACTATAGAGTTGTTTAAGATTTGTCAAAGGTAGCATCTTGAGGATGACTCTAATTTTGGCCAAATCAAATTTGATTCCTTGTAAGGAAATGATGAAGCTGATAAGTTTGCCTAAAAAGACCTAAAAAACACATTTCTTGGGATTGAGGTAGATGTGATAATGGATAAATCACCCAAAGATAATCTTAAAAATGGATAAAATTCTCAAAAAGGTCATCCACATAGTCTTCAATGATTGTATGGATAAAGTCATGAAAAATATATGTCATGGCCCATTGGCAAGTTGTGTTAGCATTCTTAGGGTTGAAGGGCATGACTCTATAACAAAAATTCCCCCATGGGGTGATGAAGGTAGTTTTATGTTGATATTCAGGAGCAACTAGGATCTAATTATAACCCAAGAATCCATCCATGAGTGACAACATCTCATGGCCTATTGTAAGATCAACAAGTTGGTTAATTTTAGGTAGGGTAAAGTCATCCTTTGGATAGGCAAGGTTGATTTCATGAGTGTCCACATAGATACGTAGTCTCCCTATGTCTTTAGTGATAGGTATGGTGTTTGAAACCCATTAGGGATAATCAATGGGTTTAATGAATTTAATCTAAAGGAGGTGTTGCATCTCTTCTTTAATAAGGAAAGTTATGCATAAATGCATTCAATAAAGTTATTATCTGATAGGTTTGGTATCACGAGTGGTGTTGATGTTTTGGGTGGTAATGGTTGGGTTAATACCAGGCATATCATCATATGAATAAGTGAATGTGATTTTATGCTCAAGGAGGAACATCAAGTAGTCATGTAGTTCTTTAAGGGTGAGAGTTTGGCCAAGTTTGATAATGTGGGGGTTATCCAAAATGCTTATGTCAATGTCTGTGGTAGATTCATTTAACATGGTTGAGGTCTTTGGAGGTAAAGATTTATGGATGGAGGAATTTGGTGCACCAAGGTAGGTGAGAATAACATCATCATATTGATACTGAATAGTGTTGATGGTAGGAGAGTCTTCTCCCATGAGATCAAGATAGATCAAAGGGATGGATATGTGTATCCCTTCCTTTTGGTAAGTCAAGGGGCTGAGGGTAATCATGTTGATGAAAAAAAATTAGTGGGATGATGTCCTCATCCTCACTCTTATGTTGAGGGGATGTTGGTAGGGAAGGGTTCTCTTCTATAATAATGATAGTGGTAGGTTTGTTGGATTTCTTCTTGTTGGGTAGAATGAAGTTGAGGCCATGTTTCTCATGAGTCTTATGGGTCTTGATCAAGTTCAAGATGTGTCGGCCATGTTCATACCACCCTAAACCAAATCCCTTCTAATCACACCTATAAAGATATATTATGTCACATTTGGGTTTGTCCAAGTAAGAAAAGTTAGAGGTAAATGGCTGAGGTGAAGGGTGGGTAATGGTAACATTAAGTGTCTTGTCAATTCCCCCATATATGAAGTGAGTTTGATAGCTAGGAGGTCCTAAGGGATAATGGCTCTAATTTTGGGGTTGTAACCTAGGTGGTGGTTGATTTTCCCATATTCTTGTTGAGTAAGGAGGGCATCCAGGGTGAGGAGATGGTATTCTATGAGGGTAAGGCATTGGAAGGTAGACTTTAAGGGATCAGTGCTGGGTATTTGGTCCACAAAAATAGTTGAAATAGTAGATGCTTCTGTAGGAGGGGAAATAATGGATTTGGTTTCTATCAGTGGTGACTTTTGTGGTGATTTGGATGGAGGTAGGAAAACATCATTAGGTTGGTAGGTCATATTGCATGATATAAAATGGCTAGGGTTAGCTTGTATGGAACAACCTGACCTTCATGTTTAAACTTGACATAATGATGGAGGGTGGAAGGTACACAAGCCATGGCACAGATCAAAGTTTCCCTAGTAAAACATTGTATTAGAATTAACCTTTGACCATATAGAAAAGTTTAGAGAGTGTGTGAATACCTAGATGAATGTGAAGGATAATGGTGCCCATGGTAGTGGTCATAGTGTCATTAAAAGATCTAAGGATGATTGAAATTTTGGACATGACATTGTCTAGTAGCTTGAGTTTGTCATAGGCATGGGAAGAGATGATGTTGATACTAGCTCCCCCATCGATCATAACCCATTTGATGTGGGTTTGATTGATATGGGAAATGATAAAGATAGGGGGATCTAGGTCTTCAGGATGGATGGAAGGTATCTCTGAGTCCTTGTAGGTAACAAGGGTTAAGAGTTAGACATCACCAACAAAGGCCTCTATAAGTTGGGAGTCTCCTAGTTTGACCTCAATAGCCTGCATAGCCTCTATCATGGCCTAGCGATGGTAAGTTAAGGTGGAAATGAGATCATAGAGGCTCATATTGGCTGGATTTTGGTGAAGTTGCTTAAGAATGACACTCTTGATGGATTCAAAAGGATTATCCTCGAAGGTGCCTAAGATAGTTATTATGGGTGGAGCTAAGGATGCAGATGGTTGGATTAAGTTTAGTTTAAGATGAGTAGGTGGGTATGTTCATAGAATGGACACCTTGGCTTTCCTTTTATCCTTTTATTGTGATAATGTGACCACATTGATGGTATGGACAAAGGGGAATGATGTGATAGGAAGTTGGGTAGGTTCCCCATCATTCTAAGGTGAGAGTGAAGGATCTGATATGTGTTGACAAATGGCCAATGGGTGCCTTGGTAAAGGGGCCAAGGGAAACTCTTCTATTAAGAGATCATCCTCATCATAGAGATAATGGATAATGGTCTAGAGAGATTTGTAGTTCTCGATGTCATGTCTAGGTGTCCTGTGATAGGAACAAATTTGATGATCATTATACCAAACTAGTTTCAAACCAAAAGGGTCAAAGGGTCTGATAAGAGGTAAGGTGAGGTGTGAATATTGTAGCAACCTTTAAAAAATGGCTAAATAAGATTCAACAAGAGGTGGGAAAGGCATAGGGGTTATCATTTTGGGTGGTAAGCAAGTTGTTTTCATGGTAACAGGTTTGGTGAGAGAAAACTTAGGTGAGGTGATGTTTCTAATTAATGGTTTTGATTTGGGCATGCTATTGGTTGAAGGGTTTGAGGTAGATAGTTTGGCCACTGATAGTTTGGAAAAAATTGGTATATCAGACAATAATTAGGCTGGTGTAACTAGTAGTGGTGGATGACATATGTTAAAAGGAATTTTTTTGGGGGGTAGAGTTGATGAATGAAGACCCAAGATAGAGGGTAGGGCAGAAGAAAGAAAAACTCTAGGCATGTGGATATTCAATGGTTTTTCTCATTTGGTTAGTTTGGGTTGAGGTTTGGGTGGAAGTTTATATGGGGTAAACTCAACTTTGAGATATGGGTAGACCAAACTCCGTATCAGGAAGATATCAAGGCTTGTAATAGGTTTGTTTGGTGGTTCACTTATTTAAGGTATGATTACCTCTATTGGTGAGGAATGTGAAGGATCGATAAAAGTTCAAATTGGTTTGAGAGGTGGTGGAAATATGATAGATTGGTAGGTTAAAGTTGTGCTAGAAGGTTTCAGTTTATTGATGTAAGGGAGGCCTAAATGTTGCCAAAAAGGTAGCTTGATCCATATCTAGTTTTAGGACAAATTCCAATTTTTTTACTAATGTGGAAAAAAGTTTGTGTACTAGTTTTACTTCATGCGTAGTGGATGCAAGAGAGAGACTTGTAGGTTGAGGATGTTAGTTGATAGGTTGGTTGAATTCTTGAGGTGAGGGAAGTAAGGTTGAGATAAATGGCTCATCCATGGGAGGTATTGGTAGAAATACTTCTCCTTTAGGAACAATATCTATAGGAGTGTTTTATTAGGTAGCTAGTGGAGGTGGAAAATCAAGAACGTTTACTTGTCCAGATATGCCTGTTAGGGTGGAATGTGATGATTCCAAAGCTTCTATGAGTGTGGCTAGGGAAATAAGAACATCCTTTAGTTGAATCTCTGAAGGAGGGGAAGATGAATCTTCTACCTCTATAAGTGAGGTAAGGGAAGAGTGGATAGATTAGATTTTTGGATCCTCATGTGTAGGTGTATCACAAACCATGTTGACCATGTGGGCATCATAAGATCATTTGACCTATGTGTCCTCATATTTGATAGGGGTATAGTTAGGAAAGGGCTTTCTGAAGATGGCTAGGGCTTTATTTTTAAGGGAATTAGGGTTATCTAACATGATTTCCCCCTTGTCAATGAGGATTTGAACAACATTTTTGAAAGTATTGCATTAATTAACATCATGTTTGATTACTCGATGAAAGGCATAAAGGTCATTTTCATTGTACCAAATAGGTGCTAGATGAGAAGAATCAAACCGTTGATTGGTGGAAGATTTACAAGATTAGCTTTAAGTAAATTTTCCAACACTGAGGCATAAGATCACCAAGTGGAGTAAATTATTTTTGGGTGCTTTGGTTTGTGTTCCACAAGCTTTGGTTAGAGGGATTGGGAAATTTTTGTTGATTGACAGTAGGTGGTGGTGCAGACTTAAGGACAACTGCATTCATAGTTCCCTTATTATTAGCCCTAGAGTTAACTTGATTTCTTACTTTAGAGGAGTCTTCATTGGTCTTGAAGGTAGATTTGTTATTTCATGACTTCAATTTACCCTCTTCTATAGCCCTATTCTCTAACTTGCATGCCATGGTAAAAGATTCATCAAAATTTTGAAGCTTTGGATACGTAGTGTGGAAGAAATGTGTTTGACACAAGCACAGGAAAAAAGCTCAATAAATTCAAGCTAAGGAAAGGAGAATGATAATTGGTTGATCAAACTTCTCTAATGAGCCACAAAATCAGCCATAGATTCATCCTAAAGTTAACGAATGGAATAAAGGTTAGTGATAGAGACTTTCTTGGATATGTTAATTGAGAAGTGATCAAAGAAGGTTTGAGATAATTGGTTAAAGAAGAAGATGGAATGTTTGGTAATGGCACTATACCAGTCTAGTGCCAGGCTAGAAAGAGACATAGGAATGTGTGCAAGAGTAGGGCATCATCGTAGGCAATCATGTAACAAGAATGCCTAAATAGTCTTAAATGTTGATGGGGGTCTTCCTTACTATTAAATTTTGTGAATTTTTGAAGCTTCCATTGGGTTAGATAAGGGCGGATAGGGACCGAAGGGTGAATGGGCTCATTACAGATTTGGTCATAAGATAAAATGTTATGGGCTCCCAAAAGGGATGGCTCAAGAGTTGACATTTTGTCTATGACTAGTTTAATTAAGTCTATTTAAGGTGGTTTGCCTAAGGGGTTATAAGTCATATATTATAGTTGGGATATATATTGATAATTGATAGGAGGTTAGGAGATGGCCCCATACTGATAAGAGGTTATGCGATGTTGGGTAGATGACATATAATGATAGGTAGTTACTGGCAATTGGGTAGTAGATATATACCCTTGTGAGTTAAGGGTATAACCAAAGTTAGATGATGCTGGTAATTTTTGGGATGTTGAGGTAGGTTGATCTGTGGTTGGATTGGTAATTAGGGGGGGTGGTTGTGACCTTTGTGCTAATGGGTGGTGAGGTAGAAGCGATAGGTACCCCTAAGCTTGGTAAAGAGGTATTAACTAATGGGCTAGGTTTGACAAAGCGGAGGTTGGAGACACTAGTGGTGGGTGCTCCAACTATAAGTGGGACATGATGGGTTTATGGTTGGGTTGTCTTTAAGGTAGAGGAATCATTAGTAGGGGTGGATGTTGTAAGGGTAACAGTTGGTTGGAGAAGTTGGTTCTCAACCATAGAATCAAAGAATTAGTAGATGAAGATGCCTGGGTGGTCAAAGGTTGGGTAGTGACCATGACAATAAGGATACCCTCCATAAGGTGGGATGTCATGTTGTAAGGAGGGTCTTGAGGTTTAGTTGAAACTAGTATATGGTGAGAAGAGGTGTTAAGATAGTTTTGAAGGGCCACTAGATTGTTGTCTAAAAAGGTGGTAAAGTCCATGTCTCCTTGAGGAAATACTTGAGGGAAATTAGGGCTTCCCAATAGATGAGGTGAATCTTCCACCTTGAAGATGTACTCCATGGATGAGGAGATAGAGGAGGTTGATTTAGGTGATAAGTTTTTTTATACTAGGTCTCTTCACTGTTGATGAGTGAGAATCATAAAAAAAGGTGGGACAGAATACAAAAAAATAGACTCACCACTCAAATAGGAAAAAATACAAAGAAAAAAGTCAAGGCAATCAAGGAACACACTAAAAAGTACATTTAAGCCTGAAGTTAGTTTTAAGATCACTTTTGACTTATGCCTTGGTACGTGAGAATGTGTGATAGAAGTTAGATTGTAGATTAGGTACTATAGAAGTAGTCTATGGTTGGTTTCAATTTTTTTAGGTGATTAAAATAATATGTATTGGAATCAATATGTGGCTTGGTATTGGGGCCTACCTCCTCATTTCACAGTCCTATAGCAATAAGGGTGTCAGGTGCTTAGCCAATATATATTGATTTCAGAGTTTATACTCAACTAGAGAGCTGAGTTGGTTCTCCTCTTCGTAATAACCTCTAATTAGGATTGTTGGGAATGGGTAAGGTGACCGTTAGGTGATGAAATCCCAATTGGGCCTTATCTTTAATTATTTTTATGTTTGATTGATGAAAGTGGTTTGGATAGTGTGTGGAACAAAATTGGTGTTACAATAAGATTACTATGCTTCTAATTCAAAGTGAACTATTGTCAAAATCAAGTAATGGATGCAGTTGATTTTAAGCCCAAAATAAATTTTAGTTTCAATTATGAGCATAGATAAAGAGGAGAGCATACAAATGTAGAAGAAAATGTGAGTAAAGACTCAAGGGTCCCATCGAGCGTGCTAGATTATTTCATTTAAATTTTGCTATTATTTAGAAGAAGGTAGTAAAACTAGAAATATAGGTCATGGTAGGAATACCTGATACAAAGTGTGTGAATTGAATCAAAATATCATGAAGAGCTCCTCTTTGGCTTGGGAAGATGACCTGCATGTAAGAAAGCACAAAAGTGGCTTATATAAGTAGTTGGGTGGATTTCCTAGTGCTAGCTAGATCTTGAAAGTGAGATCTTCCTTAGAGGTTTTCAATCTATCATTTTAGAACAATTAAGTTAATAAAATAGAAAGAAAGTACTTACATTAATGATCAAAAGGTACTGAAACTAATAACAAGAATTGCTTGATAAAGAGATATGCTAGAATGATCAAATTAGTGATAAACTAATTAGTTCTAGTGTTAATGGGTCAAGATGTGATTTGATAAATTTGAAATGGGCCTATGAGTGGTCAAAAACACAAAAAAGAGAATTTGGCTAGTCAAAGGAGGTGAAATTATCTTGCTAGTTTTTTCTACCATAGGTGATTGTCGATGGTTGGGTTGACTGTGAATGGTTATGCCTGATCATCAGTGGTTATGCTGACCATCGATGGTTAACTATGACAAAACTAGGTTTGATCAATAACAGGTTGATGGGATTCATAGATGAATTATGGGGGTTGGGAAAAGGCTAAATTGATTATGAAATAGAATTTAAGCACATGAATAGTAATAAACAAGGGCTTGTCTTACCAAAAGTGGGTTGGATGAGTAGTTGGCATGGTTGATTCATAGGTAGGATTTGACTTGATTTCAATAGAGTAATAGTGCCTAGAAGCTTGGTTGAGAGGATACGGTAAATTAGATCTTAATGGAATGGCTTGATAACATGGATGACATTGGTTGATCTACAAAAGAAAAC
Organism: Torreya grandis; assembly: GCA_037957365.1. Classification (NCBI taxonomy): domain Eukaryota; kingdom Viridiplantae; phylum Streptophyta; class Pinopsida; order Cupressales; family Taxaceae; genus Torreya; species Torreya grandis. The sequence goes on along the minus strand of JARHVA010002846.1, from coordinate 866,927 downwards.
TCTGAGTACCTGAGCTCTTGATAATAATTGTAGATTCTTTTAATCTTATAGCTCTCTCCTTCTTATAGGCAAGGGCCAAAGATTAAAGAGGTAGTGTAACTGGGGATTCTAAATATAATTCATCCATGCAATACCTCACAAGGAGATTTAGATGACTTGTATTTAGAAAAGGTAGCTGTTAGTTTGCATGTAGAAGGTTAGTCCATTGAGCCTAATTGTCGATGGTTGGGCTAACCATTGATGGTTAGCTTGACCATCAATAGTTGAGGTTGAATGTCAAAATAGCCTAAAGAGCCATGTTTAATCCTAGTAAATCTAAACTGATGATAATAGGCCTAGGTAAGAAAAAAAGGTCTGAGGGGTCTACTAGGGGTCAAGACACTTAGAAATGCATGTGTGAAATTTTGGTGTCTATGCCTACAATCATAAATTGCTTTCAATTGAACCTATTAAAATAAAAGTATTATTAAAAAAATAATATAAAATACATGCAACAAATTTAATGAATTAATTTTAAAATAAAATAAAAAATATATTTAAACATGCACTTATCGCAATCTCATGGTCCTACTCAATCTGATCTTCATGCTCGATTGGGTCAATGGAAGGTTGAGTTTCATGAATATAAATATAAATAAGGAATAAAAATGAAAATTTAACCTAATAATAATCTAAATGGGACTATCAAATGCCATGGGACAACCCTACATACACAATATATTCACATAAGTTATATTTTCTAGACAAATATGTAGTAAAATTATTTAAAAAAAATATTTTACAATTCAAAATTATAAGTTAATGTGTACCTCTATGAGGACCTATGTGAATTACACTATTGAAATAATGCCTATGTATATCTCCACTCAAAATGATGGAGGAGTGTCTACTTGAAACATTAATTAAATTAAAAATGTCTCACTTAGTTTTCTATAAAGTATCATAGATATATGGCATTTTTTTCTCCTTTATTAAACCAAGAGTCTAATATTAACTCAAAATTTTACCTTTGTATAAATAAAAGGTGTCATGCTAACACAAATAGATTCAATAATGGATGGATCAATAGCTGTCTCCACTCGTAGTGATGTAGGAGTGTCTACTCAAGATATCAACTAAACAAACAAGGTTTCACTTAGTTTCCTATAAAGTATCACAGATATATGGAAAAAATTTCTCCTTTATTAAACCAAGAGTGTAATATTAAATCAAAAATTTACCTCTGTATAAGTAAAAGGTGTCATGCTAACATAGGTAGATGTAGTAGTGGATGGGTCAACAACTAGTTCTATATATGTAAACAATGGCTGCATAAGATCAAATTTTGTAAGCGTGGAATGTGATGATGAAGGTATCGTCTCCTCCTAGATCATAAAAAATTACACATATATTATTCATTTTATGTTTAATTAGTTTTTAGATTTTAAATTTATAAATATATCTTAAATTTGACGTGACATTTATATAAAAGATACCTGAATCCATGTAGTGGTCAATGACTACACTCCAAATGTGCATGCCAAAAAATCTTCACTCAAGACTATATCATCTAACCCCTATAAACCACCAATGCCGTTATCATCATAAGGTCTAGTACATATAGCTTTACAACATATTTGAAGATGGGGTTGGGTATGCACAATAGGTGGTGTATCTCCAACATTAGTTGCTAAAAGCCAACTCATATGTTGAATAAGTGTATCAGTAAGTGCCCTAAGTGTATGCAAAGTGTCGATCTCCATGACCTTCTTTACTATAGAGAGGATCTTGAGGTGAATTGAATTTTAGGGTAAGTATTCTTATAGGTTGACTAGGCACACGATATGCACCTATTTGATCTTGCACAAAGCCTTTCCCTTGGCCCTAAAACTCACCATAATCAAAATAATTTGGAATTTCATTGAGGATAAATTCATAGTAGAGTTTCATCAAAAAATGAAATGGGACCTCATGGTTGTTACATGATGGATAATCAAACACCATCTACCATCAGATCCATAAATTGTCTTCGATCAAATTGTGTTAGCACCTATGGATTGGGAAACATTTAGTAGTTACTAGAAATAGAGCATTGGTGGCTGGGTCAATGAATAATGTACAAATGGCTACTTTTGGTATTTATTTATTTTTGACCTCATGTGCTAATAATTTTTCATCATAATAAGCCATATAACTATTTCAATATGATTCTCATCTATCAATTTAACTCATTATCGAGTCAACTTGACCCAATATTGACTCTAAGTTATTGGATAGACAGGTGTAGAGGGTGTTGGTGAATGTGGGATCACACATTCTCCTGATTACTTGTTCAATTTCAATTTTGTTTTCCACAATGTGTGAAGTGGAGGAATATGAGATTTAGGAGGTTTATGTGGAGAATTATCCAAAGGATTAGGAGGGTTAGGTGGAGGGTTAGCTAGAGTATTAGGAGTGTTAGGTGGAGGGTTAGCCACAAGATTAGAAGGGTCAAGTGGAGGGTTATGATGATGGTTATGGTATCTTTCAATGGATTGGTCTATTTCCAATAAATAATTTACAAATTAAATAATGTAAAAAATAAAGAATTGGTAAAATACAAGATTAATAGGTGTAGTTTTTTATCACTTACCCTATCTATGTGGTCGCACTATGAACTTTTGGATGTGTCAAGATTTTTAACAAACTTTTGGTGAGTTTTGAGCTCTTTTGAGGAGAAAAGTGAACATGAAATAATATTTATGAGTTGGAAAAATACAAAATGGTAGTGTTCAACTATGGGTTTTTTAAAAAAACACACAGGGAATGTGTATGCATTATAATAATGTGTACATGTTATCATAACATGTATGCATAACCATAATATTATCAAACCATAATGTGAGTAATGCATACCTATTATAGGATATGTCCATGGAATTATCCCCCAACTCTATGTACATACCCCACTCTTTTATGAGATACTATCATTGGCCATCATTAGAGTATATTTTTTCATGCAAACCTAGTATTACCATTTGGCTATGGAGTCGATGTCTCATTCTAAAAAATATATTTTCTTTATCTTTAAAACATCTCCAATTACATGTAAAAACATAATTGGGGGTATTGTCCTGAAATGTAAAATTTCACAAGCACACACCCTTTATAAAGGGCATGTAGCCTTTGCTCTAAGTTTTTGGAAAATTATTTATGTTCCCTCCAAACTAGCATTACAAAGGGTACGTGTCCTTTATATTACATAGAGCACACACACTTTAGGCTTGGTAATCCAAACAAATTCAAATTTAATCTTGGGCACATCTTTCAAATAGTGTGTGCCCTTTTTAAAAGGGTGTTCATGCTTTAATATTCATGGACAAGTTTTTCAAGAATGGCCCATTTTTTGTCTCTTATCTTTGTGTAGATGTACAAATGTATATAATAGACTTGTTTGGCTATTGTTGTATAGGAATAGGTTTAGACGTATTGTATATTGATATGGGACTCTTTGGGTACTTTTTTATGCCGCCAACATGTGAAACATGTAAGCTGACCCATAAGAAGGATTTTAATATGAAAACTGATCATTGTCTAGTACAAGATGAGTCTAGAATTTTGAAATAATCCAAGTCTAACAGTTTTGCCTAGAAGGAAATAAAACTAATTTGATGATCTTATTATAGTCTAAATATGATTTTGAACATGTTAGATACATACTAGGGAATTCTTATAGGTGACTAATAATAAATAAGGAAGGTTGGATCCATGGAAAGCATGTAAATATGAGCGAAGGGAGAGTAAGAGTCATATGTGTATGCATAAGTCATGTAAGGTGAAGGTAGATAAAAAATGACATTGTCAAGTATCTTATCTCAGATTTTCATGTCTACATTATCATAATTCTTACCAATGTGGGATTAATCTAATTAGAAGATTTTAAGTCTTCATTACTTGGAGGTGGGAATGCAATAAATATTTTTAGTGGGGAGGAGGGAATGTTTTAAACTTTATTTGGTATGGGAGGAATAATCAATTTAATCTACCACTTCGAGCTTATCACTCTCTAGCCTCTTTTTCCATGGACAATGTTTTTTGAGCATGTAATAACTTATATATCACCATTGTCTCACAATTATTGGCAATGTGGAATTAAACTAATTACAACCTGTTGATGCTTCCAATTGCTCCACAGACTACTCCTTAGTGTTAATGAACACTTCTCATTTTAGGATTACAAAAATTCAAGGCATGAGTTGTAGTTTATGAGAAATAATATGTCTGTGGTTGAATAGTTGGCAAAGAATGAGAACAACCCACAAAATCTATTTGATGTGGTGGTTGGGAGTCACCAGGGTCTAAATTCTTTGAAATTTTGTAGTCTTCCTGATCAAGGTTTCTAGCTCTAAGTTAATCTAAGTGAATATTTACATTTATCTTAAGCTAAAGTGACTATTGATAAAAAGAAGAAAAAGGTAGGGTAAGGTAGAGAAGAAACATGATTGCAAGCATTAATCTCAAACATAATGACAGAGTCCTATTCAATTTGAGTATATTTTTAACCAATTAGTGATGCAACATAGCATAAGCCCAAGCTTCATAAAAAATTAGGCAAGATTCAAAGGAAAATATATGAGTCATGACTAAAATTCAAGATTACCTAAGGATTTTTCTATGTTAATCTAAATTTCATAAGAACATTCAAATGCAGAGCAAATAAAATGAAGTAAACTTAGAATCCTTCAACTAGTTTAACAAATCACAAACTAGAAAACTCATGAACATGAAATATAACTTATCTATCCAAGAAATATTCAAATCTAAGACATCCACCTAAAATTGAGAGGAATCAGAAACAATATAACACAACCCAGATAATCTTTTTAGAATTCAAATTATATTAATTGCTCTAGTATAAAATTGATCAAAATCCTCTCTCCTTTTACAAATGGTAACACCTACGTATTTATAGAGGGTATAACCAGTGCACCAGTCATCTTTCCTTCCAACCTTTACAATATGTAAGGATTGTTGTCCTTTTACAAAGAAATATATAGTACATATGGCCTTTAGGCACCTACTAGATCAAAATACTAATATATGCTAACAAACTAGCATATATAATTTACAAAAGAATAATCCTGACTTTGGTCTTGGGTTAGTGGGGCACCCCTCCCCTTTTGATAACTTGGGATGAAGAAATTATTTCACCCTAATTTATTATTCTTTGATTAGCTCAAAATCCTCTATGGGCTTCATTAGACTCTCTTCTTGTTGTTCAACCAATATATCATATTCTTTGTCACTTTTGATAGTGACCTCTTACAAGCACCTTGACTCTGTAATTTACTCCCCTATCTTGAGGATGATATTAAAGACTTTTGAATTATCTATATTGGATTGACCTTGATTTTTATCCTTTATTTCCTAGATGAAGGCTTAGACTCTATGTTGGAACTCCATATCATGCATTATGCTAGTGGCAGGAGGTTGAGAAGGGGTTATCAACAGGGCTCCTAGTAACTTCTCAATTATGTGCACCAGGTCCTTATCTTCCTCCATAAATTCATTGGTCCTATTGTACCATGATCTTAATTCTTGTATTTTATCTACTAGGATCCCTTTAATGGCATCCAATTTCCTTTATTTAATGATTTTTAAATCTAGGGGTTGCTTAATGATGTGCACTTTGATCAACTCTGTTACCTGGTCTTTTGTTTCTTTCCACTATTGTATCAATGTGTGTTCCCTCTTAGCTTGAAGTTCCAAGGTATCTATCCTAAGTTTTATATCCTTTAATCACTAAAAGGTATCCAAGAGGTACTTATTTAACATGCTCAATAGGTCTTCTAGAATTGATAATGATACTTGTGCCTCCAAGTCTTTCTTCTCCTTCTCCAAGTTCAAGATCCTCTGCTTTATTCCTTGAATTCCCACCATAGTCATTACTGACTGGGCTTAAACCATACTTTTAATGTCTTCTTGATGAATGGGGTTCTCTCATGTTGCCTAACCTTGGATTAGAGTGAGTCCCACAATTGGTTCCACTCTTTAGAGAGTGATTTCTTTAGTTCCAATGGTTTCCTTCTTCATGGTAACCTTCTCAAGTGTAATTGTATTAGAGTTGAATTGCACCTTGGGCTCTACTTCCAAAATATTTGAAACCTTTGGTGTTTTGAGACTAGACCCTATTGATTGCCCTAGTTCTTCCATTCTCTCATTGCTTTCCCTAGCAACCTCAATCATTCTCCTCTCTTCCTGCTCCTTCATAAGCTCTAAGATCTAGTGCTGGATCTTATCATTAACCTCAACATTAGTAGTGTTACTCAAATCCCATGAATGCATTTGAGAGGGTATATTTTTTAACTTCCCATAGATGAACCAGTCAGGGATGACGGGCCCATTTATGGTACATTCATCACTAAACAAGTTCACCTCACTTGTCAGGTGAATCCACTTGGGGTTCTTGGAGATTCTAGGCACCAAAGCTATATTTATTTCCCTTTTCCTTTTGGTCATAGGGAACAAATCTAAGGAAACATCCTTGCCTTTGTCTATTCTTCAACTTGAGGGCCCTTAATTATGCCACCTCAAATGTGGATTTTTCATCATTACCTTCCTTATTTGAGCCATATATATATGTAAGATGCTTAAACAACTCATCCACTATTTCATAGGGCTCCAAGGAAAACATGTCAATGCATTCCATAAGGGAAGGGGGTTTTTGAGGCATAGCTAAGGTAGAGGGTCCCTCTCCTGGCCTATGTTCTATCCTTTATTCACTAGGTCCCTCACTTTTAGGCACTACTACAAAGGTATTTGTTGTTGTTGAGGTGGACCCTGAGGTGCTTGTGGTGGACCTAAAGTGGAATTTAGGAGGTGGTATTGCAATGGATTCATTTTCCACATATATCATGATGGTTTTTATTCCCTCTATAATCTATGTTCCAATTTGAATCCATGCCCTTTAAATCTAGCCAATACTTCCTCAAAGTTGGTTGCCTTTGTGTATAAGTGGTCATATGGACCCAATTGATGTTCATAAGGGATCTTATGTAGTTGTTTGGACTGTAGATGGGAGGTAACATTGCCTTTTAGATCCCATGTCTTTAGTTCATCTAATTAGAAGCAAAATGTCTCTCTATTCCTTGTTAAGATCTCTAATTGCTTCCATCCATGAACCATTATCCTCCCAATCAGATATGGGAAGAGGTGTAGGATGCCTTTCTTCTTTTCCCTGCATACATGGTCTATACCATGAAGGATTTGATGATTTATCTCACTTTTGGCTAGTTTGATTGGGACATGCACTAGTAATCTAAAGGGTTGGGTTTGGATTCCTTCAATCTTGATGACCGTACAATAAGGATAGAGCCATATGTCACTGATGGGCTCTATAAACTGCCTAATGAGAGGGGGAACCCTAGGCATTGGGCTTTCAATAAATACCCCAACTAAAGTGGGATATATTAAATCACAAATGAATTACATGTGGTCCCTAAATTTAAATGTGTAGTTTGGAATAATGGTGAGAAATGGTGATCTTGCTGCGAGGTGACCAGTTCCTGATGGTAGGGAATAAAGTAGAAGCCATGAAGGCATCCAAAAAGTAAGACATCATAGTGAAAATTTGGCTTGTTTTCCTTTTAATCCCATTAAACTACCTTCCCAAATGGATACTTATCATTTCTCTAATAGGTGGTGTCAGTTTCTCTTCCACCATAAAATAAATATAGGAGACCCACCTAGGATAAACATAGGATGTGATTGATTCTCTTGAAGATCTATTCAATAAAGTCATGATGATCCTATCCCCTCCTTAAATTTCACAATTGGGATCCTACCATTATGATTTCTCATTACATGAGTCCCTCTATTTAGCCATGGTCTTAAGATATCATCTAAATCATTATTAGTGGTCCATTCCTTGATTGTAGGGAGGTCTATGTGAGCCTTGGGAAGCTTATAGTAGCATTAAAAATCTAATGGAGCTATATAGGCAACCTTTTTTGATGTACCCTCCCTAGTCATCCAGTCTCCATTTATTCTACAATTAATAAACATAGGAGCTAGTATATCAACACAATGGAGTACCTCTAGTTTGGCAGCTACGAGGTGAAGTCTAGACATCTGGATTGCCATGAGATCTTAATTATTCCTTTGAACTATATAAATTCATTACTCATTGGGAATCAATGGTTGTAGCAAATCGATCGCAAAGAAGATTTTAGACCAATTCTTTAAACCATTATTCAAAGCTTCCACGTCTAGTTTTGTATCCTTGTAACATCTTCCTTCACTTTCAGTTGATAAGTAAGCTTCTACCTCCTCTTGCCATTATTATCTTACTACAGCCATAATTATTCAACTAGATTGATTTTTTTTCAACAGTATGATTTTGCTAAGTCTTTTAGCTCTTCTCAAGGCAATTTTAGCTTTTTTGAATGCAATTGTGGCTCAATTGAACAAGGAATAGGGTTTTACATTGGTGAGCTAGGGTTTTTCCTATTTTAATGGTTAAGGTGGTGAATTCATAAATTCACTTGTGTTACTCCCATAAAAGTCTTTTTAGAAGTTAGCCATTAGTTCTTTGAAAATTTCCTTTATTTTGTATCATTGGATTGGATCCACGAATGAGCATGGCCCATTAATCCTGATCTATGAAGTCTTTTTTAATTGGTCAACTTCGTTATGTTCTATCCTCATTGAAAAGTCTTTGGTCATGTCACATCATCATATCAAGTCCTGTGATGAATCAAAAACTACTAGATCTATGAAGATGCACATGAAATAAGTTAGAAGCTTTGATAAAAATTTAGGTTAAAGCCATTATACTAAGCTCCTACATTGAAAAAAAAATGTGAAAGGGTCCTTTTTGAGGTTCAAGAGATACATCCCTTTGCTATGTCTAAAAATTTAGACTTTATTAAATTTTGTGTCCTCTTGAATGTCAAAAATGTCCTCACAGACGTCAAATGATGGGCATGAAGCTATCAATTTTAAATTTATCAAAGGTATTCAGACTATCTTAAATTTGGCATCCTCACAAATGTCAAAAATGTCCTCACAAATGTAAAATGATAGGTGTGAGGATGTCAAATTTAAGATCATCTAAGGTAATTAGAGTATCTTAAATTTGGCATCCTCACAAACATCAAAACATCCTCGTAGATGTCAAATGATGGGTGTGAGGCTATCAAATTTAAGCTCATCTAAGGTATTCAAAGTATCTTAAATTTGATGTCCTCACAAAATTCAAAAATGTCTTTGAAAATGTCAAATGATGAGCATGATTCTATCAAATTTAATATCATCCAAGGTACATAGAGGGCCTAAGATTAAGCCTTGCGATCATATTGTGTTGAAAAACACATTATTATTTAAACTAAAAATATGCTCTTCAGTCCATGTGACCAAATCTTTGGCCTATGAGGTCCCTTGAATCCCTTTTGATTGTTCATTTAAACTTTGATTAAGATGAAATCCATTGGCTATTTCACATCATAGGATCAAATCTTGCGATGAAGCATGGATCTTGGATCTGCATAGATGCATAAGAGATAAATCTCATCAACTATGCGATCTTTTTTTGAAAGGTTATTTTATGCCAAAGTGTCCCAAGATGATTTTTTCAAAGGGATACTTCAAGAAACTCCGAAGGCCCATTTCCTCATTAAGCTTTCCACCAAAATTTGAATTTAAATGATAAGGCTTTCTGCAAAGGAAACCTAGCCTCTTTGATGCAACTTGCAATTCAATCCTTAAAGACAAAAAACATTAGCAAAGTTAGTTCAAAAACATATAATTATCATTAAGCCTGTATAAAGTGTATCCCTTTCAAGTGGATGCTCTTCAAATTCTAAATAAATAACTCCTTCAAACAAGCTTTCAAGGATCAAATGTTATTGAACATTCATAAGGGTCCCCCATTTGCAAAAGCAAGAAAGTGGGGGTATGTTGATCCAACACAACCTAATAATACTTTTATGTTAAGCAATTAAAAGATTATGTGAATAATTTATACCTTAAATTATAAATGTTAGTTATATATCTGAATAATATATAAATATTTTAAATAAATTTATGTCTATTTTATAAATAATATCAATTTAATTTCATCTTTTTTACATTTTTTATTGTTTAGTGTTTGATAACCTTAATATAACTACATCATTACATTAAAATTAAAAAATCATTTTGGAAAAAAAAGAAAGGGAGACTCCAAACTTTACTATAATTTTAATAAAAAAATCTTATAAAAATCAAACAAATATTCAATTTAAAACTATCCTTTTATTATTATACACTCAAATATTACAATACACAATCACATCCCAATTAACATTATAAAATACGCATAAACATAATTACTACCTTTTTTTTTCCCAAATGGCTTCTGTAGAGACTTTTGTAGTGAGGATTGAAAAGGATGAATACAAATGAAAAGGCAAGAATATGTCATGTGTGGTGTTGATTTATGCCCCCCATCTAAAGGCCAATATCCAAGATTTTTGGTGGACCATAAATCCCAAAAGATATTGCAATGCATAAAAGAAACTATCAGACAATTAATTGTATTTATGTATTTTGTTTTTATTTTATTTTATTTATGTTTATTGTTGAGCTCATCAATTTTGTCTTTGGGTCGATGTAGAGGCCTTGTGGCTTCTTAAAAGGCCATTCCACAACTTTGAAGTTCTCCACATTCCAAAGCATATGCCCTAAAATTGTTATCATTTTTGAGGACCCACATTCTTAAAGTAAATGAAATTTTTGAACAAATTATTAGTAAAAATATTTGGTGTTGGTGTATGTATAAATTGTCAGAGGTATAGAAATAGATGAATATGAGTGAGACCACTATCACATTATATTATATTTACCCTCAGACCATGATAACCCTACTTGGTTAAATCATAAAAACCAAATGTTAAATCTATAAATAAATACCATTGAGACCAAGTTTAGGGCCCTAATAAACTACACCTATCTCCTTTTGGCACCATGCAATGTATTCATATAGGTGCGAGCATTTGAAAATGGCCTATCAAGATTTTGAGTGCATTTTGGGTACCCCTATCATGGTTTTAGGCCAAAAGTGACCCATTTGTGTAGTCTCATGCAAACCAATGGCTATCAATCATCCAAAAATATCCATTTAATCTCATCATATGACTTATGATGATCATGTGGTCATAGAAATGAAACTAAGCACCCTAAGGATTTAAGCCTAGTTATAGGCCTAATAGGCCTAATTAGGTTTAAAGGTTTTTAAGGATTTTAATGTTTTCCTATCCTTTTAAATACTCAATTAAATTATAAAAAACATACAACATCCATATAATCTCTCTCATTTGACCCTTCCAATCTTCATGTGCTTAACCTACAGGGTGGTCTTAATTGGGAGTGCCCTTTGTTTGAGACAAAATAGAGGTCATCTCCCTTGTTTGATTTTCCTAACCAAGATTATGTGTGGATTTAAAAGGTCTTTATGACATTATATACAAATTTTTAAATCTAGATCAGCTCTATAGCTCTCTCAACACTCCAAAACCTAAGACTAACTTATAACATTGATGACTATATGCAGGAATGTAGGGTTGGGCTTGACTGTAAGTTGAGGTTTTAGTTAAACCTCTATATTTATTTACCTTAAGAATCATATGAAAATTATATCACCAATGTGATAGTGGTCTCACTCATATTCATCTATTTCTATACCTATGTCTATTAGCCAATACTTTTTATTAGCATACTTGGTGATTCGATCCAAAAATACCATGATATTATATTTACCCTTAGACCATGATAACCCTATAATGAAATCTATGGAAACCTCTTCCCAACACTAGCTAGGGATGGATAAAGTTTGAAAAATACTTGGGGTCTATAAGGTTTTACCTTTTTTTATTGACATACCACACATTTAGCCATATATTTATGAGCATCCCCCTTGAGTGCTTCCCAAAATAAATCTTGCTTGATTCTATGATATGTTTTCAAAAATATAGAGTGTCCTCTAAGTGGAGAGGCTTGAAGTTCTTAAATAATTTTATGTTTGAGGAGAGAATAGTTACAAAGGTATAATCTATATCTATGCCATAATGTGTTCCATTTCCATGTAGACTTTTTATATTCATTATAACTCTACGGAATATTTTGAATCAAATCCTTAGTATCACTATCATTCTCCCATTCTAATTTTGCTTCCTCTATCCAATCTACCTACCACATGGTCATGATGTATAACAAACCCTCAACTGATTCATCCCACAAGGAGAGAGCATCTACCACCACATTATCTTTTCATTTTTTATACACTATTTCAAAATCATAGACTAACATTTAGTCACCCATTTTTGTTGTTCTTCAAATGACAATCATTGTTCTAAAAAATATTTGAGGCTATCATGATCAGTCTTTATCTAAAAGTGACAACCCATTAGATAAGGTCTCCATTACTTCACTGCATGCAAAATAAACATCATATCTTTCTCATATATTTATTTGAGCCTATTTTTTCCTATAGTTGGCAACTTTCAAATGCTAATGGTTTGTCTTATTGCATGAGTATAGGCCCCATGCCATATCCTGATGCATCACACTCCACAATTTTGTTTTTTGAAAAATTAAGAGTATCTAAAACTGGAGTTGAGCACATAGCCATTTTTAACTATTCAAATGCCTAGGTAACTAAATTAGTCCACTAGAATGAGTCTATCTTTAACAAAAAGGTGAGTGGGACTAAAATGCTACCATAGTTTTTGACAAACCTATAATAGTAACTAGTTAGCCCAAGAAATCAGCATAGCTTCTTGAGGGTATTGAAAACCAACCACTCTATCATCACTTAAATTTTCTTAGGATCAAATTTCACTTCTTCATGTGAAAAAATATGAACCAAGTACTCGACCTCTTAGACACCAAAAACATATTTGAAAGGTTTGGAATAAATCTGATTTTCTAGAAATGAAAGCAGCTATTTCACATGCTTCCAATGGTCCTCTCAATTTTTTTTTTGTAGATGAAGATATCATCCAAAAAAACTAATACAAACTTTATCAAAATGGCATACAAATAGGAGTCACCAAACTCTTAAATTTAGATGGTGCATTTGTGAGGCCAAAAATCATGACCATAAATTCATAATGGCATTCATGCATTCTGAAAGCTATTTTAGGTATGTCCTCATTGGAATGTGAATCTGATGATATCTAGAGTGAAGGTCTAACTTGGTAAAATAAATAGTACCATGTAATTTATCTAACAAATCTTTAATTACAAAAATAGGAAACTTATCTTTGATGTTGTATTTATTGAGTTTTCTATAGTCTGGACACATCCTCCAATTGTCCTCCTTCTTCAACACCATGACCACTAGGGAGGAATATTCAATTTGAATGTGTTGGATGATTCCTACCTCTAACATCTCTTATACCATTTTTGCAATTTCACTCTTTTGGGTATAGGGATACCTTAGGGTTTAATATTGGGTGGTGTACTTTTGGGAATGAGACTGATGACATGATCATGTGCATGACTTTAAAGAAGTCTTTTTATCATGTTACCAAAAAAAATATAAGGGTCATGGAAAACATCCTTTAAAAATCAAAATCTATAGACTCATTGGTTGGTTGAATCTTTATGGAAAGGGTTAGTGCACAAAATTGGGGGACAAAAAAGGGCCTACCCATGGACATGATTTTTCTAAAATTTCAAAAATATGAATTTCTATAGATAATTTGAGATGGATACACTCAAAATTTGAAGATGGTATAAAAACATTAATTTTAGAATTTCCAGTCTAGTTTCAAAAAAAAAATTTGAAAAATAGTTAAGTATAAATAGGTCAAACATCTAAAATTTGAAGAGGAACTTCTATTTTTCTAAAGAAAACATAGTTGATAGATGGCAATGTGGCCCACCATTTTTTTAGCATCATTAAATATTGTTTGAAACCCTTTGTTGAATATTTTGATAATATCTTCTAGTGTGTTATGTTTTTTTTTCCATGAATATTTTTTTATTAATTTTGTAATTAAGTAAATCCTAAAAACTGACCAAAAAATAGATAGTCGATCCTACGGCCCACCCTAACTACTTCAAAAAATAAAATAAAATTTGAATGTGTGTATAATTAGGCCTAGTTTGTTACCATATATTTTTTTTACACTTGGATCATTGAAAAAAAAACTAGATAAACATGAATATTCATGTATAAGAGTGGCATGTAGTGGCCTAAAAATGATATTGTTAGAAATAAATATAGTTTGAACCCTTAAAATAGCCCAAAAATTATTAAAAACATATATTTAGAAAGAGAACAATGTGCATCATGATGTAATAATTTTTTGTATTTTGATGTTGAAATCCATAGTGTATTTGGAGATTGAAGTTGAAATTTGTTGGTTTTTCTCCAAACTCTCGATCTCGATCATAGATGCACAGTCAAAGCCTTTGGCTCAAAAATCCAAGCCATTTCTAAGACTAAAGGTTGAGTTTTAAATTCAGACTCAAATAACATATATGTGCTATGTAACATGTATGCATTATATAATGGTAATTAATGATCCATAACACTGATCACATTATTGTTAAAAAATAATGTCTACGCATTACTCTAAATTCAAATAATGCATACGCATTGTATAACATGTTATAAAATGCATACACACTATATAATGCATACGTGTTATTATGTAATAAGACCAAAAAGATCTCCAGAAGCATGTGGGACTTTCACATGAAGTCAGCCTTAGCTAGAAGCTTATATTTACTACTCTAATTGTTAAGTATAATAATTTATTAGACTTTAAAATTATTTTAGTAAATATAAGAATTTAGGGTTACTCAACATCTAAAATATTTGGTCTCACAACTGCATGTCTTACGATGTGAAAATACTTTTTTAAAAATCTAATCAGTTCAGTACTTAGGTATTTTCAGGGTCTAATTATTAAACCTAGGTATTTTAGGACATAACTTTTGTAATTGATATCCATTTTTGGTAAACATATAGTCATTTTTGAGATTTTTGTGCCTTCCAGATTGATTCCTAGTATTTCTAAGAATATTAGGTTTGTCAAAAAAATTCACATCACTCACTTTGAAATTTATGTAAATTAGTGTGATTAGGGTAACATAGATCGCATTGATGAATTTCACACATCAAATAACCACTTTGTGTTAATTTCACTTGTTCATCATCCCTCCCTCACCCTTGATCACTTCTTATCATGCCTCATCACCCCTAATCACTCTCTCATCATTATTCATTGTCCCTAATCAATCCCTCATTGACCCCCACTATCCCTAGTCATCTCTAATCACTCCCTCATGATCCCTGATTAATCCCTCATTGACCCTCACTATTCCTCATCATCCCTAATCACTGATTCCTCATCCTTCATCATCCCTCATCACTATCTCATTGAAACTCACCATCCCTCATCATATTTAATCACTCCATCATCATCCCTATTCACTCTCTCATTGGCTCTCACCATCCCTCATCATCTCTAATCACTCTTTCATTATCTTTCACCATCACTAATCATTGCTTCATCATCCCTAATTACTCCCTCATAGTCCCTAATCACTCCTTTATTAACCCTCACCATTCCTCATCATTTATAATTTCTCCCTCATCATCCCTAATCACTCTATTATTTCCCCTTAACATCCCTCATGATGTAGAGCCCTGTTGCATTCTCTGCTTGTCCAAGCTCTCTCCCAATATCCACCTAGATTTCACTTTGTATTTTATTGATTGATATCTATCTTTGGACCCTATATACATTTTAAATTCACATTTGCATTTTTTTCATTTTATTTATTCTCCACCATGCTTTTTATGGTCTCATAAAATCTTCATACTATTCTCCTTTCTCAATGCATTCAATCTCTCTTACTTTGAGAATATCCCCCTTACTAGTCTTTATACTTTATAACAACTTGGATCAAATCTTGTCTCTAGTTCCTTAGGATTTAATAGGGGCCTAAAAAATTTCATTCCACTCCTTTTAGTTCCCTCTTACTTCTTCTTATACATACTTAACTTCTCAACACAATCCTCATATCAAACATTACCTCTTGCTCTGTCATAAACTCTTCTTATAGCCTTTTTTGGGCTAATTTCCTTGGCACGGTCCTGTACAGACTCAAATCATCAAATGAAACTCATTTATGGATACCATCTAACATATTCCATCTCTTCACAAATTTTAAGGCTTTGGTTCAACCATTTGATAACTTCTTTTGGCTCTTGCTACTCTTAGATTACATGTTTAGGTTTCCTTCTACCCTATCCACCACACAGTCCTCCCCCATCCATACTTATCAATACTTACACAGCTTAAAAACATTATATTATCTTTTTTCAATTTGAACTCAAACCTTTCACCAAATTATATGAATTATTGATGGTTATAACTCCTAGAAACTCACTTTGAAAGTAAAAACCCTAATATAGAGTTTGGACTAGTTTTATAGACCTAAAAAGAGTTAAAATTATATTTAAATATTCCAAAGGTGTTTCCAATAACTTTCAATGTTGGATTAGGTCTTATTTGACCCTATGCACATTTTCTAAGTGTTATATTTCCCTTTTTAAGCTACAATAGTTTGAATTAACCAAATTTGAATAAATTATGTACTCAGTCACAGGTCTGTAGTAATTTGAGAAGAGGTTATTTGTTATAATTCATTCCAAAAAGGGTTATAAATAAACATGAAGGTTTAAAATACTCTGCACAATTTTTACACAATTTAAAACATTAATTCCTTCCTTATATAACACTCAATTTGCCAATTTCCATGAGATATTGCTTTGACTGTGTTAAGTTTCTTGATGACTACAAGATTGTGTTAGTTTTATTTTTGCTCATCAAAATATATGAAAGATACTTGAAATACTATAATACTTCATGATCATATGATAATAAAATCACCAACATATAAATTTTAATGTTCACTCCAATACATGCATAAACCTTTTGAAACATATGTATACTCAAAACTTTTGCTCACAGAAGATAGGGATGTGTTGTTCAACATAAAATGTCCTTAGTAAAATAACAACATAAAATGTTTAAAGACTATTGAGGAATTTTTATGTCAAGTTAATAATTACTCATAAATTCCAAAAGGCCACCAAATATAATCTCCTCTTCTATAAGACTTTTCCCTTTACTCATATTTCAAGGCACAGTTTGTAAAAGCATGGGGTATATAGTTTGTAATTTAAACATTCAAAAGATTTGAAACTAAAATGAAAATTTATATAATAACCATAAAATAAAAGGTATTTTAAACTTACCACTCATACCAAGATCATAAATAAATTGTTACCAATTTCATGTTTCATGATCATGCACACTTTCAACTATCTTTGCACATATTCAAGAAGATGTAGGGTTTGTTTACTTTCTTATCTTAAAATAATCAAAAATTGTCTTTATAAACTTGTTTTGGGTTATTTAAATTCATCCTTTTGAATCCTACCCCATCTAACTCTCTTGACTATGACTCTGAATACAAAACAAGACATGGACAAGACTCTTATTACCAAATAACCATCAACTAAATTCTAACTTCTTTTTTATGTTGAGAGTGTCTTCAACTAAATCAGCTACTAACATATTTCTCAAATATGAGTTTATGTATATATTTTGTAATATCCTAAACTCCTCACTAAATTCTAACCACACCAAATTCAACATTGAACTTCTTGAAACAAGATTGAAGTCTGTATGAAAGTTCAAAAATTCAAATGAAATATTTGGTAGGAAAGTCCAATATCACTCTAATTCAAAATTGACACAAAACTATAAACTTATAAAGATTCCTATAGACTTATTATGACTTTGACCATCTTCTAAATACTCAAAACATTTAAACTAGATCTCACTATTTAAATTGGGTAGTGATGCTCTTACATCACCTCATCATCCCTTATCACTGTATCATCATACCTCATTAATGTAGAGGTTATAATCACTTTCACAATAAATCTCACTCTTTTTCTTATTCACTATTCACTCTTAGTAATTGGGTTGTATTTTCATATATATAATAACGTTTATTGGACTCAATGATTGTTGAAATGGTTATTAATATCTTCTTTATGATATTCATGATCTCAATAGATATTTTAAACCATTTTACACACCTTTCAAAAGCATATTTATACTTCACACACAACTCATCACACATTAATAGATAGGGCTTTTATCCTTTTAAAACAAAATCACCTTGTTCCTATTTCAGGATTCCTATAGTCTACAGGACCTGAGAGTATTTAGATTACTCATACACACTTACACTACATCTCAAACCTTTGTGAAGGTTTATTCTGGTTAGTGATAGTTTATTACACACTTTCCAACTATTCATCACTCCAACTCATCTACTGACCTTCTCTAAAGCTTTTTGTGTCTTACTTGTGTAAGTTTCCAGGTCTATCACTGCTTGAGAAGTGATAAATTTGTATTTAACACATTTACCATGACTCTATATTATTTCAAGACCTCACTAAGGTCCATTATGCACCATATCATCTTACTCAACCATTGTTATTTCCAATTATGCATGTATTCATTTAATGCATTATTTTTATAGAATTTTGTAGGTCCTTATTGACACTATGTAATTCAATTATAACATGCAAACCTAAGAATCTTGAAATTGAATCACGAGACTTCTTACTCAATTTTGAGTGGATATAGGCATTCAATTAAGATAACATCATTACTAGACATCATATCCATGTACCAAATTTGACTATGGAATGATTTGTTATTTATCTCTTCAACATTTGAATGGATTGTATACTCAAATATAGATTTGCACTAACCAGTGACAAGGTCTTTAACTTATTACATTAAAAATAGAGTTACAAATCTATATAAGGGTATAAATGTATCTAAATAATTCTTGTACACTTAATCGATCAATCCTTACCCTGTACATCTCCCCAAATCAATATTTTCAATAACATTTTTATTTGACTGTGCACACAAATACCATTACAAGATTTATGGACACTATCATAAGAAAATTATGTCTAAACAAATAGAAATCTCAAAAGATTATTTTCAAAACAAGGGTAACAAGGTCCTCTAATTCCTTCATGCATCTCATTTCATTTAAAAACTCTTCACACAGAGGTTACATTATGTCTCTTTCCAACTCAAAAAATGTAGTATGTAGAGTTTATGATATTTTCCTTCTCTAAAGATTCTAAGAAACAAAAATAAGCAAAATATTAAAAATTAAGTAGAGAAAGATCCTAATACCTTTAATGTATTATTTTTATTCCTTATTTGATCATTATTTCATAACCATATTCCAATGAACACATTTAGGTTACAGATTCTATAAACTGATCCATTTGGCTCAGTCCACTTTCTTGAACATGTGTATGAATTATAGGGTCTATAAGTTGTATCAAGAACAAGAATCATTTTTATTTTATTTTGGGGTTTAAAACGTTTTATCTTTCAAATTCAAAACCCTTCTTTCTCTCTTATTAGTTGAAAAATAACTTGATATACCCAAAACTACTATTTATTCATAAACTCCTGTAACTACCTTCACTAACTACTAACTACTCTAGTACATTGATAATGATAACTACATTTAAATCTTAAATTGACAACCCAAAACACCCCTTTAATACCCCTAAGACACAAGGTGCTAATATATTGACCTTCTACAACCTCAAAACACTTGAGAAACAATACAAACTTTTTAAATATTTAAATTGGCCATTTAGGTAAAAAAAGCCTAATGGGTCCAAATTCAAATTTGACCAAGACCTATGATAATAATTTTATTCCTATAGACTCCTAAATAACATAATAACCTACTAAGACTCAAAACATGAAATTATATGAGTATTTACAAAGGAGGTAGTGATGCCCCTACATCATACTATGGAGGAGCGAATGGAAACTTTCCTTGAAAGTTATAAGTGTTTGATCTTTAATGTTCTTTGTAGAATCTCTTGTAAAATGGAATCTCCCCCTATATGCCAAGGTCTAGTTGATACATGTATAACTTTGTGGTGCTTATGTATAGTGTTTCCTCTTGTTTCTTCTTTCTCTTGCTCTTTCTTTTGAGATCATTCTTTTGCATAGTGATATTCAACTTGATCATCTTCAGCACTTGCTTCTTGTCCTGCAACTAATCTATAAATGAAACACATAAGTTAATGAAAATAATCTTCTTTTCATCTTCTTGGAAACCACTCTTTTGTTCATGTTTTCTTCTCTTATTCATGTTTAATTTTGTTGCTTGTTGTGTTGTTTCTTTTTTCCTCTTCTCTCCTTCAAACCTCTCATCATCTATAATCTCTTTATCCTATTCTTGTTTTTGTACTTGATCAATTATTTCCATTTCCATCCCATCTGATAAATCTCTCAAAAACAAATATTTACATGCTTATTATCAAATCTAACTAACTTTCTAACTTCTCCAATGATCATTAATAACCAAGTTGGGATCTTGAAATAAATTCAAGGGTTGATATTTCATACAAGTCAATATTATGAGCCAAGTTTTGACATATAATAGCCATAAGAATTTACATCAAACTTGACACTTTAGGCTTCCTTCCAATGAATTTTACAACCCCTAATTTGGATAAAATATTCAAAAATTCAAACTCACTAGATTTGGCGAGAAATGCCTTATGGACTAAAATTCAAATTATATAGATGTGTAAACCTCGTAACTAGGGAAAAAAACTCCTAAATGACTTGTAAAAACTATGGAAATGAAAATTTAAGGCCTTTTGGAGATTCCCCTACATCACTCATCATCTCTAATCACTCATTCCTCATCCCTCATCTCTCCTAATCACTCCCTCATCAATCCTCACCATTACTCATCATCCCTAATCACTCCCTTATTGACCCTCACCATCCATCATCACCCCTATTAAATCCCTCATAATCTATATCCAATTCCTCCTCATCCCTTCTCATTCTTAATCACTCCATCTAATACCTTGATGGTGGTATTTTTTGGCGGTTTAACAATGTTAGGAGCTACAAGTGGAGAGTTGAGTGCTAGCATAAAATATAATACATAGTGATCAAAATTATGTGGAGGCAAATTTAAAACATAAATATTTAACACATATGAAAAAAGATGGACCTATTAGAAATGATGTAATTCATAATTAAAAATTTTCCAAAAAAAGAGAAGCAAGTAAAACTAGCATAGAACCAAAAATGGATAGTAAATACATGAGGATCACCAAGCTATGTGATTTCCTAAAACCAATAAATTGCTTTCCATATGAGGACATTTTATGATCCGAATAATTACATTGAAGGCCTTATATTTGTAAGTTTATTGATTGAGTCATCATACCATAGAGTGGAAAATAATTTTCAATTGATTAGAACAAGTAGTCCAAGATTGGAAAGTGGTACTTAATTCATAACTTCAATATTCAATCCAATTAAAAGTGTCACACTATGAGATCTCTACTTGCACATCTTGATAAGTGGGTACAAGTTATCTAGAACTATAAAAACTTAAGTAGATAATATATTATGAACCCAATGATATGTTTGGAACTAAAAATATCTCTACTTCCGCCAACAATAAATTATATGATTTAAAAATATTGTTTCATTAACAAAAAGAGATCAATGGTGAGCCAATACACTTCATTTCTAATAGAAGTCAAAAGAATTTAATTTCTCCTAAATCATATTTTCAAAAATTTAATTTGAAATTTATACATCATCCATAACCATATGCTAGTGTATGGTCTAGTGTAGGCCTTGAGAAATGGATCACCTAGTAGTGTCACTTGGTGTACAAAATCAAACTTTAAAGATGCAATATTTTGTGACATCTCACTATTATAGGTGTGTGATGTTTTACATGTGGTCAACCATATATTTACCATTGACATGAAATCTATGAATTAAATCCTTGAAATGTTGTGATAGATTATCATGGTCTAAAATACCATATATCATAGTTAATTCATAAGCTTTCAGTCATTAATGCTAGGAAGTGAAAGAATATTGTCAGTTATAGTAAGAAGAATACTTTTAATGGTAAAACTTAAGTGTAATGACATACTTATGTTACCATATCACTGTGTGGTTTATCCAACAATAACAAAGACAAAATTAATTGAACCATAAACTAGATACATACAAGGATATCTTTCTGTCACCTAAATAAGTTCCTACATATTGTACACTAAACAATACTATTAATTTGATCTCTTAACTACCTCTACCTCAAACCTTTTTATATAAAATATATTTTTTAGAGAATGAATAGATCAAGTGGTAGATCCATGAAATTATAAGTAATGAACACATCATGCCCAAATCATTGCCTTGCAGAAGCTCAATTGTGTTTGTGCCAAAGTTGTGAATCAATTTTAAAAAAATTAACAAAGTTAAAGTGAATAAATATTATCCTCATATAAATATTAAGGAACTTTTATACCATATCCATGGTTTATAATTGTTTTTCAAAATTGATCTTAAGTTTGGGTATCATCATATTCATGTTAAATGTCTAGACATTTGGAATATAGTTTTAAAAACAAAGGAAGGATTGATTGACTAGTTGGTTATGCCTTTTATGTTAACTCATACAATGAATTCATTCATTTTATGATGTTGAACAACATCCTCAATCCCTTTACCTATGTTATTTTTTAAATCTACCTTGATGGCATCCTAATGTTTAGAAAACATGGGATGAACATCTACACCATGTTGAACTAGTGTTTCACATTTTATAAAAAAAATGTTTTTGTGATAACATGAATAAATGTTCATTTTTTATGTAAGAGATAAAATATTTGGGACACATTACACACACAAAGAGTAATTGTGTGAACCTAACCAAGATTAAATTCATATAGGAATGGGAAAAACTAAATAACTTTACATCTGATTCAAATCTTCTCAGAAATAGAAAATTAGACAAGAGATTTGTGTTTAAATTTTATCTTTTTAACCAAAATACCAAAGGTGTAATCAAATAAAGTTTAATTTAGTCATATTCACAACAAATATAATTTGATGAACTAAAATTTAGACTCTATTTTATGTTAGTACTCATGTTACTTGATATAAATTTGGAAGATCATCCAATTCATTCAGTAAAAAAACTGACTATCACAAATGGGTATTGACAACACAAGTCCTAGAAAAGAGTTAATTTATATTATAATGGATTAAAAACATATGATTGGAATAAAATATATATTTATAGTATATACTTACACTAGTTGATGAGGGAATGATTA
This sequence comes from Torreya grandis, assembly GCA_037957365.1. Classification (NCBI taxonomy): domain Eukaryota; kingdom Viridiplantae; phylum Streptophyta; class Pinopsida; order Cupressales; family Taxaceae; genus Torreya; species Torreya grandis. Next base: position 843,676 of record JARHVA010002846.1, on the reverse strand, counting down.
GGGATGGTAAGAGATGGTGAGGGTCAATGATGGAGTGATGAGGGATGGTGAGGGTCAATGAGCGAGTGATTAGTGATGATGAAAGATGACAAAATATTGATTAGGTATTATCAAGGATTAGGAAGGAATAATTATGGATGATAAGGGATGGTGATAATCAATAAAGGAGTGATTAGGGATGATAATCTCAAGTGATTATAGATGATGAGAGATAATGAAGTTCAATGGAGTGATTAAGGATGAGGAGGGAGTGAATAGGGATGCAGAAGTGATTATATATGATAAAGGATGAGAAAAGAGTGATTAGAGACAATGAAAAATAAGGAGGGAGTGATTAGAGATGATGAGGGATAGTGAGGGTCAATGGAGGAATGATTATGGATGATAAGGGACTGATTAGAGATGACTAGGGATAGTAAGGGTCAATGAAGGAGTGATTAGGGATAAAGAGTAATGATGAGAGAGTGTTTAGGGGTAATGAGGGATGGATAGGAAGTGATCAAGGATGAGGGAGGGATGATGAACAAGTGAAATTAACACAAAGTGGTTGTTTGATGTGTGCAGGTCATCAATGTGACCTATGTTACCCTAATCACACTACTTTGCATCATTTTAAAAGTGAGTGGTATTAAATTTTAAATTTTGAAAAACCTAAGACTCCTAGAAATGTCAAAAATCAATACATAAGGCATAAAAATATTAAAAATGACTATATGTTTACCTAAAATGGATATCAATTGCAAAATTTATGTCCTAAAATCCATAGGTTTAATACTTAGACCTTGAAAATGCCCAAGTGCTGACTTGATTGGATTTTTAAAATCTATTTTCTACATCATATGGCATGCAACTATGAGACCAACTCTATTAGATGCTGAGTGGCCCTAATTTCATATATTTACCAAAATAAATTTAAAGTATTTTTTATACTTAACATGTAGAGTAGTAAATATAAGATTCTAGCCAATGTTCCCTTCATGTGCAACTCTTACATGCTTCTAGAAATGGTTTTGGTTTTATTAAATAACAACATGTATGCATTATATAGCGTGTATGCATTATATAACATGTTATATAACACACACACATTATTTGAATTTACATTAATGTGTATGCATTATTGTTTTAACAATAACATGAACACATTATGGCTCGGTAATTATCGAGCCATAATTTAAATAACATGATCATGTTACCCCAAAGGTCTATAGAATTGTCCCCCAACTCCATGCACTTACCCAAAAATAATCATGCCATAAAACCTTTTGCACCTTTTCTGAGAATATTCATCATCTAGTGGGAACTAACCAATTGTGGAGATTTAACCCGTAATCCATGTAGTTCAAAGGTCCTACCTTCTAAATTGAACCTCATGAATAATTCCTATAAATTCATCTCAATAGTTCCCAAATTGGTGAGCCATTACACTCCAAAAAAATGTTGGCTCCTCCCATGGGAATAGCAAACATAGGAGAATATAACAAATAGTATCCCATATCAAGCTTATTGCTATGGAATTTTCCAAAACAATTGACCATACCACCATCTAAAATCGTGACTTGAAAGTCTAAAGCTAGGTAAATAATGTTAGAGTGAGAATATTTATTGATTTAATACTCTCACCCATGATAAAGTCCATCTCATGTTGTGTGGTCTTGTCCCTTCTCTTCCCACTTGTAAATTAATATTTAATTTACAAATGTGAATGTGTGCATTAGTTATAATGGCTATTTTTTGGCCTTATGACATGTGGCACATATTAGGGTTAGGTTTATGATTTAGTATATGAAATTGAGGTTAGTCAACACCTCTATGTGTACCTTATTTTTTGAATTAAGGAGCATGCAATGAGAGCACCACCTCTTTTTTCATTATTCTGAGCATTTGCATTATTAATTTAGTAAAGCTTTGTGCACTACTTTCAAAATAGCCATTACTGTGATTTTATTGAATTCAAGCTTGCATTTGTGATTGTGATAGCATTCTCTCTACAAATCATTTTGAAATGCCTTTATGGTATCAAATATTGGGGTTTGAAGAGGGTGACGTTCTTTCCATTTCTTGTAGAAATCTCTCTTTCACTTGGTTATTTTTTATTCATGTTATTTTTGGATTTTATTCATTTTATTTTGCAAATCTAATCTTGGAGAAAAGTAGATGTTTTGTTTTTCTTGTGTGCAATATTTGAAGGAGTTTTTAAGATATTTGTGGCTTTGACCTAAGCCCTTCCTAGAGCTTCTATTTATACTTCTCACATAAAAAAAACTTCTTATTTATAACCCTATCTCTCCATTTATTTCATTTTTTGTCTACATACAGCCTTTGTTTGTGTTATTTTTTAACAAAAATGATTTTTTCTTATTTTTGGAAAATTAAAATAAAATTCTATTTGTTTTCCTCATATTAAATATGGAAAATATTTACATAGGTTTTCTTTTTGTTTCTAGAACAAATTTTAGCATACACAGATTAAATATAATTTTTTTTTAAATTTTTTGTTTGCATTCAGATCTAAACAACAAAAATTACAAATCTCTAGCATATCAAACTGCTGATTTTTTAAAATTGGATCAACCCTGCAAATATTTAAAAAAAAACAAACCCTTGATTTATCTATCAGATCTTCTTTGACTTGTGTACATATTGAAGGTGGATTTTTTTGGTTCCTCTACTACTTGTTGGGATGCTATACTAACCTCCGTTGTTGTTTTTGGTTTTGGGACAACTTGTGAGGGGGTTGTGTTTCATTTTCATGCTATTTCTCTCTCCTTTCCTTCAATGATGTTGCCTTGGTTACCCTAGCTGGGCATGTGGTGTCTGAGGGGTCCCACTCCCTTGGTAAATACCTTGTTTTACTTGCTTTCTTAGTGTTTTATTCTTTTTTGAAATTTCTCATCCATATTTATCTTTATTAGAATATAAATCTTATGTTTTATTTCAAAAATTGAAAATTTTATAAAAGGGCATTTAAATTAAGTTTTTTTAAAAAGCTTCTCCTAACACCTTTGAAGATAAATTTGAGGCCCGAGACTAGAAGGAGGCTTTTCCCCTCTTAAAAAAATCCAAACCTCAAGATTCTACACTCTATGTCGAGTCTTTTGAGTACCCTCAAGGCTAGGTACATAGGCTAAGTGGTATTTTTTTTAAGTTATTGTGCAGATTTTAATTAAAATAGGGATTTTATAGGAATCATATATTTGCAATAATGTTTGCTCCTTAGCTTGGATTCAAGCATCATTTTTTGCAAAATTAAATGTTTTTAGATTCTCTATGCTTTGGTTAAGTTATTTTTTGTAAAAATCACACTTATTATAAAGTGCCAGCTTGCGACGTGAAACACTTTTTATCACATAACTTAAGACTTGTATTTTGGCTTTCTATTTTTCATTTACATTTTGTGTTATTAAAGTGTATTTTGGGTGTTGAAACAACATTATGGTCTCCACACTTGCACATATTTCATATATTGTAAGGTGAGTGATCAGTTGTTTCACACCAATGCACCTGATTATAATTAATGCACTAAGTATAAAGTGCCAAAGAAAGGGAGGTGATCTAGTCTTAGGTAGGTGTGCTTGTTGGGTGTTGTTTCTTTTATATATTCCTTCTTTTTTATTTTCTTTCTCATTATGGATGCTTTGATGCTTCTTACTCCATTTAAATTTTATGAATGAAAACCTAAGATAAATAATAAGTTAAGGGGTAAGATCTTTTATCGTATTGTCCATGGGCTAGAAAAACAACCTAATGATGAACCAGTAAAATTTAAATGGTTAAATAAAAATGATGAAGTTTTAGGTTTTCTATGTGATTCCATCTCATTTTATCTCCTCTTTCATATTGAGTCTGCCATTAAGCTTGATGAGGCGTGAAAGTCTCTTGATAAACTCTTTTCTAAACAAGATGAAATAAGGGCTCCTGAGTTGGAAAATGAACTATTAGGCTTGAGTCCTAGTAATTTTGACAACTTACAAGATTTCTTCACTAAATTTAATTATACTATATTATAGATTAAAGTATGTAAAATAGAAAAGAAATATAGTCAACTTATTTTATCTATCTTGTCTAAGCTTGGACCTAAATTTTATGTCTTTGTTTCTACATTTTTTGCCACTAGAAGTGCCTTAGGTGCTAATCAGACTATGCCCACATTTGACAATTTTTTTTCCCAACTCATTCATGAGTATGATCAATTGATTTAAATGGGTTCCCTTAAGTCTAAACCTACTACCTTGGTTTCCTCTTCTAGTGATGATGAAAATAAAAATAAAGATAAGAAAGAAAAATTGAAGCCTAAAGAAGATAAACCTATAGAGAATACTTTCAAAGCCTCTTCAACTTCTTTTGAGACTAAACCCAAGAAGTAGAAGATCAAGTATTCCTACTATAATAAAATCAGTCATGAGGAGCACCAATGCATGAGAAATCAATTGGACACTTTGACTAGTTTTCTTGAGAAGAATAACATTAGTATCCATAACTCAATTAAGTTTAGTGCTCCCAAATCTGAGACTTCCAATTTGAAACCCAAATCTGAGAAGAAAAGGGGAAAGGCCTTAGTCAAAACTCTAAACTCTCCAAATAAATGGATAATTGATTATGGTACTTCGCACCACATGGGTTCTTCTCAAGTCAAAATTGTTGGCTTGGAACCATGCACAATGTCCCAAATCTCCTTAGGTGATGACACTTATATCAAAATAACTATCTAAGGTATAGTGGAATTATAAATTGGAACCTTTAACCATGTCTTAAGCATTCCTAACCTTTCTACCAACCTATTGTCAGTTTATCAAATCACCCATATATGATAGGGGATGACTATGGAATTTGCACCTGATTCAATTGAAATCAAAGAGCTCAAAATTAAGACTATTGTGGTAGTTGTAAAAATGGACAACCAATTTTCATTTTATATCTTTTCCCACTTTGCTCTTGAAATTTATTCTCCTACCACTTCACTGACCTACATTGACAAGATTAGCAAGCTTTGGCACGAATAGTTTGGCTATCTTAACTACCGTTACCTCTAGCAATTGACCCAGCATGAGATGGTTAATGGCTTGCCTCAAGTTAATTTTTCCAAAGGTATGTGTGAGGTTTGCACTCTCTATAATCATCCTGAAGAGAAATTTGGCATAGGAAAGGCTTGGAGAGCTTCCCAAGTCTTGGAATTAGTGCATAGTGATCTCTTAGGATCTCTTCCCATGCTCTCTTTTACCAAATATTTCTAATTTCTTACCTTCATTGATGACTATTTATGTTACACTTATGTATAATTACTTAAACAAAATTCTAAAGTATTTGATCACTTTAAAGATTTCAAATCCCTTATTGAGAAACAATGTAAATAGTCTATTAAATTTATTTGAACTCATAATATGGGGAGTATGTTAGCAATCAGTTTGAGCAATTTTGCACCTCTGAAGTAATTGCCTTGCATAGGATAGTTCCCTATGGACCTTCATAAAATAGAGTTGAAAAAAGGAAGATGTGAACTCTTAAATAGATGGTAAACTATGTGCTTCAATCTAAATCTCTTTCACAATAATATTGGGTTGAGGCCATCAATTATGCTTGCTACATCTCAAACAGGATTCCTCACAAGGTATTAAAAGGAATAACCCCATTTGAAGCTTGGCATAGTAGGAAACCTGATGTTGAGCACTTTTATATCTTCAATTCCACTATGATGTCTCACATCCTAAGGAAAAATGCAAGGCCCTTCAACATTAATCGAAGCCTTGTATTATCATTGGATATGCAGTTAATATTAAGGGATATATGATCCTTGATCCATCCACTCATGAGATCTATATCAAAATAATTGTGAAGTTCAAAGAGACTCCTCTCTCTTCTAATTTTTGAACTGTAGATGAAAATCTACCTTCTGATGGTTTTGATAGTGAGTTGACCTCTTCTAGTGATCTTGACCCTAATTCTTCTTCCTCTTCCTCTTCTGATTTTGATCATAGTAGTGATGATGATGAGGACTGTGTCCCTTCCCACTTGAGTGAAGTTTCATAATATTTTTAACATATCCCTCCACCCCCTTCTGGTCCTCATAGGGCTAGAAGTACCCTTGAGAGTGTAGGTGATTTAGTTGGGGATCCTTTGGATAAGAGGCAAATTTGATCAAAGTTTTTTTAGCCCCTAACTTTTCTTGATTCTGATTCTAATCCTCAAACCTTTTACAAAGCTAGTGGCATATCTGAGTAGGATTCTAACATGGAAGAAGAGTATTCTTCCTTAGTTAAGAATCATACTTAGGATCTTACCCCTCTCCCAAAAGAGGAAAATGGTTCAGTGTAGATGGATATATCAAACTAAATATGGCACTGATGGAAATGTTGATAAGTATAAATCTTGACCTGTGTCTAACATTTTCTCCCAGATTCTTGGTATAGACTATTCTGAGACCTTTGTTCCTATCACCAAGATGACTTCTATTCGACTAGTCTTAGCCATCATTGCTATGAATAGATGGGATGTCCATCAAATGGGTGTTAAGAGTGCCTTCCTTCATGGTGACCTAGAGGAATAAATTTATATGGAACATCCTCATGGTTTTGTTCAGAATCCATCCTTGGTCTATAGACTTAGAAAGCCTCTCTATGGACTTAAACAAGACCCTCAGGCTTGGTATGCTAAAATGGATTCCTTTCTCCTCTCTGTTGGTTTTACTAGGTGTCACTCTAATCCTAACATTTATATTTTGTGGCAAAATGAGTCTTTATTCATCCTTGTGTTGTACGTTAATGACTTGTTGCTCATAGGTAGTTATTCATCCATTATCGATTCTATTAAGATTTCCTTAGCCAACATGTTATCCATGACTGACTTGGGTTTTCTCCATTATTTCCTTGGGATTCAGATCTATCAAATTGACTCAAGAATTATCCTTTTACAACCCGAATATGCCTTTGATTTTTTCTCTAGGTTTAGCATGTCCGATTGTAAGCCTTCTCCTACCCCCTTTCTTTTTGGTTTTAAGCTTGTAGCTGATTACTCCACTCCTTTAGTTGATGCAACCCTTTATCACTATATTTTTGGTAGCCTAATCTACTTGACTCACACTAGACCAGATTTATTCTAGTTGTTGGTATTGTCTCTTAATTTTTGTAGGAACCTCATGAGTTGCATTAGAAAGTAGTGAAGTAGATATTTTACTATATTTGAGGCACTTACACTGATGGTATTCACTACTTGGGTGGGACAGATATTGACTTGATAGGATACACAAATTCAGATTGTGCTAGTGATTTCAATCATTATAAGTCCACATCAGGGTACCACTTCTCACTTGGTTTTGGTCTGATCTCTTGGTCAAGCAAGAAGCAGGCATCTATAAAGGTTAAATATAGGGGAGAAATAACTATTTCCACCAAATCCATTTGGTTATAGGGAATTATGATAGAGTTTGGTATCTAATTCAAGAAGCCTACAGTCATTTGTTGTGATAACCAAAGCACAATCTCCATAAGCAAGAATCCAATTCATCATCAGCAAACAAAGCATATTGAGATCCATATGCATTTCATTCAAGAGTTGATTCATGAGGATATCATTGATCTATAATACATCAATACTTATGATCAGGTTATAAATATTTTTACCAAGCCCTTCACTAAAGCCAAGTTCCTTCACTTGCACTCACTTCTTGGGGTTTAGTCTCCTACAACTGCATATTTACTTCAATCATTCTAGTTTTCTTCTCCACTTCTTCCAGGAAGTATGCATTTGTACATGGGCATCTATTATGCTTATTGGGTAGACTCCATATGTTGCATCTTCCTTAAGTTATTTAGGAGAGTCATCTTGTGTCTGAGTTCTTCAAGTGGAATTTTTGTCCCACTGGGTTTTCTTCTGCTTCTTGGTGTTGTGTTTGACTTGTTATGACCCCACCTAAGTTATGATGAAGGCGGGGTGGTTAGATTTAGAATATTTATTTATGTAATACTCTTACCCATGATAAATTCCATCTCACTTTATGTGGTCTTTTTCCTCCTCTTCCCACTTGTAAATTAATATTTAATTTATAAGTGTGTGTGTGTATTAGTTATAACAGCTAGTTTTTGGCCTTATGACATGTGGCGTACATTAGGGCTAGTTTTAGGGTTGGTCTATGAATTTGAGGTTACTTAACACCTCTATTTGTACCTTATTTTTTTAATTAAGGAGCATGCAATGAGAGCACTGCCTCTTCTTTCATTATTTTGAGCATTTACAATATTATTTTGTAAAAGCTTTTTGCACTACTTTTGAAATAGCCATTACTATGGTTTTCTTAAGATTCAAGCTTGAATTTGTGATTGTGATAGCATTCTCTCTACAGATCATTTGGCAATACCTTTAAATGAAACAATTCAAATGCATTGCCTACTTACTATTGATGAATTTATATGTATGCCTAGAGTCAATTAACATAGTCACCTTTTATTTTTTCAAGAAACCCACCACCTTAATATTTTGAGGAGTACTAATGATTGAAAATGCATGACATAAAATAGTAGGTTCAGAATATTTAGATTCATCCTTATGTTCTTCTAAACTTTTCCCTAAACCCTCCTCATCTTTTTCCTCCTTAGTGGCACTATCAATGCAAAATTACTTATTTTCAACACATTGATTCCCTTTGTTCCATTTTCTATTGCAACCAAAATATAAACATTTTGCATGCTTTTCTTCCACTTACTAAGGTGTCAATCTGGTAGGTTGATGAAATGATGGTGTTGGGAAGGTGCGCTTGTGGAGATTGGTGAAAGGCTTTTATCTAATTAGCTATTTTTTCCTAATTCATCTGTGCCTTTGGTATAGCCTCAAATACAGTACTAGGATGAAATATGTGAACCTTCAATTGGATGCTATCTTTGAGGCCACTCAAAATTAGGTAAGTTAGATTTTCCTTAGTGATGTCTACCACATGTAAGGAAAGATTCTAAAATCGATGAATTTATTCCTTGATAGTCTTGGTCTAGTGCAACTTGGATAACTAACTAAAGTAGTTTTTAGAGACATTATTACAATAGTGAATCTTTAACTCCTTAGAAAATACTAACCATGAAACTAGGACACTATTCTTTTTATTTTGATAACACAACCAATGATACTAGATGAATGGATCAGGTTTCATATATAAAGAAGCCATAACCACTTTTTATGAACATAGAGTCTAATGTAGATCAAATAAATTTTCAATTTGAGTGATCCAGGTGAGTGGATCATTACCATAAAACTTGTGTAGGTCCACTTTTGACAGCATCAACTTAGGAACAAAATTAGTGTTGGTATTGTTTGGAGGAGGAGAACCAAACTGAAGTGGTGGAGGGTTATTTGGTAGTGGTTGAGCTAACAATTTGGCCAATTGCCTAGATATTTGTTGTAATTTATCCATCACACTATCTAGGTTCCCTCTCAACCCTATAATGTCCCCTTAAACCATATCAAAATTATTTTTTCACTATGCTATGCAACTCTGACTTAAGTTGTTGAACTACCTTCGAAATAGATGGATCAATAGTTTTAGACTCCATGTTGTCTTTATGAGGAGTTTTCAGAATTTCTTGCCCTTTTCCATATCTATGAGTGTTTGGATTAGCCATACACAAACCCTATGAGGGTTTCAACCCAAAAAAAGTGTACTAATGGAATACACCATTATGGTCATCTTGATGAGATGAATCTAACTACTGCTATTAGTTACAAGGGTGGAAATTTTTGACCCAAAAAAGTGTATTAGGTAAAAAAACTTCCAAACTTGATTTTTTTAACTAAAAAAAATGTTTTTTATTTTTGGTAAAATAAACTCATGAACAAAACTATGATGATGAAATGAATCAATTGTTGTCAGATCATAAGTTATGTTTTTCAGCCTTCTAGTGCTCAAGATGCTAAATCCAAAAAAAGAATGCATCGTAGAAACTTGCCCAAATCAAAGCTCTAATACCACTTGTAAGGAAATTACTTAGATGATTCCCAATAATATAATTATACATCATAGAATTAAGAGAAAAATAAGTAGATCCACAACAACACTTAGTGAAAGAGAAGAATACTTAAATATTATGATTGAGCCACTTCAAGGGGGAAACCTCCACAATAATGCAATAATAACAGAATTCACAATATGTTTTTAAAAGACTATCCAATACCTTCTATATATACTCTACTTAGCCATGGTTATTCCATAGGCCAACCATACTAAGAACATCAAGAAATGCAACAAGCTAATATGAAGTTATGTAAGCTACAAGTCAACCACACATATCCCTAGACACACTATAGGTTAAGGGCATAGAACTTTTATTATGGGTTAAGTTGATGGAAGAGTCATGAGCTTCATGTTGACTTAAATATTTCTCTTTTAATTCATTTAAAAGGTCTACTTTTTTTCTAGTACCTTTCAATACCAAAGTACAACAAGACAAGTTAGATTCTTTTTTCATGTGATTATCTAGTGAGATGAACTTTGATTAAGGTATAATATCACATTTTGTCTATCTTCTTGAAATAAAAAGTGCAAAGTCATTATAGAGAAATGCAACCACTCTTTGAAAACCTAACCATAATATTTTTTATTTAGTAAACAAAGGTGAAACACTCATTTATGAGCTACCATCATTGGTCATCATTGGAATAGATTTACTCATATGAACTAAGCCTTGTCCATTCGGATATAGAGTCGAAGTCTTATTCTGGAAAAAAAATGTTTTCTTTGTCTTTGAAATACCTCCAGTCCCCTATAAGAGTGTAATTTGGGGTGTTTTCTTGAAATATAAAATTTTGCGATAAAAATCGCATTCCCTTTGTAAAGGGCATATGCCATTTGATCTAAGTTTTTTGAAATTTATTTAAGTTCCCTCCAAAATAGCATTACAAAGGCTATGTGTCCTTTACATTGCATAGGGCACACACCTTTTAGGCTTGGTAATCTAATCCAATTCAAATTTACACTTGGGCACATATTTAAAATAGTATGTGCCTTTTTTAAAAGGGCATTCATCCTTTATTAGTCATGGCTAAGTTTTCAAGAATGACCCATTTTTTGTCCCCTAACTTTATGCACCCACTTAGTAATCTCTATGGATGTGGAGATGTGTATAATAGACTTGCTTGATTAATGTTAGGTAGAAATTTTTTTTAAGACCTATTGTGTATTTATATGGGACTCTTTGGGTACATTTTCATGCTTCCAACATGTGAAACGTGTAGTCCAACCCATAAGAAGGATTTGAATATGAAAATTAACTATTGTCTAGGATGAGATGTGTCTAAAATTTTAGAACAATTTGAGTCTAATGGTGCTATCTAGAAGAAAAGAAAACTAACTTTATGATAACTATGATAGTCTAAATATGATTTTGAACATGTTAGTCATATATTAAGGAATTCATATAGGTGAATGATAATAAATAAGGAAGGTTGGACCCATGGACAACATGTAAATGTGAGAGAAGGGTGAATAAAAGTCATATGTGTATGCAGAAGTCATGTAAGGTGAAGGTATGTCGAAAATGACATTGTCAAGTATCTTATCTCAATTTTTTTGTGTACAGTGTCACAATTCTTACCAATCTAAGATTAACCCAATTAGAACATTTTAAGTATTTGCTAGTTGGAGGTGGGAATGCCATAAATATTTTTTAGTGGAGAGGAGGAAACGTTGTAAGCTTTTTTAGTAGGGAAGGAACAATAGATGTAGTCTACCACTTCAAACCTCCCACTCTCTAGTCTTTTTTCTCATGGACAAATCCTTTTGAGGATGTAATAACTTGTATATCACCCTTGTCTCACAATTTTTGGAAATGTGGAATTAAGCCAATTACAACCTAATAATTCTGTTATGTTAAGTAATAAAAGGCTTCTGTGGATAATTTACACCTTAAATAATAAGTGTTAGTTATATATCTGAGTAATATATAAATAGTACAAATGTTTTAAATAAATTTATCTAAAAAATGTTCATAGATATCAATTTAACTTCATCATCTTTACATTTTTTTGTTGATTAGTGATAGATAATATCAATCTAACTACATCAGTACGTTAAACTTAAAAAAATCATTTAGAAAAAAGGAGAAGATACTAAACTCTACTACAATTTTACAATTTTAAGAAAAACATTATTAAAATCAAATAAATATCCAATTTAAAATTATCTTTTAATTATTATACACTCATAAATATTATAATACACCCTTATATCTCGATTAATATTATAAAATACGTATCAACATAATTACTATTTTATTTCAAATGTTCAAGTGGCTTTGCTAGACTCGTTTGTAATGAGGATTGAAAAGGATGAATAAAAATGGAAAGGCAAGAATATGCCATCCGTTAATTGGTGGGCCATAAATCCCATCAGACAATTTATATTTTGATTTTTGATTTTAGATTTTTGATTTTAATTGTTGGCCTCATCACTTTTGTCTTTGGGTCGATGTAGAGAGAGGCCTCGTGGCTTCATAAAAAGCCATTCCAAAACTTTGAAGTTCTCCACATTCCAAAACATATACCCTAAAATTATTATCATTTTTAAGGACCCACATTTTTAAAATAAATTAAATTTTTGAACAAATTATTGGTAAAAAGATTTGGTGTTGATGTATGAATAAATTATCCTAACTTCGTCCCATTCCAATATATGTGTGGAGAGATGTCATATTCCATGTGGAAAGATGTCATATTCCAAGATAAAACCTAAAGAAATAAAAATATATCTTCTACCAAAATCACCCTAACTTCGTCCTTACTTTACCTCAACTTGCACACTTAAAAAGATAAATTTTGATTGATCTACTCACCACACCTTAATTTTTAAAATCGTATATACAATTAAATAAAGTAAATGGATTTCTAATTCTGAAAACAAAGGGTGCTATACAATTAAGCGAGGTAAATGAATTTCTAATTCTGAAAAGAAAGGGTGAATCATGGCTGACCTGCACATGGTTGCATTGCTACAAGTCAGGTGTCTAGCTTTATGGTTTGCATATGTCACACGCCTTATGGACAGAAGTGTCTGACTTTACTGTTACACCAACCAGAAAACAGGCGTGGCAGAGTAAAATAATATCTGATATTCCCACCGACAAAGAGTAGCTTCGAGAAGTAAATGATAACGCAGATACTACTATAAAGAGAAATATACACCAGACTGTTACAGGTCCCATAATAGAACATAAAACTAAAGTGACAAACAATTGTAAGTCATTATGCTTTGTGAGCAGTCTTTTTTCTTTTCTTCCTTTTTAATTTTTTTAACTTCTTTCTTTTGAGGGGGATGGGGCAATGGGGATGAGGGCGGCAGCAATAGGGTTTAAGTGTTTTTGTTTTTAATTTATTTTTGTTCTTTTCAATTTTAACTGTTGGAAGTTAGTTTACACATAATTTAAATTCAATTTATATATTTAAATAAAAATATTTTATTTATGGATAATTGAAAAAAAAAAATTCAAAAATATTTATGAAATAATTACAAATATTTTAGAGAAGAATAAATATGAACAATTAATTACATTAATTTTATCATAAAAATAAGTGTAGAATTCTAACTATATAAATAATAAATGAAAGGAGATAAAAATATACATAAAGAAAATAAGTTATAATTAATTATATATATATATATATATATATATATATATATATATATATATATATATATATATATATATATATGAGAATTATGCATAATTTTTTCCAAAAATAGATATAAGGTATTTCTCTCATAAATAAAAATATATAACAACTTCTAATAAGAAATGTGATACTATTATACTTTCTTTTTTGGCTCTCTCCGATGTGTTACATGATTGCGATTTTTACAATTTAAATGATGCATATTTTAATATAGTTATTTTTAATAAGAAACGAAAATTCTAATTATACAAATGGAATATGGAAATCTACATGACAAATATTTCTCAAAAAATTAGGAGGATCTATCACAATGAAAATTCATCCAAACACCAATTTAGACTTCTTCTTTTTTTGACATTTTTAATATATTCTTATATTTGTTTTTTTAAGCCTTTAGAGATGTTTGAAGAAAACTTGACATTTAGAGGCAAACATGAATGAATTAGAGAGAATTATAAGCTTCCCAATATATCCTTAGGGTTTCAAATCCTAAACACATATAAATAAATTGAAACCATGATCAAGATAAACATCTTTGGGGGAGGTGTTCATCTTAAGGGGGTGTGCCCATCTCAAAGGAAGGCACTTCAAATTATATCATTGATCATTACTGTCCCACCCATATATACCTATTTGGATTGAGGAAAGATTCTAGGGAAGGCAAAGTTTATATATGAAGAAAGCTTATTGGGAAGGTAGAGAACTCTGAAAATTCCTCCTCCACAAAAGAGAACTTGAGTTACATTTTTTAAGAATATTTAAAATGGAATGTCATGTTACTATATGCATTATATGTAATTTAAATTGATTTTGACAATGAAGCATAGATTTCACTTTTCATCTAGTGACATGTAAAAGAGGAAGCACACATTATCTTGCTCTTCAACGTAGAAGTAGAACATACTAAGCAAAGGATATAAATAACAATCAACTGTAAAACTTAAGAAGGCTCCACCACCATCAACTTCAAAAAAAGAGAAGAATTAACAAAGTGAAATGTGGTTATATGGAAACCACACAAACTCACACCAAAATTTCAAATGTTGCACACAACAATTTTTAATTGTGAAATCTACATCATATCACATGTAAGTAGGTGAATACATTTAATATGTCAAATCCAAGGATGTAAGTTTTAGTAAAGGTCAACACTTAAATAAAAAGCTAACATTATAGATAGGTAACTGAAACTAACATTACCTACACTTTACAATGAATGAGAAGTATTTATATTGAAAATAAACATGTGTTAGAAATCAAATTTTAGTCTTCTTGAAATAAACTTAGATACAAGTTATCTCTTATACATTACATGCTATTAATATGAATAATTAATAATAAAAAAACATAAAACATCACATAGAAGTAAGGTTAAAATGATTGTTGACTTTATTTTTTAGCACCCCTTGTAAATCTTAATCTTATATTAGCTTAAATATTTGTTGATGGTATGTTGTGTTTGATTATAATACTTCTCACAAAACAATCATAGTATGGGAAGTATTTTTAGTGTATGAATATTCAAAGCTGCTCTTACAAGACAATCGCTATAGATATTTGGTTATGTTTCCTATCCCAATGCATAAAGGAAAATTTTATTAGAAAAAATGGGAGAAAGAAACATAAATTTAAAAGGGTGGTGATACACCAACAAGAAAATGATTGACTCCCTATTTAAACAAACACGTATTTATTTTTTTACGAAAACCAAAAAGATGAAATATAATCCAAATATCAAAATGAGATCAGATGAAACAAAAAAGAAAAAATAAAAGCTAAAAAATATACAAATAAAGATCACATTTTTTTTTTCAATTGTAGAACAATTCACATAGATTGTATTTCAATGTATTAAAAAGCTCACACGGAAGCTTACATTAAAAAAATTATAGGTTTTGAATCTGAATTATGAGAATACAAAGGCTTAGCAAATCTAAAAAACCAACCTTTTGTTCAAAAGAACTCATTACATATATATATAGAAAAGAAGAAGATAAGAAGAGGAAGAAAAATTCAATATTCAATTTCTGTCTGCCAGTTTGTCCTTTGCTATCTAGCTCCTGCATTTATTGCATGTTACAGCATCTATTTAAGTTCTCCTGATGCCCATGTCATCCTACTTCGGTAATTTGTGGCTGAGATTCTTTTCAAATTTGTATGCACCCATGTTATCTCGTTGTGCCTTAAAATATAAAACCGCTTAAAGCTCATGTAAATCTATTTGGGTTCAGAGAGCCATTATCAACTTGTTGAACCAGATTCGTGATCATTGAGGACCTATTCGAGAATTGGAAGATGATTAGCAACATGAAATGCTTAGACATTTACAAAGACCAATCCGAGCTATATAACTCCGAATAGAACTGTTGAGCTAGCTTCGTCAGGAATTCGTCAGGAATAGATCACTTCAACGTTCTTGAGACTTGATAGAGCTTTACAATGTCGTTTACAACTGTGTGTTCATGCCTTTGAAAATCAACAAGAGAATTACATGTATCACGAGTTTGGCAAAACCATTTACAATCGTTTTGAAGTTGTCTCGAAATAATTGAAAACTGTTTGTCACTTTGTTAAGCCGTGTTGCATGATTCAAAACTTGAAAGGATGGTGAAAACTATCTGAAACTTTACAAAATATCTTACACCTATACTGCTATCCAAAATCTGATTATAACTATATCAAGAAAGTCCTCCCAATAATAGTCTTTATTAATACTTCTCGAGCTTTGTGAATGTCGAGCACGTACTTATAAAAGCTTTTTCAAAAGATTTTATACATGTTTTGGTTTCTAAACCTGGTTAACACTCGGTGTTTGCTTATTTTACAATGAAAGTGTTCTTCAATTTTGAAAAATGCTTTGATTCATCTACTGCCAAAAGTTCTTCATAGGCTTCCTTCAATGGTAAAATCTGACTAATGAACTTAGTATTGACCCTTTTGCTAATGAGATGTTTTGATTTTTGGCATGAAAAGCAAAGAGACTTTTTACTTGATGAGACAATCGATGGAATTTAATGGCCATTAAAAACTATCTTGACTGATTCATTCTCAGATAATGTTGCATCATTATCCGTAGGACATAGTTCTCCATTTACATTATCGACTTACATCGCTTCAGGGGTGGATTCAGTTGTTCTTTCCATTCCCATTCCCATAGCTGGTGTCTTCCGATCTAAAGAAAGAATACTCATTTCTTGTCTCACATCCCATGTAGTAGTTTTTGTTAATTCTAACCATGTTGACTTATCTTTACAGGCTAAGACATCAGAAGAGTCGTTATCTTTCTTATCAGTGGCGGTAAATGAAGTGGAGTCCATACTACGTGTCCCTATAAAAACCCATAGTCTGTGAAGCAAGATATTGATTTGTACCTGCAGTTTTTAGCTTCTTGCATATTTTGACCTGTTTTAGAAATTAGAGAGCAGTTCATCCTCATCACAGTCAGATAGTGAGATATTCTCTATAGAGTGTATTTCATCATTATCTTCCCAAAGATAGCCATCGTTTTGGAAACCACAAGACCTAGCCCCAAAATAAGATGGTGTTCCACCTGGACATCGTACCTTGGCACCACCATACCACTCAAATTTATAATCATAAGTTAATTTTGTTCTGCAAGGGATGTCCTACTTTTCAAAAACTCCAACTTGATTCCTCTGAGCACTGTTCACTTCTGAGTCCCAGATTTCAGTTCACATGAATGATTAATGAATCGAGCATGGCTACATTTACTTGTGGCATCAATTGATTCAAACCTATCAAAAGATATGATAAATGCATCTCTTAAAATTGTTACTTCAGAAGCCTAAGATCTCCTCCTTGCCTCTTTGCAAGAAATAACTTCCCCGCATTATTCTGTAACACATTGGGTAGCTGAATATCTTGTTATGCCGTTAGTCCTCACCTTCGACCATTTGTCTTGAGTAACTTTGACTTTACATATTCACATTGTTTTAACCTTTGGTTTTTACAATGATCTCCACAAGGGCAATGCCCAAGAGTACACTCTGTATATGTATTACATTTAGGCACCTTTCTCCACACATGCTCTCAGGGTCATCAGGCATGTATTTTCCAACACACATGGGAATGTCTTCTTCTTTATGTTTCTTGTGTGTTAAATTGATGGTGGATTCATGAGCTTGAATTCTATTGCTTTTTTCCTTCATTTAAAAGGTCTTATTTTTTTTAATAACTTTGAATACTAAAACATGACAAGGCAAGTGATTATCTCGTGAGATGAACTTTGAACAAGGTGGAAAATTGCATTTTGTTTGTGTACTTAAAATAAGAATTGTAAATCCATTGTAAAGACCTACAACCATTCTTTGCAAACCTAACCACATTACTTGTTATTTAATAACAATGGTGAAACACTCTTTTATGAGTTATTGTTGTTGGTAGTCATTGGAGTAGATTTATTCATATGAACGAAGGCTTGTCCATTAGACTATAGAGTCAATGTCTCATTCTAGAAAATAATTATTATCTCTATCTTTGAAACACCTCCAATCATCTATAGGAGTGTAATTCAGTATGTTGTTACGAAATGTAAAATTTTACAAATAATAGCTGGCTTCAATTGTGTGACCACATTTCCTAATGAAATGTAGGAGAAATCTATAATATTTAGTATCTCATGTTTTATTGTTACGGAATCCTAAAATCAATGTGTAGAATATATTTTTTCATCCCAATCTAGTTAATTAATAACCAGTTCGCCTATCTCAATTGTATGAAAAATGAACACATGATGTGAGGCCATATCTACTTTTTTATTTATCTGACACCAAAGGAACAAACATACACATCATTATTTCCATTTTCATGATCGCAAATTCTATGGTTTGAATACTCTATCAAATATGATGTCTTGGAGAGCCACTTGATTGAAATGCTTCAAGATTTTTCTGATATGTTAATATAAAAATTGTAGACTTTCACTATAGAACTTGTATAATTTCAGAGATATCCTTCTCATTTGGATTAAAATAGGTGTTGAAATAAATATAAATGGAAATATTGAACCTTCAAAAAATGATTGCACATCTCCTGAAAATGTGATCCTTTCTTCCATTCTGAAGCAATGGTTATCTTGACATCTTTATGTAAATCATGTGGTTTTTTACTAAGAGTTTACAAGTATATAAAACAACTATGAACACATGTAGGTAAAAATACCAACACACGAAGTGGAGACAAAAACAAATATACTGATGCATTTATTTGAAAAAAAAAACACACACATCAAAATAGAGACATAAAAGGAAAACAAGCCAAAAATGGGAATGTAGAACTATTTAGAGGGAGAAGAGGGAAACAAAAAGACTATACAAAATTATTATCCAACTAGGAGAAATACCTACATTTTAGTAACAATTAATTTGACTCATGAGACCCAAACATGTTTAGCATAAGTGACCAAGTAGGTGTAAAAGGGATGAACTTACAATTTGTGTGCCTCTTGAGATGATCATGAATGAACAAATCAGCAGTGTCTTTAGGGTTTGAAATGGAATCATTGAAAGTTTTTCAATCTTATGTAAGGACATTTTATTAATAATAGACTTCTTTAATGTCTTCTTAAATGGATTTGCATTATTTTTTTAGATACAGGGCCTGAATCAGAGAAGATTGTGTCACATATCTCTTATTAAGCTGAAACAATAATAGGATTATCCTATGTTCCCATGACACAAACAAATTCATCATCGAATGAATCATCTTCATCAACTTCTTCTATGTTGATAGTGTTCTTTTTTCTTGAAATGAATATTAGGAACCATTATTTTTGCTTCACCTCCACATCTTCTTTGATTTCAATCTTGGCACATGTATGATCTTAAATCTATAGAGGCTTAATTACATTGGATTTTGATCCTATATATAATTATTCTACAGTGGAACATAAATTGGAAGCACCA
Organism: Torreya grandis; assembly: GCA_037957365.1. NCBI lineage: Eukaryota > Viridiplantae > Streptophyta > Pinopsida > Cupressales > Taxaceae > Torreya > Torreya grandis. Next base: position 824,108 of record JARHVA010002846.1, on the reverse strand, counting down.
ATAAAATATTCACTTTTGACCTCTAAATATTTCATTATAATACAAGAGGGCTCTTCTTATTTAAAGATAAGTGGTTCATTGTTATCTTCTTCTTCAAAAATAAGAATATTACATTTTGCATTATTATTTTTTTCTATTTGTGGTTTAATCAATTGTCCCTCATATACTAATTTTCTATGAGGATTGTGAGTTTTAATTAATCTCATGAAGTAGGAAGAATCATGTCTTATTTTTCAAGGGAGAATCTGAATTCTTCATTTATTTTCTAGTAAGTCATTTGTTCTTCCAACTATTTACTTTATTCTATGATTATGAAATTGAAACAATCATATAGGGTAGGAAGCACTTTTTCTTTTTCTCTACTCAATTTTGAATGTGCTTGATCAGGAGTTTTATTTCAAATTATTTATTATGAATGTTAAGGGCTCTTGATTATATCAGATTCCACTACTTATTTACCACTTAAGGTAGTTGTAACACATTTTGAAAATTATTTTTCAACATTTCAAATAGGATCATGTCATATTCAATTTCAATAACTTCTTATTTCACAGCTTCCACATCATTTATTTTGTTTCTCATAAAGATAAATATGATTTATGGATATAAAGAGCTTATGAAAATACAAAATTGATTATTGGGACTTGGTTGATCAACTTGAGGGATTGATCTCAATAATTTGTTGAAGCATGCTATGAACTCTCTCATTTGTTCTTCTTATTGCCTTTGAATTTAGAATAAATTTGACAATAATGCACACACATCCATAACTAATTTGAATCTATTCAAGAAATTATTATTCAAGGAGTCCCAACTTAGAATGCACTCATCTTCTTGGTGCAAGAACCTTTCAATAGTAGGTCTGGTGAGAGTTTCAACAAAATTCTTACCAAAACATATTCATGCATACTCCCAAGATATCATAGGACACTATGAAATCAAGGATATGATCATCTGCATCTTGAGAATTTCATTTTGAAATTTTTTAAAATGTCTTCCTTGAACCTAAAGGTAACTTACTATATTGGTTCAAAGCCAATGGCCTAGAACCTTGTCTCCATAGGATACAAATAACATTGGGGTTTGGGTGAACCAATTCCATTTATTCAATTAGAAATGTGTATGCACTATGTACTTCATCTCAATAGATTCATCAACCTCCATTCAATGGGAGGTTCCTTGAAATATCTAAAAATTTGAGTATGCAAGGCACCTTGATCCTATTACATCTCAATTCCTTGCTAAACAAACTATTTGATCATTCATGGATATTTATAGTTGACACATTTGATTTAGTTATATTTTGATTAAGTTGTAAGATATATGTTATTACTGGATAATAAGATATTGCTTAGATACATGATGGTACAACTTTGCATTATTTTGAGTTAGCTGTAGTGTATGTATTTACATTATGAACATATTGATTTGTTATTTCATTTATATTTTATACCAAATGTTTATCATGTTAATATGATCTAACTACTTACATGTTGTGATGTTGACAAGAAGAACTCATCCCTCAGAGTGTGTCAAAAAGAGAGCATCATTGGAGAGGGTGACATAAATGAAGACATCAAAAGATGACAAAGAACTGAAAAGAACCTTGCACACACCATAGTACTTAGCACCTATTAGAATACTTTAAAAATAATTTGCACATGGTGTTTTTATTTTTACTTGTATTGGAAAATTAATTTCTGAGTTTATCAATATAGTTAAATAGCTTAATGAGTTCATTTTGTGTAATTGTTACATTTTATCATTAAAGCCTATAGAAATATTATTAATATAATTAGATTTATTAATCTGGATTATTAATTATCAAAATTGTCATTAAAATTTATGATAATAAGAGATATCAATTAAATTATTAAATTATGAATTTTCTTTATTTTGTGTTAAAATATATGAAAAATTAAAATTATCATAAAAAAGAAAAAAATAGAAAAAAAGACAATAAAATAATTAAAAGAATGAAAATTATTAAAATTAAGAAAATCAAAAGAATCAAATATATTAAAAATAACTAAAACAAAAAAAAAGAGAAAAACAAAATCAAAAATCAAAAACAAAGGAAAATGCCTACGCTTGTTTCATATAAGAGTAAGAGGAGAATAACTTTTCATAAGTATTATCCAAGAGAAAATTGGAAAGGAGATAAGAGAAAAGGCGTAGCACAAAAGAAAGGAAAAAATCATTGGGAGAGAGGCAAATCAATAAGGATAGACAAACCAAAGGAAGTTTATGATTGCCATGTAGGCAATTTTTTAAATTCAAATATATGATCATAGGGAAAATATATTATTAACTAGTTAATTTGTCTTATTTTAAGTTGATGGAATTATTAGATCACACAGTAGAAGAATCAAAAGAATATCGCTGCATAAAACTAAAATGCGTAGGGCTTTGAAAAAAATATCTTAGATATTCCATTTTACAAAAAATTGGTAAGATACGAAGAGTTGAAAGATGCACTGCAACTAAAAGAGCTGAAAAAATAGAATAATAAACAAAAATTCAAATGGAAATTATAATTATTATATTACAAACCAAAAATTTAAATTATATATATATATATATATATATATATATATATATATATATAGTAGAGGAGGCAGCATGAGTATCTTAGTTAATACTTAGACTTGAACAAAAAATAAATATGTAAAGATTGGTCATAGTATTTCAAACATCATGTTTACCTGCTCGACATTGTCATAACTTTTTAAGTTAGATCATAAGGATAACTATTCAACTTGGATCATAAGGAACTATACACCTCCATATTACCCATATGATCAAGTATGTGATTATCCTTTCTTTCTTAACTTCACCATCTACACTAATTTATTTTCTTTTTATTATGTTTCCCAAAATAAAATGGGTACATCTAATAAAAAAATTCTCTCATAATTATCTATTTTTCATGTTTTGACTACGAGAACTTATTTAGACTAATTAAGAGAAAATGTGAAATAAGGAAGGCCATCAATGTATTTAAAGTGAAAAGAGAATTATAAAACTATAGAATTAGCAAGTGAAGCTAGCATACTTGAACCAAAAAAAAATAGTTTCTAACACAAATCAAACTAATTTCTTGAGATCTTTTCATGTTTTGATCTAGAAGAACTGCATCTACATTTTGACATATGTAAAAAATTCTTGCTTGTAATATCATTTTTTGATGCCATAAATACCTAACTATCTGGCGATGTTATCTTGCATTGAAAATTATTGATGTTTTATGACTCACATGAAAAAAAACTATAGAAGATATTTTTTGAGAGATATATTTGTTCTGAGGCCTCCATTGGGCATTATGATTAACCATGCTAGTATACAAGAGTCTATACATGATATATATATCAAAAATTTAAAAAAAATAAAAAATAGGACAAACAATAGAAAATAAGACATCAATAAAAAATGCATGCCCAACAATAAAAAACAATCCATCAACAGAAACTACAGACCTATGGGATGAGACCTAACTGAGCATTATACTTAACAATGTTGTTTATGTTAGTTTGGAGGCATCGCGAGTGTTTTAAGTTTGTTAATCCATAATGGCATTGCCATAATTCTTTAACACATTATTATTATTATTATTATTATTATTATTATTATTATTATTATTATTATTATTATTATTATTATTATTATTATTATATGGGTCATTGAATTATTAATATTCCCAGCGATGTGTTAATTGGCATCACTATATTTTGGAGGAAATAGCATTATTATGCATAGTGATATAAAAGGTAATAAAACAATAAATGTATAATCTCTTGATTTTATAAAATGTATTTAATATAATGAATACATATTTGATTATACATATGGTTTGATATATTAGCCATAAATATGTTTCCAGTAATATTGGATGTGTTTAGTAAATATGATTCCTTTTCTAGATAATGAATAATGTTCTATACCTGAGATAGTTGTAAAACATAGAAATATATATCAATTACTCTTTTTCTATTAATATTTAACTTAAGAATATAGGAGTTCTTATAAAGACCTCAAATTGACTAAACATGAATGTTAGTTTATAAAACATAGTCAACCTTTTTGATATATAAATGGTGGAATAATCTCATAAAAATCTCATTTGGAATATGTATAACTATAGGTGTTATGTGAGATTAATATATTGAGAATATTTCAAGAGTTTAATGAGGTATGGGAAGGATAGAAAACCCAACAAAGTCTTCATTATGATAGGTACAGATAGCTTATCATATATAACTTTTGAGTTAAAAACATGTGGTGTAAAAAGAAAATTAAAATAAGTTACAGTATGCTTAATAAGAAAAATGTGTGTGTGTGTGTGTGTGTGTGTGTGTGTGTGTGTGTGTGTGTGTGTGTGTGTGTGTGTGTGTGTGTATGGTGTAATATTACGGTTATAATTTCATAGAAAAATTATGAACTATATAATTTCAAGATTTTAATGAGGTATGGGAAGGATAGAAAACCCAACAAAGTCTTCATTATGATAGGTACAGATAGCTTATCATATATAACTTTTGAGTTAAAAACATGTGGTGTAAAAAAAAAATTAAAATAAGTTACGGTATGCTTAATAAGAAAAATGTGTGTGTGTGTGTGTGTGTGTGTGTGTGTGTGTGTGTAATATTACGGTTATAATTTCATAGAAAAATTATGAACTATACTAAAGAATTACAAATAATTAAGTTAACGAATGCAAGCATTCAAACACCTAAAATGTATAGTAAATGTTAATTTGGATTTATCATATGTTTCATGTGTACTGATATTTATTTGTTATATCTAGTTTTTTATTGTACAGCTTATGTTTTCATGTATATATGATTACATTATTATCCTGATTGTAATATTTAGTAGTTATTCTTCTAAACACTAATCTATGATAATGTAAGTTATCATAGAGTGTAATATAGTTGGAAACAAATTATGATATTAGAAATTGTAGTTAACTATGTATTTTACCTAAATGGTATTAATTGTAGTCAATATTTTTAGTATGGGATAGAAAATAATGTAAGATTCATTCATGTGTTTGATGAAATAAATGTATATATTGGTTACTCTTATGTTTAGTATGTTATATGATGTGTTTGGTAGTAGGATGTAAATTATATGAATCTTGTAGTTAAATTATATTTGACCAAACTGTATTGTTGATACTGAGTAAGGAATGAGATGAGCTCCACTAGTTTACTAGTATCACAATTTCATATGAAGACAGTCCAATCAAGTGGTGTGTATGAATTTAATTTATCTATAGATCACTTTTAATTACTATTCTTAAAACTTTGGTCAAATTATGTTTAGTGATACATTATCATTTCATGAGTATGATTTACATGTTTATACAATATCTTGTAATAGATTGAATTTTTTATGATACACTACATGTTTAATTATTAAAATTATATGACACACGGGTACTTACTTATCTCTTTGGATTCTCACACCATCATTATCTACTCATCCATGAAGGGATGATAATTTTATGATGGGATTAGTGTGGGGAATCATTGATTCGTGGTTGGTGTGTTAAAGTGCTCAGATGATGCTTTCCCTACCCACAATAGTACAACTTATTGAAATGACACTTGAGATTACTACAGATACTTGAGTTTGAAAACTATGCTTAAAGGGAGCTATATATCTTATATGTACACTATATTGTATTGTACTTATTATTGAATATATTTATGAAGAGTTTTAATTATTTATTATTGTACATTGATAGTGGTGGTTGTAGAGTTGTATTAGCTATGGTTGAGTTAATATAATTACTTTCTATATTTTCATTATGATGTGTTATCATTATATTAGAGACCAGTGTTCTATGATGTAATATGATTTTATTCTATTGTCATGCTTTGAATACTTCATATGATTTATTAGATTCTCATAATGTAATATATTTTTGGTATATGTTTTTAATTTTTCAAAATAACATATTTTTAAGTAGATCTTAATAGGGATGTTACATGTGGTATTAGAGCTACGGTTTAAACTCTATGACCTAATGAGTCCACTAACATTTTTATATCCTTTTATTGATAGAAATAAGGATGGTGAAAGCTAGAGTTTTTAGAGAGGGTCCATCAAAGTTCAATAACAATAATCCTTCATTTCATCCTAGTCGATTTACTATTGAGCAATCAGCAAAGATAGATCATATTCTCACAGTCATGAGTAAGACCAAGGATTAGATTACAAATCTGGAGTAGATGTTTCATGGTCATGAAGAAGAAGAGCAGTAGGATGAACCTGAAGAACATCCCATTGAAAAAAAAAATCCTTAGGATGTTAAAGCTTAGATATCTATGGAGTTGGATAGAGACATGAATAAAGTGAACCCACCTAAGTTTGATGGGACTATTTTAGTTGATAGAGCTGAGACATTATTGAATAATATAGAGAAGTATTTTGAGAGTCAAAAATACTCTGAGTTCACCAAGATAGTATGGGGAGCATACTAGTTGACTAATGAGGTAGCTATGTGGGGCACCAACAAGAAGTTAGAAATGAATCTTAATTCAACCACCACCACTTGGGATCAATTTGTGGTATTATTTAGATTGTGGTGTCTTTCACAACTTTATTTTGATTAGAAGCTCTAAATTTCTAGAATCTAAAGCAGTGTGATTTGTCAATGAATGAGTATTAGGAGTAGTTCACTAAACTTATTAAGTACATACCTCAATATCAAGTTTATGAGAGGTTCATGATCAAAAAAATGATTATGGGTTTGAGGCCCTAGATTGGTGGAGAGGTAGATATTCATATACCTTCCACCATGGATTAGGTCTTCAAGAAGGTGATCAAATAGGAACAGAAGTTTAAGTTTATTTCGCAGGCTAAGGATAAGTTTAAGAAAATGTTTGTAAATTCTAAGTCAACCTTCAAGAATAGGAATTGGAAATAAAGGAGTGGAGACTCCAGTAAATAGTTTAAAATTTAGAATATCAAGTTAATAATTGTTCAAAAAATAATAAACAGTGTAATGGATCCAAAGATAGTTTCAAGATAAACCAATAGATCGATAGGAAGGGACTACTTGGAGGTTATTTCATTTTTAGAGAAGATAATTATGCTAATGATTTTACTTGGGATAAGTCAAATGGCAAAGGCCATACTCCTCAGCAAGGTAGTTTCAATAGCAAATTCATGGAGTAATCGATAGGTTGAATATTAGGTATTACCCATAGAGCTATCAATTACTTTATTTGACCATCCAATTTATAGTTTGATAAATATAAGAGACACATAATGTTTTATATCTTATAAAACTCTTATAAATTTAACTATAAGAGTTGGTGTAATGATAAATGCATGGTCAATCTAGTATGAGAATGACTCAGAAGTCATGGTTGATAAGTATTTAATTGAAGTAAAGATTAGGTTGTCTGAATTCACAATTGTTGTGGATCTATATGTAGCACCACTAAGATCTTATTATGTGGTCTTAGGAGTAAACTAACTTGCAAAACATAAATCCAAGGTTGACTGATATCTCAAGAAGGTTAAGTGTCTCGATGATTTCGTAAATTAGACACAAATTCAAGGTAAAAAAAGAGAGTTGAAGCTTAGGTAGATTTCTACAATGAAGCTTAAGAGGGCTTAAAGAAAAGTGTTCCAATCATTTATCATCAATATAAATGAAATAGATGAACCTAAGGAACCATCTCTCAAATATTATCCATTCCTTAGAAATTTTTATGATGTGTTTTTAGAAGAATTATCAAGTTTATCTCCTAGACGTGAGTTTGATTTATTATTGACATCATACCTGATTAGAAACTATAGTTTAAGGCACCATATATGATTAAAATCACTAAGTTCATTGAATTTAAGGTTTAACTTTAATAATTTATGGTAAAAGGGTTGATCAGGCCAAGTGTGCCACCATGGGGTGCACCAATTATCTTTGTTAAGAAGGATGACACCCTTCAACTTTTCATTGATTACAAAATGTTGAATAAAGCAACTATAAAAAATAAGTATCGACTACATCCTATAGATGATATTTTCAATCAAATGTGAGGAGCAAAAATATTTTCTAAGATTGATATTCAAGTAAGATACCATCATTTAAAGATTTAGGATGAGGATATTCTAAAGATAATATTTAGGACTTAGCATGGGCATTATGAGTTTATTGTGTTACCATTTCAACTAACTAATACTCTGAAAGCATTCATGAATAACATATTTAGAGATTATCTTGATCATTTTATTGTATTTTTTTAGATAAAAGTTTTATCTACTCAAAGAATGAAGAAGAGTGCCTTCAACATCTGAAACTAGCTCTACAACGGTTGTGGAAGCACAAGGTATATGGCAAGTTATCTAAGTATACATTTTTCCAAGAAAGAGTCTAATACTTGGGACACATTATCTCTACAAATGGTATCTCAGTAGATCCAAAGAAGATTAGATCCATTATGGAATGGTTGACACTGAAGAATGTGAATGAGATAAAAAGCTTCATGTGGTTACTAGGCTATTATAGGAAGTTCATTCCAAACTTCTTCAAGAGAGTTAATCCAATTACTTCTTTGCAATGTAAGAACTATAGTTTTGTTTGTTCAAAGAAGTATGAATTAGCTTTCTAGGAGTTGAAAACAAGGCTTACATGTGTAGGAGTGTTGAGAGTTCTAGACCTTAGTGGTCAATTTTTAGTGATCATGGATGCATCAGGTAATGGACTAGGAGGATTCCTTATGTAGGATGGTGTAGTGGTGGCTTATGATTTATAAAATTTTAAGCCATATGAGGTGAACTATTCCCCTCATAATTTAGAACTTGAAGTGATTTTTTATACTTTACAAGTGTGATAGCATTACTTGTTGGAAAAATATTTTGAGCTCAAGATCTATAACTTGGGACTCAAGTATATTTTCACCCAACCTAATTTGAATTCTCATCAAATACATTGGTTTGAGTTCTTATTTGATTTTTATTTTGATATCAGCTCTATCAAAAGTAAGGATAAGAGAGTAGCTGATGCATTTAGTCACAGAAGGTATAGAATAGCTATAGCTACTATCAAAACTATTTTCATGGATTAGGTGATTAAGTTCTCTCTAGGAGATAAATTTTATGATCAGGTTAGAAAAAAATTCTAAAAATTCTTAGAATCCTTAGTTCAAAAGATTCATATTAGAGGGTAATGGTATTTTATGTTATAATGGAAGAATGTATGTGCTAGATCGATAGAATTTGTGGCTAACAATGCTAAAGGAATTACACAATTCCATATATTCATGGAATCCAAGAGTAACCAAGCTTATGGTAGAGCTTAGACCATTATATTTATGGAAGTTAATCATGAATGATGTAGAGAATTTTATGTCACATTATCTAGAGTGTCAGCAAGTGAAAATTTAGCATGTGCATTCGGTTGGATTATTATATCTACATGATATACTAGAATAGAAATGATAGGTGATTACTATGTATTTTGTTCAAAGTTTACTAATGTCTTAGAATAAGCATGATATGATCTTTGTAGTTGTTGAAAAACTAAGGTAGCTCACTTTATACCAAGCAATTTAATAGATGATGCACCTACCTTTATGAAGAGGTTTGTAAATAAAGTGTATATGTTACATATTTTTCTAGAGAAGATCATTTAATATCATGATCCAAAGATGGATTTAAGGTTTTGGATAACTCTTAGTTTAACTTTGGGTACATAACTTAATTTTAGTACAACATATCATCCAGAGACTAACAGATAGACTGAGAGAGTTTATTAGGTGTTAGAGGATCTTCTTTGTATGTATTGTATGGATCATCACTATAAGTTAAAATATTATCTTCCATTGGTTGAGTTTGTATATAAAAACTCATACCAATAAATGTTGAATATGACACCATTTGAGGCACTTTACAGGAGAAGGTGGAGCACACTCATCAGTGGGGATAGATTAGAGGACAAGGTAGTATTTGGACCCCAGATGCTCTCAAAATGGAAGAATAAGTTAGATTAATCATGAAGAGATTAGTTGAGGTAAATGATAGGATTGAAGAGTTATGAATATATAAAGAGAACATAAAGTCACTTAAAGTGTTTTTATGGGTAAATCCATAGAAGAACTTGATTAAATTTGAGAAGTCAGAAAAATTGTCACCAATATATATATGGTACCCTTTGAAATGTTAGAAATAGTCAATCATGTAGCATATAAGTTTGCATTACCACCATCTCTAGCTCTTTTACATAATGTCTTCTATGTTTTTTGTCTTAAGAAGTATATAGATGATCTTAAATGTATGTTGGATTAGAATGCTTTGCAAGTTCTGGATTCTGAGGTAGTCGCACTAAAACCTATCAGGGTTATTGACACATGCAAACTTCATTTACGTAATAGAGCTATGTCACAGTGTAAGGTATAGTGGGACTAATAATATGAGGATAGTGCAACTTGAAAGAATTATGATAAGTTCTTCAAGATATTTATACATTTATTTACTTGATTAGATACTATTATACTATGTTGAACAATATTTTAAATTCTAAATATATGTTTGAATATGAGTCATTCAGGATGAAGACTAGATTTAAGGGAAAAAGATGTCACATCATGATTCATTACTAAGCAAAATATTTGATTATTCATAGATATTTATAGTTGACACATTTGATTTAGTTATATTTTTATTAAGTTATAAGATATATGCTATTATGGGATAGTATGATATTACTTAGATACATGATGGTACATGTTTGTATTATTATGAGTTAATTGTAGTGTATGCATTTACATTATAAACATATCGATATGTTATTTCAATTATATTTTATTCTATATATTTATCGTGTTGATATGATCTAACTACTTGATTGTTGTGAGTTTGATGCAAGAGAACTCATCCCTTAGAGTGTGCTAGAGGGAGAGCATAATCATAGAGGCTGACGTAGATGGAGACATTGAAGTGTGATAGAGAATTAGTGATAACCCTGCACATAACATAATAGTTATCACATGTTATAATTCATTAAAAATGTTTTGTACATGGTATGTTTATTTCTACTTGCATTGGCAAGTTAATTTTTATGAATTTTTCAGTATAGTTAAATAGCTTGATGAATTTATTTTGCATAATTGTTACGTTTTATCATTAAAAATAGTAGAAATATTATTAGTATAATTAGATTCATAAATCTAGATTATTAATTATCAAAATTATCATCAAAATTTGTGACAATGAGAGATCAATTAAATTATTAAATAATGGATTTTCTCTATTTTATGTTAAAATGTATGAAAATTAGAAATTATCATTAAAAAATAAGAAATAAAATGATTAAAATTAGGAAAATCAAAAGAATCAAATATATTAGAAAATAATTAAAACAAAAAAAAAAGAGAAAAATAAAATTTAAAAACAAAAACAAAAGAAAAGGCCTATGCTTATTTCATATAGGTTAAGGAAGAGGAGAATAGTTTTTTATAAGTATTGTCCAAGAGAAAATTAGAAAGGAGATAAGAGAAAATACGTAACATAGAAGAAAGGAAAGAGGCATTGGAAGAGAGGCAAATCAATAAGGACAAGCAAACCAAAGGAAACTTTTGATTGCCAGATAAGCAATGTTTTAAATTCATATATATATTATCATGGAGAAAATATACTATTAAATAGTTAATTTATCTTATTTTAAGTTGTTGGAATTAGTAGAGCACCTAGTAGAAGTTTTAAAAGATTATGGCTACATAAAACTAGAATGTGTAGGGATTTGAAAAAAATGTTTTAGATATTCAATTTCACAAAAAATGGTAAGATAAGAAGAGTTGAAAGATGCATTGTAACTAAAAGAGATAAAAAAAATTGAATAATAAACAAAACATCAGTTAGAAATTATAATTAGTATATTACAAACTAAAAACTTAAATAAAAAAAGAGAGAGAAATGTGTAGTAGAGGAGGTAGTGTGAGTGTCTTAATTAAAATTCAGACTTGAATGAAAAATAACTTTATAGAGATTGGTCATAGTATTCCAAATATCACCTCTAACTATTTGACATTGTCATAATTGTTCAACATCAAGCATAAGGAACTGGACACCTCCATATTACCCATACGGTCAAGTATGTGATTATACTTTCTTCCCTAACTTCACCATCTAGACAAGTTTGTTTTCTTGTTATGACATTTCTTAAAATGAAATGGGTACATCCAATAAAAACATTTTCTTTCAGAATTATATGTTTTTCATGTTTTGTCTACGAGAACTTATTCAAACTCATTAAGAGTAAATGTGAAATAAGGAATGACATTGATGTATTTAATGTGAAAAAAGCCTTACAAAATTGGAGGATTAGTGGATTAAGCTAGCATACTTGAACAAGAAAAAAAAACCTATTTTTAACATAAATCAAATAATTTCTTGAGATATTTTCATGTTTTGGTTTGGAAGAACTACATTTGCTTTTTGACATATGTAGAAAATTATTTCCTGTAATATCATTTTTTGATTACATGAATGCATGACTATCTAATGAGGTTGTCTTATGCTAGAAATTAAGATGTTTTATGACTCATGTGAGAAAAACCATGGAAGAATTATTTTGAGAGATATATTTGTTTTGATGCCTCTATTGGGCATTGTGATTAACCATGCTAGTATGCAAAAGAATATATATATATATATATATATATATATATATATATATATATATATATATATATATATATATATATATATATATATATGTATATGTATATATATATATGTATATGTATATATGTATATGTATATATATATATGTATATGTATATATATATATGTATATATATATATGTATATATATATATATATATGTATATATATATATATATGTATATATGTGTGTGTGTGTGTGTGTGTGTGTGTGTGTGTGTGTGTGTGTGTGTGTGTGTGTGTATATATATACTTTTGATAAAAATTAGGCCCAACAATATAAAACAACCCAGTAATAAAAAAATGTAGGGCCAACAATAGAAAATAGGCCATCAATAGAAAATGCAGCCTTGTAAGATGAGACACAATTGAGTGTTATACATAACAATGTTGTTTATGCTATTTTAGAGTCAGCACGAGTGTTTTCATTTTTAGTCAATAGTGAAGTCTCCATAATTCTTTAACACTGATTATTATTATTATATGGGTCACTGAAATAACAATATTCCCAACCATGTGTTAATTGACATCGCTATATTTTAGTATAAGGAAATAGCATTATTATGCATAGTGATATAAAAGACAATAAAATAATAAATATATAATCTCTTGATTTTATAAAATTTATTTAATATATATTTTATTATACATATGGTTTGATATATTACCCATAAATATGTTTCTGATAATATTGGATGTGTTTAGTAAATATGATTCCTTTTCTAGATAATGAATAATATTTTATATCTGAGATAATTTTAAAACCTAGAACTATATATCGATTACTCTTTTTCCATGAATATGTAATTTAATAATATAGGAGTTCATATAAAGATCTCAAATTAACTAAACATGAATGTCAGTTTATAAAACATAGTCAACCTTTTCGATATATAAATAGTGGAATAATCTCATAAAAATCTCATTTGGGAATATGTATATCTATATCCTTAGGTGTTATATGAGATTAATATATCAAGAATATTTTAAGAGTTTAACGAGGTATGGGAAGGATATAAAATCCAATAAAGTCTTCATTATGATAGGTACGGGTAGCTTATCATATATAACTTGCGATTTAAAAATATGTGGTGTAAAAGTAACATTAAAATAAGTTGTAGTATGTTTAATAATGTGTGTGTGTGTGTGTGTGTGTGTGTGTGTGTGTGTGTGTGTGTGTGTGTGTGTGTGTGTGTGTAGGGGTGTATTCTTATGCTTATAACTTCACGGGTGGATTATGAACTATGTTAAAAAATTATATATAATTAAGTTAATGAATGTGTGCATTCAAACTCCTAAAATATATAATAAATGTTAGTTTGAATTTATCATGTGTTTTACGCATACTAAAATTTGTTTTTTTATATCTAGTTGTTTATTTTATGAAATCTTATGTATCCATGTATGGATGACTGCATTATTAGCCTAGTTGTGATATTTTGTAGTTATGCTTAAAAACACTAAACTATGGTAATATAAATTATCATAAGGTGTAGTATAGTTGGAAACAAATTATTATATTAGAACCTGTAATTAATTGTGTATTTTACTTGGATGGTATTAAATATAGTCATTATTTTTAGTATGGGATAGAAAATAATATAAGATTCATTCATATGTTTGACATAATAAATGTATGTATTGATTACTCTTATATTTAGAATGTTATATGATGTGTTTAATAGTATGATGTAAATTATATGAATCTTCTAATTAAATTATATTTGACTAATCTACATTGTTGATATTGAATAAGGAGTGAGATCAATTTCATTGGCTTACTAGTATCACAATGTTAGGTGAAGGAAGTTTGATCAAATGGTGTGTATAAATTTGATTGATCTATAGATCACTTTTAATTACTATTCTTTAAACTTTATCCAAAGTATGTTTAGTGAGACACTATCATTTCATAAGTATGATATATATATTTTTGCAATATCTTACAATAGATCAGGTTTTCTATGATACACTACAGGTTAGTTTTAAAAATCATACAACGCATGGGTACTTGCTTGTCTCTTTGGATTCCCATGCTGTCACTATCTACTCATCCATGAAGGGATGGTCAAGTTATGACGGGATTAGTGTGAGGGATCATTGACACATGGTTGGTGTGGAAAATCACTTAAATAATTATCTCCCTCCTCACAGTAGTACTAATTATTAAGACAACACTTGAGATTACCACAAATGCTTGAGTTCACAAAATATCCTCTGGGCGAGCCATGTATCTTATATGTACATTTTATTTTATTGTACTTATTATTGAATATAGTCATGATGATTTTTAATTACTTATTTTTTTCTATTAACAGTGGTAGTTGTAGACTTGTATCAGTTATGGTTGAGTTAATATAATTACTTTA
This sequence comes from Torreya grandis, assembly GCA_037957365.1. Classification (NCBI taxonomy): domain Eukaryota; kingdom Viridiplantae; phylum Streptophyta; class Pinopsida; order Cupressales; family Taxaceae; genus Torreya; species Torreya grandis. Next base: position 809,064 of record JARHVA010002846.1, on the reverse strand, counting down.
TATATTCGCATTATGATGTGCTCTCATGATATTAGAGATTAGTGTTACATGATGCAATATGTTTTGTATGCTACTATGACACTTTAAGTACTTCATATGGTCTCTGTTATATTCTCATGATGTAATCTATTTTTTGTATATGTTTTTAATTTTAAAAAATCATGTATTTCTAGGTAGGTCTTAGTGGGAATGTTATAGATCTTGAGTAGAGTCGTTAAAAATTATTGGTAAGATTATGTGTCGCAGTGCATTTTTTATTATTTCTTTGACTTGCCCAATTAGACGTGAAATGAAACTTGAAACATTGGATAAATCATGAGTTAAATCATGATTTTTCTCTAAGTTTGAGATGGGTATATCCCTTATATAATGGAGGGTTTTGGGGGTTTTAGGTACTTTCACCCAGAAAGTATAAAAGGAAATAAAAAGGGAAGAATGGGGAAGTCTATGAATGGAAGGAGAATATAGAGAAATGGAAGGGAGAATGGGATATTGTCAATGGAATAAATAATGTGTTATACTATGTAAATGACCCAAATTTAATAAAATTGGTTGGAAAATTCAATAATGGAAACTGGGATCTTCAAAAAGGCAAGAAAGGCAAACTTTAAACGAATGAATGAAGTGTGTCATCAAAGGGGCTTTAAGGTACAAAGTTATCCAAAACTCTTATGTATCTTTAGTTGGAAATAAACCAAAGTTTTCCATTTCCTCTTTTCAAGTAGGGTTTTTTTTAATATCAAATAGTCCTAGATTTGAAAATGTCCTTTCAGCATGTAAATAGAAATACAAAATAACCAACACGATCATAAATATTACCTAAAGGTCAAAGTATTCATTCAAATTAGAATAAATGTATAAAACATAAAGTATGTTCTATAGGGTTTACAAAAAAAAAATTACAAAGCTAAGAGTGTTTTCGTGTAATCAAGAAATCACATATTTTTAACCAGTCTCTTTATTCATAAACTAAAATTCAAATTTTACAAATAAGAAATAATAAAAATTCACAAGGTAATCCACTCACTTTACATGTTTGCTTACATTGCATTCACAAAAACTCTTTGATACAAATAGATAATTATACAAATTTGAAACACTTCTTTCTCCATGAGCTCTGAGAGGAATCAAATCTGAACCCCTTTAAAATGGCCATCACATTCCTTGGGTAGTTAAATATATATCTTTTAACTATGCTTAACCTATACATAAATTTTTTTAACTCGAATTATGTTTTCCCACTTAATATTTTTATTATTCAAATGAAATTTTACAAAACATTTGAATTTTAATGTTTATGCTTCTAGCTTTGACATTAAAATTTATGAGTACTTCACATTTATAATCACTTCAAAATATTCCTTCCTAATGAAGATAAATTTTATGAAAAAGTTTGGACATATCATCGAATTTACACCTCATGTTTACTTTGCTTGAATTCTCAATTGCTTGTGCATTATATAAAATCTCAACCACACTAGAAGAACATTCATTATTTGAAATCGCAACCACACTAGAATATCTTTGAACAATGACATTGTTTTTTCATAAGTTGAATTATGTGATGCCAAACTCTATATATCTTTTCCACACATTCTTGAAATATCATGTTCATATGACGATCAAATGCATTAAAAAAAACTAATCAGGTTTCCTCTGAATCCATTGAGTGTGTTGGGTCCAAACTTGAACTCAATTTTTTTTTAATAATAGGAAGACATAAAAATTAGTGGACCCTTCACCTTCTCTCCAATCATGTCAAAGATGTTGACTTGATGGGCCTTTTCTACTAATTTTTAAAGAAGGGAATTTTGAACCTTAGCTTGTTCCTGAGCTTCAATTGATTCTCATAATATTCTTTTGGGATATATATTTACTACTGATTTAGGGACCTCCTATGGAAAATTTTGATGACATCTGTTCAAATTTTCCATAGGTCATACTCGAGTATTATGAGGCTGAATTTCATTAGTTTGAAGTACTTCTAATAGATCAATATTTTTTTAGAATTATTTAGCCTTTTTGAATGTTAAACGCGTACTTATAAAAGGATTTTGAAAACATTTTATGCACATTCGTGTTTCCAAACCCATTTAATGCTTAGTATTTACTTCTTTTACAATGAAAGTGTCATTCAAATTTTTAATATGCTTCAAGTCATCTACTACCACAATTTTTACATGGGCTTCCTTCGATGGTAAAATTTGACTAATTAACTCAATATCAATGACCCTTTTTCTAATGAGATGTTTTGAATTATATCATGATAAGCAAAGAGATTTTTTATTTGGAGAGACAATTGTTGGATCTCAATGGTCATTAAAAATTATCCTAGTTGATTCATTTTTAGATAATGTTGCATCATTAATCATAATACATAGTTATACATTTACATTATTGACTTATATTTCTTCAAGTATGGATTAAATTGTTCCTTCCATTTCCATAGATGGTGCCTTTTGATCTAAATCAAGAATACTCATTTCTTATCTCTCATCGTATATAACAGTTTCTATTGATTCTAACCATGTTAACTTATCTTTACTCACTGAGACATCATAAGATTTGTTATATATCTAATCAATGCTAGTAAATGAAGTGGAGTCCCTACTACTTATCCCTACAAATCCTGTAGTCTATGAATCAAGATTTTGCTTTGTATTTGTAATTTTTAGCTTCTTGCACATTTTCCCCCCTTTTAATAAATTAGAGGTTGGTTCATCCTCCTTAGAGTCATATAGTGGGACATTATCTATTGATTATATTTCATCACTATCTTCCCAAAGATATGCATTATTCTAGAAACGATGAGACCTAGCCCCAAGAAATCCAAAATAAGATGGTGCTCCACATCAACATTGGACCTTGGCACCATCATACCATTCAAATTTATAATCATAAGGTAACTCTATTCTACAAGGAATGCCATCCTTTGTAAAATTTCTGACCTTGATTCCTCCAAGCATTGTCCACTTTTGAATCTTAAAGTTCTATTCACATGAATGATTAATGAATTGAGCATGGCTACCTTTTATTTTGGCATCAATTGATTCAAACCTATGAAAAGATATGATAAATGCATCTCTTAATTTTTTTCTTCATAAGCCTAAGATATCCACCTTACCTCTTTGAAATAAATAACTTACACACATTATTTTATAACAATTTGGCTAGCCTTTATATCTTGGTTTGCCATTAGTACCCAACTTCAACCATCTATTTTAAATAACTTTGAATTTATGTATTCACACTCTTAAAGCCTTTGATTTCTACAGTGATCTCCATAAGGTTAATTCTCAGGAGTACACTCTATATATGTAATGCATTTAGGCATCTTTCCCCACACATGCTCTCAAGGTCATCAGGTATGTATTTTATAACACATGGGAATGTCCTTTTCCTTTTTTTTTAAGGAAATTACTTAGATAGTTTGCAACAATAGAATTATATATCATAAAATTAAGAGTGGAATAAGCAGACCCACAACAATAATTGATGAAAGAGCAGAATAATTGAATATTATGACTGAGCCAGTTCGAGGGGGAAACCTCCACAACAATGAAATAAAAACATTTCACAATATGATGTTAAAAGACTAACCACTACCTCATATAAATATTCTAATTATCCATGGTTACTTCATAAGTTCACCATACTAAGAACATCAAAAAATGTAACAAGCTAATATGAAGGTGTGTAACCCATAAGTTAGCCACACATATCCCTAAATGCATTATAGGTTAAGGGCATAGCTTGCCCCTCCCCTTCAAAACAATATTGTCCTCAATGTTGAATCAAAATAGGATGTTTCTATAAGAATGATTCATCATCCCATGTTACATCTTTAATATGTAGGTTCTTCTATTTAATCAAATATTGCTTAATGGCTCTAGTCTATAGTTGTTTAGTGTGAATGTTAAGAATCTCTTCATGCTCTAAAATGTATTAGTATTATTCATCTAGTTCAGGTAACTCAATTTCAATAGAAACTCTGTGTTTAATTATTTTATTTAGGCAATATACATGGAATACCTGATGTATGCGAGTGACTGAAGGTAATTCCAAATTGTAAGCCAGACTACTAATTTTTTGCAAGATCTGGTAAGGTCCATAATACTTAGGTGATAGCTTGTCATCCTTTTTATGTTTCTTTAGATACATATTATTATATGTATGTAATTTCACAAAGACCCAATCACCTATTTAAAAATGTTGCTCATTGTGGTGTTGATATGCTTGCTACTTCATTCAATTTTGTGACATATCTAAATTCTCTCACAAACTAACTAGCACCTCCTATTGATGGTGAATTTGTTCCTCAATAGTTTTAACCTTATGATGCATTTTCAAATCTAAATTGATCGATGGGGGGTGATACCCATACTATGCCACAATAGGAGACATCTTAGAATAAGTGTGAAAATAAGTGTTATATCACCATTCAGTAAGTGGTAACTAAAGAACCAATTTGTCCTATTTGATAGAAACAAAAAACAAAGATACCCATCAAGACATTTGTTGAATACCTCTATTTGTCCAATAGATTAAGGATGATAGGATGAGATATGAGCCAACTAGGTGTCCAAACATGTGTAAATAATTTAGTCCAAAAATTACTAGTAAATATGGGATCTTGATCACTTACAATGATCTTTGGAGTACCATGCAATTTTTGAATTATATTGAGAAAAGAAAAAGATATTGTACTAGAAATAAATGGTTGTGATAAGGACAAAAAATGACCATACTTGGTGAGTCAATTATCATTTCCCCTCTTTAGCATGGTCTAGTAGAGACATGTGAGTCAGCTTATTATGGGGTCTTGTAGGTTGACATTGTTGCATAGAGACCTAATATGGCTATACAGTGTTGGGGACTTGGTGTTCTAGCCGTCATTGATCAGTTTGGAGAGGTTCCTTATTTTTAGGACGTAGTTCTTAAATTTATGGGGGTTATCCCTACTTTTTAGAAGGGTATGATCATACCCAGGGTTGGGTCTCCATGAGATTATGCCTTGAGTTCAGTTTCAGAGGATTAGGGTTTGTTTCCTAGTTTCTAGGAGCATCCCTAGATTTTAGGGATGAGACTGCCAGTGAATCCTTGATTTCTGACTCCAGTCATAGACAGGTGGCAGGGTGACTTTCTAGTTTTTGGTGTCATTGGAGAATTTTGTCACTATTTGGGGTATATTTTTAATATTCCCTAAGTTAGCATTTTTTAAATTAAATAAGGCTAAGTTTATAGCCATTTTGGAGTAATAAAGGGATTTTGGCCTCATCTGGATGCATATCCCATGGTGTAATAGCTCGTTGGAAAGGTCTTGGACTTTTCTAAATATTTCTCTCTTGGCTCATATCCTTTTGGTGAACGAATTTCTCTTTATTTGAAAAAAGGGTCATTTTCTATGTGCTTGACACTTAAAAAAGGAGAAATATAACATTTTATAACTCAATGCCATATTGAGTTGCTTTTAGTGTTTGAGCTAATTGTAAAAAGGTTATAAGGAGGTCAAGACAAAAGTTTAATTCATTCTTGACATTTTATTTGGAATTTGTGCTTTGACTCTGGAAGAGCTTTCAGCATTTGGGACACCAAACCCCAGTGATTTGCCTATTTGGGACGTAGCCCCCAATTCAGTGGTTGTTGATTTGCTTAGTAGCATCTAGAGATTGCTTAGTATTCCTTCTGGAGGGTGCAGTGGTTGTGACAGAGTTCAGCATGGATTAGAGGGATTATTTTAGTTGAGAGGACCTTGTTGTTGTACAACTATACCTGGCAGCCCTAGCAGCTGTATGACTATACCTGGCAGCCAACTTTCTTCCCATGTGCACTGCATTGAGGGATAGAATCTTGTTGCGGCTTCCTTCTAGTGTACAATTCTCCTTCAGCATTCAGGTTGGGTCTATTTATGATTGTAATTTTCTATAAACTATTGGAAATTTGTATTTGGTTCACTATTTGGTTTAATATCTAGAATTCTGCCTATCAGCGAATCTGTTTGGTTATATTTGGTATTTAATTTCAAAAGTTGTTCATGTTCTTGTACTTCATTATTTACTTGCTAAAAAATCATCAAAACACAAAAACAATCAAACCCTTTTGCAACTTCCGTCTATTTCAGAAAGAAAACATTCATAAACAGGAAAAATCAATTTAAAAATAACAAAATTACAACAAATTAGCCGAAGAGATCCATCAAGGATCTCACATCGATCCAAAACTACCATGATATTATATTTACCCTTAGTGTGATGAAATTACTTAGATGTTTACATAGAATGATTTTATATCACATAGAAAAATAAAATATGAGAGATCACACAACAATAATTGATAGCAAAGCAAAATACTTAACATGATGATCAAATACTAGACACTACCTCCTATATATAGTCTACTTAGCCATGGTTATTTCATAGACTGACCTAACTAAGAACATAGAGAAATATAAGAAGAATATAAAAGAGGTATGTAAGCCACAAGTCAGCCATACATATCCCAAGACATGCAAAGGTTAAGGGCATAGCATGCCCCTCCCCTTCAAAACCATGTTATCATCAATGTTGAGTCAACTTTGGATGTTTCTACAAAAAATAATCATCCTCTCAAGTATCATATTCATAGGTTGAATTCTTTCATTTGATCAGGTACTCCTTAATCACTTGAGATCATAACTGCTTAGTGCGCATTTGAAGGACCACCTCAGGATCAAGAACAACTCTTTCTTCCTCATCCAATTCTAGTAACTCAGTTTAGGTAGCCACTGTGTCCAGTGACTTTTTTCAAGCATGATACATGAAATATTGGACGTATGCAAGTAGAGGAAGTAAACTCTAACTTGTAAGCCACACTACCAATTTTCTACAAGATTTGATAAGGCCCATAATACTTAGGGGACAACTTGTTATCCTTTTTCTATTGTTTCAAGGACATCTACTTATATGGATATAAGTGAAAAAAAAACCCAATCACCAATGTCAAAGTGTCTCACTCATGTGTTGATCTGCCTACTATTTCATGTGATTCTAGGCCATGGCTAAATTTTCACACAAATTGGTAAGGACCTCCTTTTAATGGTGAATATGTTCTTCAACTACACGAACCTTAGGATTAATCTTCAAGTTTGAAGTGATGGATGGAAGGTGGTATCCATATATTTTTAGAAAAGGATACATTTTGGAAGAACTATGAACAAAAGTATTATACCACTATTCAGCAAGTGGAAACCAATGAACACATTTATCCTATTTATCAGAAATAAAATAACAAAGATATCCTTCTAGACATTTGTTGACTACCTTAGTTTGTCCATGAGATTGAGGATGATATGATGAACTATGAGATAAATGGGTGCCCAAACATGTAAATAACTTAGTCCAAAAATTACTAGTGAAGATGGGATCTCAATCACTGACAATGATCTTAAGGGTACTATGCAATTTTTGAACTATATTGACAAAAGCAGAAACTACTATACTAGAAATAAATGGCTATGATAAAGAACATAAATGAGCATACTTACTAAGATGAACTAAAAAAACTATGATAACATTTTGACCATCAGATCTTGATAATCATGTAATGAAATCCATAGACACCTCTTCCCAATGTTGGCTTGGGATGCATAAAGGCTATAAAAGACCTAGGTTTTTTATGATTTGTCCTTTATTTTTTTGATAAATCATACATTCAACCACATATTTCTGGGCATCCCCCTTGAGTCCTTCCCAAAAAAATCCTACTTGATTATATGATAGGTTTTCAAAAATCTTGAATGACCCCCAATTGGAGTTTCATGAAGCTCTTGAAAGATTTTTTGTTTAAGAAGAGAATTTTTACATAGGTATAATCTATATTTATACCATAATGCATCACCCTTCTTGTGAATTTTTCAAATCCACCCAAACCTTGTTGAAGATTCTGAATCAAATCATAGGTAGCATTATCCTTGTCCCATTCTGGTCGTGCTTCCTCTAGCCAATCTACATGTAGAATGGTCATAGCATATAGCAAGGCCTCAACTGATTCATCCTTCCTAGATAGTACGTCTACCACTACATTATCCTTGCCTTTCTTGTAAACTATTTTAAAATCATAGCCTAAGATCTTAGTTACCCATTTTTTTCTTCAGATGATAAACTTTGTTCTAAAAAATATTTGAGATTGTCATGATCGGTCTTTACCTGAAAGTGATGACCCATCAAATATGACCTCTATTGTTTGACTGAATGCAAAATGGCCATCATTTCCTTATCATAAATGGGCTTGTGCTAATTTTTATCCTTTAGTTGACAACTTTCAAATTCAAGTGGTTTGCCTTCTTGCATGAGTACAACACCCATACCATACCCAAATTCATCACATTCAACCACAACAGTCTTAGGAATCGACCAGTCCACCATTGCTTGGATTTTTTTTAAGATCCACTTTTACTCCTGTATGTGAAACTAGATGACCTAAATACTCAACCTCACAAGCTCCAAAAGTACATTTGGAAGGTTTGGCATACAACTAATGTTATTTCAAAATTAAGAGTACCTATTTCACATGGTGCAAATGGCCTTCCCAATTTTTACTGTAAATGAGGATATCATCAAAAAATACCAAAACAAATTTCCTCAAAAATGGCCTAAAAATAGTATTCATCAAAATCTGAAAGGTAGGTGGTGTATTTGTTAGCCCAAAAGGCATAACCAAAAACTCATAATGGCCCTCATGAGTCCTAAAAGCAATTTTGGGTGTGTCTTCATCATGGATCTAGATTTGATGATACCCAGAATGTAGATCTAACTTGGTAAAATAAAGAGCACCATTTAATTCATCTATTAAATCATCAATGACAAGAATATGAAACTTATCTTTAAAAGTGTACTTGTTGAGTTCCCTATAGTCAAGGCACATTCTCCAAGTGTCATCCTTGTTTCACACCATGACAACTGGTGAAGAGTGCTCACTTTGGCTATGGCAAATGATTCCTACATCCAACATTTCTTGTACCATTTTTTCAATTTCACTTTTTGAGCATAGGGATATTTGTATGCCTGATGTTGAGTGGTGTACTACCAAGAATAAGTTTGATAACATGATCATTTGTGTGGCTAGGTGTAAGTCCTTTTAGCATGTCACCAAAAATAACTTAATGGGCATCAATCACTTGTAGATTAGGAGGTGTAGATGGTTGAGTTAGATGAACTTCCATGGAAAACAAGCAAGCTACAAATACTTCATCACCCTTTTAGAGAATCTTTGTCATTTTATGGGAGCTAACAAGTTGTGGATATTTAACCCTTAATCCCCTTAGCTCAAATATCTTTCCCTCAAAATGAAAATGCATGAATAATTCCTAAAAATTCATCTTAATAGTGCCCAAAGTGGTGAGCCACTGTACTCCCAGAACAATGTTAGCTCCCCCCATGGGAATAGTAAACATAGGGTAATCCAACAAGTAGTCTCCCAAGGCTAGCTTAATATTATGGCATTTTCTTAAGTAGCTGATAGTACCACCATCTTCAATCATGACATGAAATTTTAGAATGAGATAAATGAAATAGTTCAAGTGAGCAACCAGTTTATTATTGATGAATTTGTGTGTGCTCCCAGAATCAACCAAAATAGTGACCTATTTTTTAGGAAACTCATAGCCTTAAGATTTTGGGGAGTACTAATACCTAAAATGGCATGACAAGAAATAGTAGGCTAAGAGTCTTCATATTCCTCCTCAGGGCCTTCTCCATCCTTGTCAAGTGCCTCCTCATCATTGTCATCCTCATTCGCACCTTCGATGTGAAATAGATTCTTTCTCGAATAATGATGGTATTTACTCCATTTGTTATCACAACCATAACATAACCATTTGGCTTGATTCTCCTTAATTTATTGAGGTGTTAGTCTAGTGGGTTAAGGATATGATGGTGCTGGAAAGGTGCAATCATGACCAGTAGTGAATGTTTTATGTTTGATCATCTCTTTTTCCTCTACCATGCATGCCCATGGGATAGATTCTGGTACAACTATTAGATTAAACATTCAAAACTCTAATTGGATTATATATTTGAGACCACCTAAAAATAGATTAGTCAAATTTTTCTCAGTGATGTCTTCCATTTGTAAGGATAAATTTTAAAACTGATGAATATAATCCTTCACAGTTCCTATTTGCTACAACTTAGCTAACTAGTTTAAGTTGTTCTCAGAGATATTATTCTGAGAATGAGCCAATAAATCATTAGTAAAAATAGATCATGTAATAGGAGCACCATTCTTTTTCTTTTGAGCACATAACCAGTGATACCAAATGAACTACTCAGGTTCCAGATATAGAGATGACACGATCACCTTCTAAGAACTAGAAGTTTAATGTGGATCAAATAAATTATCAAGTTGGGTAATCCAAGTGAGAGGATCCTTACCATAAAACTTATGCATGTCCACTTTGGGAAACATCAGTTTCCCACTAGAATTGGAGTTGTTAGTGTTGAGAGGAGGAGGACTTGAATGCTGAAGTGGAAGGTTGTTTGACTATAACTGAGATGAAAGAGCAACCAATAAAGTAGTGATCTAATTGAATTTATTGTGAACCTCATTAATCTCTCTATGCATCCTTGAAACATCAATTTAAACTACAAAAAATTCATCATGCCACACCAATCCTTTTATGTTACCCTGAAGTTCTAGATTTCATGTCACCAACAAAAGGATTCTTAGGAGTTTCTCGCCCCACTTTTCATCCCCATGTAGGACCGACCATATACAAACCCTAAGAGGTTTCTTACCCTAAAAATTTTGTACCAAAATATGGTACCAATACAATCACCTCACCAAGATAAATCCAATGACTGCCTTTATGTACTAGGGTAAAAAAAATTAGCACAAAAAAGTGTACCAGTAGACTATACCATTATGATCATCTTATCAAGATGAATCCAATGACTGTAAATGTGCAAGGTGAAAAAAAAATCTATAACTTTTTAAAAAAATTCAAATTTTTTTTTCGAATGATACTATGCTAACAAAAAAAAAATCTTCCCAGATTGTAAGTTATGTTTTTTCACTCCTTCCCCTCATAAAAGTCACACCTCATTCGATCTGAAAAAATGACACAGAAATCTTACTCAAGTCGAAGCTCTGATACCACTTGTAATGAAATTATTTAGATGTTCACACAGAATGATTTTATATTGCACAGAATAAGCAAATATGAGAGATCACACAACAATAATTGACAGCAGAGCAGAATAATGGATAATATAGAAAATCCACTTCGAGGGGGCAACCTCCACAACAATGTACTAAGAGTAGAATACTTAATATGATGATCAAATACTAACCACTACCTCCTATATAAGTCTACTTAGCCATGATTATTCCATAGGCTAACCTAACTAAGAACATAAAGAAATGTAACAAGAATATAAAAGAGGTATGTAAGCCAAAAATTGGCCATACATATCCCAAAACATGCCAAATATTATATCAATTACCACAACTAATGTTGAGTCGATCCATAACTCCCATGGTATTATATTTAACTTCAGACTATGATAATCTTGTAATGAAATCTATGGAAACCTCTTCCCAACACTGGCTAGGGATGGATAAAGGCTGAAAAAGACTTGGGGTCTATAAGGTTTCACTTCTATTTTGTTGACATACCATGCATTCAGCCAAATATTTATGAACATCCCCCTTGAATCCTTCCCAAAATAAATATTGCTTGATTTTATGATATGTTTTCAAAAATATGGAGTGACCTCTAAGCAAAGAGACATGAATTTCTTGAATAATTTTATGTTTGAGAAGAGAATGATTACAAAGGTATAATCTATATTTATACGATAATGCATTCCCCTTCCATGTAATTTTTTTAGATTCATTAGAACCTTGTTGAAGATTCTGAATCAAATCTTTGGTAGCACTATCATTCTCCAATTCTAATCTTGTTATCTCTATCTAATCTACGTACCACTTGGTCATGGCATATAACAAAGCCTCAATTTATTCATCCCACCATGAGAGAGTATCTGCCACCACATTCTCTTTTCCTTTCTTATACACTATTTCAAAATCATAGCCTAACATTTTAGTCACCCATTTTCATTTTTCTTCAGATGACAATCATTGTTTCAAAAAATATTTGAGGCTATCATGATCAATATTTATCTAAAAGTTATGATCCATTAGATAAGTTCTCCATTGCTTCACTACATGTAGAATAAACATCATCTCTTTCTCATATATTTATTTGAGCCTATTTTTTCCTTTCAGTTGGCTACTTTAAAATGTCAATGGTTTGCCTTCTTTCATGAGTATAGCCCCCATACCATATCCTAATGCATCACACTCCCCAACAATTTTTTTGAAAAATCAAGAGTAGCCAAAACTGGAGTTGTGCACATAGCCATTTTTAATTTTTCAAATGCCTGAGTAGATGAATTAGTCCACTAAAATGAGACTTTATTCAACAAATAGGTGAGTGGGACTGAAATGCTAAAATGATTTTTGATAAAACTATGATAGTAACCAGTTAACCCAATAAATCCTCAGAGGGTCTTGAGGATCTTAGGAACCTACCACTCCATCATCGATTGGATTTTCTTAGGATCAAATTTCAATCCTTCATGTGAAAAAATATGACCTAATTACTTCTCCTCTTGGATACCAAAAAAGCATTTGAAAGGTTTGGCATAAAGTTGATATTCTAGAACTAAAAGCACCTATTTCACATGATTCAAATGGCCCTCCTAATTTTTATTGTAGATGAGGATATCATCAAAAAATATTAATACAAACTTTATCAAAAAGACCTAAAAATAGTATTCATCAAACTCTAAAATGTAGATGGTACATTTGTGAGGCCAAAAGGAATGACCATTAATATATAATGGCATTCATGAGTTTTAAAATCTATTTTAGGTATGTCCTCATCATGAATCAGGGATTTTTTTTAGTGGCAAATCTTTGTTAATATATGAATTTTCCATTTTTTAGAAGTCAGCATTTGGCAATTTTTATGGAGTGACCGACAGGTCAGATCACAGAAATATTTAAGGTCAAAGTTAATTTCAAGGATAAGTTCACCTACATTTGAATATAAATTTCTCTATATAAATGTAATTTTCTGGTACCTCGAAAGCCAATTTGGAAGAATTTGCCACATACCATCAGGAGACTTTAGGAATTTTTTTGTGATTTGCATTTTAGGTCCCAAGAGGGATTCAATAATCAAAACTTCCCAACAAGGTATGCAATAATTTTTTTATAGTATATTTTTTTAGTAGTTTTAACTATAATTCCATTTACTACTCTTTAGGTGCCATCATGGAAATAAAACATGAGGGCATCCAATGACATCTTGTAGGCATTTAACAGTGCCCTACAAGTGTGGGTAGCTGATGATAGCCTATTGGAACCTGACTATAGTCTACCATCATATAACAGTAGGATGCAAGTGGATGACAATAGGCTATGAGTGGAAAATGATAGAATACCTATGATTGGATGATAGGACGATATAGATGAATAATGGTAGACTATGGACTGACACCAATAAGTAGTGGTTAGACATTAGTAGGCAATGAGTGACTGCTACCAGTCTATAGATGAATACTGGTCTAGCAGTCCATGGGTGGATGCCATCAATCTAAAATTTGGCACTAGTAGTCTACGAGTGGGCATCATTAATCTACAAGTGAATGTCAACAATCTATGGGTGGGAACTATTAGTCTGTAGGTGAATGTTGATAGTCTATGAGTGGGCACTGATAAGTTATGGGCAGATGCCCATAGCCTACCAACATCCACCTAGAACTTGAAAATGATTTTTAGTGCCCACCCATAGATTAATGATGCCCACCCATAGACTATCGACATCCACTTATTGGTTGCTAGCATCCACTTACTACCTGTCAATATCCACCCATAGACTACTAGTGTCCACCCACTACCTACCATCATTCGTTTGTACCTTGTCATCATTCATTAGTGTTATGTCATCATTCATCTACATTTATTGAGCATTTATCTACCTTTGCATGAGATTTAGAGAAACCTTTTAGGCCTTATTCGATTCATCATATGGCATTGCATGATTCACCTATGCAACGACACACCTTCCAAACTAATTCACTACAATTATGAATCTGATTCACCTCAAGACCTCCATGGATTGTTTAATATGGCCCACTAAAATGAACCCTATCATAATGTGAATCTGATGATATCCAAAACAATGGTCTAACTTGGTAAAATAAATAACACCATGTAACTCATCTAACAAATCATCAACTAATGGAATAGGAAATTTATCTTTGATGGTGTATTTATTGAGTTTTATATAGTCCAGGTACATCCTCCAACTGTCATCCTTCTTTAGTACCATGACCACTGGGGAAAAATATTCACTTTGAATGTGACAGATGATTCTTTCATCCAACATCTCTTGTACTATCTTTTCAATTACACTCTTTTGGTCATAGGGATATTTGTAAGGTCTAATATTGGGTGGTGTACTTCCTGGAATGAGTATAATGGCATGATCATGTATACAACTTAGAGGAAGTCTTTTTGGAATGTCACTAAAAATAATAGAATGTTCATCCAACACCCTTTAAAAATCAAGATGTGTAGACTTCTTGGTTGGTTGAACCTCTATGAAAACTGTGAACCTTCAATTGGATGCTATCTTTGAGTTCACCCAAAAATAGGTCAGTTAGATTTTCCTCAGTGATGTTTTCCACATGTAAGGAGAGATTCTGAAATTGATGAATTTAGTTCTTGATATTCCTATTTTGGTGCAACTTGGATAGCTAACTGAAGTAGTTTTTGGAGACATTATTGTAATAGTGAAGTTGTAACTCTTCAAAAAATATCAACCATGAAACTAGGACACCAATATTTTTATTTTGATAACACAACCAATGATACCAAATGAATGGCCCAAATTCCATATATAGAGAGGCCATAACCACTTTTTGTGAACATAGAGTCTGATGTAGATCAAATAAATTTTCAATTTGAGTAAGCTAGGTGAGTGGATCATTACCATTAAACTTGCACATGTCCATTTTTGACATCAACAACTTAGGGCCAAAATTAGTGTTGGTATCGTTTAGAGGAGGAGAACCAAAGTGAAGTGGCAGAGGTTTATTTTGCAGTTGTGGAGATGACAAGTGGTCCAGTTGCCTAGATATTTATTTTAATTTATCCATCACACTATCCAAGTTCCCTCTCAACCCTGTAATGTCCCCTTGAACCATATCAAAATCATTTTCTCACCATGTTCTGCAATTCTAACTTAAGTTGTTGAACTACCTTCGAAATAGATGGATCAGAAGCTTTAGACTCAATATTGTCCTTACGAGGAGTTTTTAGAGTTTCTTTCCCTTTTTTGTATCTATGAGTGTTTGGAATAGCCATGTACAAACCCTAGGAGGGTTTCAATAACAAAAAAAGTGTACCCATGGAATACATTATTGTGATCATCTTGATGAAATGAATCAAACTATTTCTATTATACACAAGGATGAAAACTTTTGACCCAACAAAGTGTACCAGTAGAATATACCACTATGATCATCTGGCAGAGATGAATTCAATGACTACTAATTTTCACAAGGTAAAAAAACTTCCAAATTTGATTTTTTTAACAAAAAAATGTTTTTTTCCTTTTTTTTTTAAATAACCTCAGGAACAAAACTTTGACGATGAAAAAATTTAATTACTCATGGATCACAAGTTATGTTTTTTTAGCATTCTAATACTCAAGATGCTAATCCCAAAAAAAAATTACATTGTATAAACTTGCTCAAATTGAAGCTCTGATACCACTTGTAAGGAAATTACTTAGATGATTCATAATAATAGAATTATACATCATAGAATTAAGAGTAGAATAACAAGCTCCACTATAAAAATTGGTGAAAGAGTGGAATACTTAAATATTATGACTTAGCCACTTTGAGGGGGTAACCTCCACAATAATGCAATAATAATAGAATTCACAATATGTTGTTAAAATACTAGCCACTACCTCCTATATATACCCTACTTAGCCATGGTTTTTCCATAGGCCAACCATACTAAGAACATCAAGAAATGCAACAAGTTAATGTGAAGTTGTGTAAGCCACAAGTCAGCCACACGTATCCTTATACACACGATAGGTTAAGGGCGTAGCACTTTTCTTAGGGGTTAAGTTGATGGAAGAGTCATGAGCTTCATGTTGACTTAAATATTTCTCTTTTATTTCATTCAAAAGGTTTGCTTTTGTTGTAGTACCTTTGAATATTGAAGTACAAGAAAACATGTTAGATTTTTTTTTTAGGTGATTATCTGGTGAGATGAACTTTGAGCAAAGCAGAAGATCACATTTTGTCTATGTTCTTGAAATAAGAAGTGCAAAGTCATTGTAAGTAACTGCAACCACTCTTTGAAAATCTAACCACATTACTTTTTACTTAGTAAACAATGGTGAAACACTCTTTTACGAGCTACCATCATTTGTTGTCATTGGAATAGATTTATTCACACGAACCAATCCTTGTCCATTGGGCTAAAGAGTCGATGTCTCCTTCTGGAAAAAAAATATTGTCTTTGTCTTTGAAACACCTCCAGTCTCCTATAAGAGTGTAATTTAGGGTGTTTTCCTAAAATATAAAATTTCACGACAAAAAGCACATGCCCTTTGTAAAGGGTATGTGCCATTTGCTCTAAGTTTTTTGATATTTATTTAAGTTCCCTACAAAATAGCATTACAAAGGGTATGTATCCTTTACATTACGTATGACACACACCCTTTAGGCTTGGTAATCTAATCCAATTCAAATTTACACTTGGGCACATATTTAAAATAGTATGTCCCCTTTTTAAAAGGGTTTTTGTCCTTTATTAGTTATGGATAAGTTTTTCAATAATGATCCATTTTTTGTCTCACAAATTTATGTACTCACCCGATAATCTTTATGGATGTGCAGATGTATATAATAAACTTGTTTGATTAATGTTAGTTAGGAATTTTTTTAAGACCTATTGTGTATTTGTATGGGACTCTTTGCGTACTTGTTCATGCTTCCAACATGTGAAACGTGCAGACCGACCCATAAGTATGATTTGAATATGAAAACTAACTATTGTCTTAAATGAGATGCATCTAGAATTTTAGAATAGTTTGAGCCTAACAGTTCTATCTACAAGGCAAGAAAACTAATTTGATGGCCCACCAAAAAGCTTGGATGTTGGCCTTCGGATGGGGGTCATAAATCAACACCTCTTTATGAGTTCTAAGCTTTTAACGGATGTCATATTCTTGCCTTTCCATTTTTATTACATTCAATTAAACGAAAATATCAGACAATTAAAAGCATCCAAGATTCAAGAACAATTTATTATATTTTGATTTTTTCGAGTGTTGGGCTCATCGCTTGTGTCTTTGGGTCGATGGAGAGGCCTCGTGGCTATTCAACAACTTTGAAGTTTTCCACATTCCAAAGTATAAATAAATTAAATTTTATCATTTTCGAAGACCCTCATTTTTAAAATAAATTAAATTTTTAGACAAATTATTTGCATAAAGATTTGGTGTAGGTGTATGAATAAATTGTCCTTCAAAAATATTTATTTTATTATTTTTTTAATTTTTTTTTTAAATTATAAATTTTGATGAAAATATAAACTTTATATTTAATTATATAAACTATTTAATATGAATATAATTGAAAAATATTTTGGAAAAATGATTAATTATTAATTTAACGATTAATATATATTTATATTTAATAATATAAAAAAATTAAATTATAAATTATTAAAGAAAATTTAAATAATAGTAATAAAATTATTTTTAAATCTTTATTTATCTTTTTTTTTAAATGAAATATATCTATATATTAATTTAATATAAATATACAAATAATTTACAAAAAAATATAGGTAATATGAGAGCATGCTACGTAGTTAGATTAGGCAGAGTCTAGGAATCAAAAACAAAAGTATCACAAACTACTAGACAAAGATTAAGAACAAGTCACATAAAAAAAGAAGATTATGCAACAAGAATAAGGTCAGGTAGCAGTCGATCCAAATTATTCAGACCCCAATCCGAGTTAGGCAAGTCATCGCCATCTGGAATGGGCTTCTAGCAAATAGCTTGAGTAGTGTTCTTGTCATTTTCTTGTGTCCGAATGGGTGAAATGCCTAGAGAGAGCCTAGGGAACTTGTCCAACACGTCCGATCGACCTCCAAGTGGTGTCCCCCAAGCATCTGGGTGTAGAGGAGGAGGAGGAGGAGCATCCCAACCATCCTGCCCAATAGAGGAAGGAGGCAATGGTTGCCACCCTTGTTATTACCCAGGATGGGTCATGCATTAGTATAAGGTGTTGTTGTGACAGCGGCACCAAGAACAGTTGCAACGATGCCCACCACGAGGCGGCAGAGGCACTCTATCCTCATGTTTAGGATCCCTAGACAGAGATGGCGGAACCCGAGCCATTGCACAAGGAGCATCTCCCTAGTGGGATAGCCACTTTATTAGCTTGAACTTGAATCTACAAAAGAACATTGGAGATGATATATGACTTTTTTAAAGCAGAAACATTAGAATTAGTAGCAATAAGATTAAATATAGAATTATTTCTTTCTTTCCAAAGCCAGAAAAGAATCTCCACTCTGAAAGTATCCCAAACTTGTGCATATTTGAAGGGCATCGTGGTTTTATCTCCAAGGAGGATGCGCTACCAAAGGAAAAATTCAGGCTGGAAAGCCATGATTTTTAAAGCCATGAAAAAATCATGGATCCAAGTCTAAACCCTTTGATCTTTGGGATAGTACCAAAAAAGATGAGGAAGCATCTCAAGGTAGCCATAGAAAGGGCAAGTAGGCAGGTGGAATCCTAGCTGAACGAGTCTTCTACCAATGGGTAAGCCTTGGTGCAATATACACCAAACAAAATGAGCAAGTTTGGGCTCCACACAAGCCCTCCAAACAATGTTGAAGTGAAAGCTCCACGTTGAAATAGACGAGTGCAACCTCCAACAGGCATTGAGCTTGTCCACCATGGGCAAATGGGGAGTGAGTCATCTATAGTGAAGCCGAGGAGTTTAATTGCGAAAGGGGGTCTCCACATACTACTTCCAGTCCTTCCACCATGGCCGAGTGGAGAGGACCGAGATTTTGTAGAGCATGGAAGGCGGCATGGTGTTGAGAATCCCTTGATAAGATTCCTAATCCGCATTAACTAACCGAAATTAGGCAGCATGGTGTTGAGAATCCCCTGATAAGATCCTTAATCCGCATTAACTAACCGAAATTTGACTTTCGCCTCCTTCTAAGGTAAAATCTTCATTTATCTTAAAAAAATGATGTATGAATAAATAGAACTTCTTCAACTTAAATAATAATAAAAATTGTCACATCCTTCACCAAAATATAAATCGTACTAAATATTTCTTAATTTGATTGAAGATAATAAAAATATGTTATCACAATATTCACCAAAAATACAAATTACATTAGAAATAAAAAATAATATTAAATCATTTATATACATTATATGTTTCTTTATAAAACAATAGATGTTTCCTATTTTAATCCACTGAAAATGATATCAAGGCATCTGTGCACATCATGTGCTTCTAGGGAAATAGTTACATATTTATAACCTTTCCTTATTCAAAGGAGTATTAATACACATCTTTTCACGGACAAAGCTGCCAGAGGATGGAGCCCACCTGCAAGCTGGTTGCTTAACAACTAAGCTACAACCAGCGATGGTCCCACATCAGCATCTCTCTATATATACTAACCTCTCCTCTTTATTTTTCATGCTTTATTGTATTGCGTAGTGAGGAAGAAATAATGGAGAGCAAAAGCTTTGAGATGGCAGGATTCTTGCTGCGTTGTTGGAAAAGTGTGTGGATCGTAAATGCTCTGCTCGCACAGATTATGATACATGTTGGCATTTTTTCTCAACAAAGTGGCGTGCTCAACATATCTACAGCTTTTACTTTTCTGTTTGTTGTGGGAATGGCCATTATTCGTTTCTTGGGAAGAAGCAGCAGGAGGACAAGTGCCATCAAATTCAAGACTTCAATGGGAGGGAAATGCAGAGGCATTTGCTGGCATGTAAACCCCTCTTCAGAAGAATGTTTTCTCTACCTGTAACATAAATCAGAGTTTTCCAAGCATACTTTTGACTCAGTTGTTTCTTTATGTGGAGATTGCATTTGTAAAAATCTAGTATCATGTATTCTGAAGTAATAGTTTAATTATATATATTTGTTATATAGAAAAATTGGTTACATTTTCATCTTTACCATTATTATTTTTATTTTTGTAAATAGTTATTGTAATTTGTCATCTGGATCAATATGAAATAATGTGTATTCAATAAATGTTGATCAGTATATTTATCATATTTTTATATTTTTATTTATTTATTATTTTGTGAAAAATATTTCGAAAAATATTATATTCTCATAAGAATATCTTTTCTGTCAAAATCATCCCTGAACTCGTTCCTAAGCTGCCCCCTCGACTTGCACACTTAAAAAAGATACATTTTACTCCATCTACTCACCACACCCTAACCATACATACAATTAGATAAGGTAAATGGATTTCTAATTCTGAAAACAAAGATATTGTACAACTAAATTAGGTAAACGGGTTTCTAATTCTAAAAGAAAGGGTAATCTAGAGCTTGGATCATGGCTGACCTGCACATGGTTGCATTGCTACAAGTCAGGTGTCTGAGTTTATGGTTTGCATATGTCAGACGCCTTATCGACAGAAGTGTCTGACTTTACTGTTACACCAACCAGAAAACAGGCGTGGCAGAGTAAAATAATATCTCATATTCCCACCGACAAAGAAGAGCTTCGAGAAGCAAATGATAATGCAGAGAATATTGTAAAAAGAAATATACATCAGTGAAGAAGACTGTTACAGGTCTCATTAAAAAACTTAAGTGATAAACAATTGTAAGTCATTATGCTTTTTTAGCAGTCTTTTTTCTTTTCTTTCTTTCATTATGATAAATATAAGTGCAGAATTTTAAATAATAAATGAAAGGGGATAAAACTATACATAAATAAAATAATTAATATATGTATGTATGTTTTATTTATTGATATAAGAATTATGTACAATTTAAATCATATAAATTTTTGGTTAGAAATTGTGTGAAAAGTTTTTGTTCGACGTTAATTTGTGATTCATCATCATATTTCATTTCTGATGATGAATCACAAGTCGTGATTCGAAATGCATCGAGCAAAAAAATTTCACATAATTTCTATCCAGAAATTGTATGATTCACTCTTATGAATTGTGAAAACATCAAAAAAAATATATTTACAATTTTTTTTCAAAAATAAATATAAGATATTTCTCTCATAAATAAAAATATATAACAAGCTCTAATAAGAAATGTGAAGTTATTACACTTTTTCTTTAGCTCTCTCCACTGTGTTACATGATTGTGATTTTTACAATTTAAATGATGAATACTTTAATGTAATTGTTTTAACAAGAAATGAAAAAAATAATTATAAAAAGTAAAGTGATTCCCACTGAAGTATGGAAATCCACATAACAAACATTCCTCAAAAAATTAGGAGGATCTATCACAATATGAAACTAATTTGAACACAAAATTTTAGGCTAATTTTTTTGACATTTCTTTATACATTTTTATATTTACTTTTTTAACCCTTTAGAGATGTTTGAAGAAAATTTGACATTTAGAGGCAAACATGAATGAATTAAAGAGAACCATAAGCTTCTCAATGTATCATTAGGGTTTGAAATCCTAAGCACATATAAATAAATTGAAATCATGATCAAGATAAACATCTTAAGGGGAGGTGTTCATCTTAAGGGGATGTGCTAATCTCGAAGGAAGGCACTCTAAATTACAATATTGATCATTAATGTCCCACCCATATGCACCTATTTGGATTGAGGAAAGATTCTAGGGAAGTCAAAGTTTACATATGAAGAAAGCTTACTAAGAATGCAGAGAACTCCGAAAATGCCACTTACACAAAAGAGAACTTGGGTGTTACATTTATTAAGAATATTTGAAATGGAATGTCATGTTACTACTTGCATTTTATGTAATCTAAATTGATCTTAACGAGAAAGCATAGGTTTTACTTTTCATCTAGTGATGAGAAAAAAAGAAAGCACACACCTGACACATTATTTAGCTCTTCAATGTAAAAGTGGAACATATTAAACAAGGGATATCAATATCAATCAATTGCACAACCTAAGAAGGTTCGTAAGCCATCAAATTCAAACAAATATAAGAATTAACAAGGTGAAATATGGTTATATGAAAACCACACAAGCTCGCACAAAAAATTCAAATGTTGCACACAACAATCTCTAATTGTGAAATCTACATCATGCCCCATGCAAATAGGTGAATACATTTAATATGTCAAATCCAAGGATGTATGTTTTAGCAAGGGTCAACACTTAACCAAGAAGCTAATATTATAAATAGGGAATTACAACTAAGATTACCCACACTTTGCAATGAATGAAAAGTATTTCTAATGAAAGTAAACACATGTTGGAAATCAAATTTTAGTCTCCTTGGAAGAAACTTACACAATTTATCTCTTCTATATTGCATGCTATTAATATAAATAACTAATAATAGGAAAACAAAAAAAACACATAGAAAGAGGGCCAATATGAATGTTGATATTATTTCTAAGTACCCCTTGTAAATCCTAATCTTATATTAGTTTTGAAAATATTTGTTGATGGTATGATGTGTTTGATTATAACATTTCCCAGATAATAGTTATAGTATGGGAAGTCTTTCTAGTGTATGAAAGCTCATGACTATTCTTGCAAGATAATTTCCAGAGTCAGTTATGTTTCTTCTCTTAATGCATAAAGGAAAAGTTTGCTAGGGAAAATTGGAGATAAAAACATTAATTAAAAAAGGTGTAAAAAAGGTGGTGATGTACTAAGATGAAAATGATTGACTCTTTATTTGAATAAACACATATCTTTTTTTCATGAAAGAAAGAAACTAAACACAATGTAAAATATCAAAACCAAAGAAGTGAGATCTAATCTAAATATCAAAATAAAATAAAATAAAACAAGAAAAAAGCTAAAAGATATACAAAAAAGAATCACATGATTTTTTTTTCAATTATAAAAGAATTTACATAGACTGCATTTTGATATATTAAAAGAATCGAAAAAAAATTTACATAAAAAAAAAAAGCATATATTTTATATGTGAATTATGAAAATACAAAGACTTAGCAAATCCAGGAAATCAATTTAAAAAGAGCTTATTACATATATAGAAAAGAAGAAGAGGAATAATATTTCAATATTCAGTTTCTGTCTACTAGAAGTAGAGGAGAATTCAATATACAAGCATGCACTTTGTCCTTTGTTGTCTAGCTCTTGCATTTTTTGCACGCTACATCTTGTATTTAAGTTTTCATGACTCCCATGTAGTCCTGCTTCAGTAATTTGTGGCTCAGATTCTTTTCAAATCTGTATGCCCATGTTATCTTGTTGTGCCTTACATTTTTTGATATAACATTGAGTTAGCCTTCGGTATTTAAATAAATATTTTGATGACCTCGTTGTTTTTCTTACCCGTAGTTTTCTTTTCATTTTACAAAAACTTTTATATGTCTTAGCTTGTGTGTTTTTCCTTTGAATAAAATAAGAGTATTCAATTCTTTTTTGCTATCCGCAACTTTTTATTTTTTAGCTAGTTTTTTATTTTAATACACAATCCTTTTACTTAAATAAATCTTAAGCTCCTGTAAAATTTAAGCAAATCTTCTATACCATTTGAGAAATATTATAGATAGAAACATTGGTGAAAATTTAACATTATTTGGTAGGGTTTTTATGTCTACCTCACCTTTTTTTTTCCCTTTCCTACTTATCACACCATGTTTATGGGTGTCTTAAAGCTAGTTGCATATTTATTGTATTTGGTGCACTATCCTTTGGGTTGTATTTTGATATATAATGGCTTCCACCCTCTTTTTTTGAAGTATTGTTACATATAGTGAGAAGGATGGTACACAAGTGAGCTAGGAATTCTGTGTTAAAAATTTATGATGAGGTATAACTTCTGACTCTCCCTCTCAACCTAATGTTAGAGCCTAATGCCATATAAAATATTTGTAAGTGGTATGAAAACTACTCTCTTATAGCTTACTTTGTTGGTCACATCCCCTTAGAGGAGTCCTTTAATGCCTAGTTTTGACACCAATGGAAACCCTCAGGTGTCTCTATCATTGTCATTTGAAACCTTACAAAGGGGATTTTTCTTTTCTCTTTCAAAGATCTATCTTAGGTCCAAGCTCTATGAGATAAATTGAGTTGTTGGTTCCCAAGGAACACTCTTTCAATATTATCCCTGTCGACCCAAGATTTTAAGGTCTTGTACTAGGCTTCCTTTTAGGTTCTAGTCTAGATTAAACTCCTTGGTGTCCCACTTCTTCTATGGACCTTTCTTGTGGATATTTTAAAACCCATAGCGCATGTTTTATGTCATGATCCAAGTAAGTTCTATTCAACAAGCCCCAACAAACGAGTCTAAGTAGAATTTGACTTGACTAAGGATTTGAAAAAATCTACTAATATTCAATCCAGCACTGGGCACACATTCTTTTTACTTCAATCTCATTAGAACTTGTTTATGTTATAAATAACTCAACCACTAGATCAAAGACTACCCCCTTATGGGATGATCAAAACCCTCAAGTGATCAAATGCACTCTAAGACACCAAAGGTGGTGGAAAATAATAACATTTGGATAATAGTTACCAATAAAAATTCATCATTTTGTAACAAAGTTACCCACCTAGTTGTTACCCCCTATGCTAAAATTCTCCCCTCATGTGTGTAACCCCCCACTCTATCCTCTTAGTATGTCGATGGCCCCAAAAAAGTCTTGCATGTTTCATAAGTTTTTCAGCCTCAAGTGAGCTCTTCTCCTATTGAACCATCCTCTACAAGTGGTTCAACCTTTACACAGTCTCACAACCCACCTCTTGGTAGTGGTGACTCTCCCTGAGAGGACAATGGGGATAAAATTTTCTCCATTTCACTTAGAGATTTCATTTTACCAGACTGACACAAAAGTTGTACGGCTCTTAAAGATATTGAAGATGGATAAGGGTAGATCCTTATGGATGACACTTCCCAATTAATGTCTTATTTTGGAATGTTTGAGGTCTCATAAAGTCCTTTTGTATATTCTTTGTGCAAACTACCTATCAACAATTGAGATATTTAGATTTTGTTTATCTGCAAGAAGTTAAAATTTTAGGTTTTCTTCTACAAAATGCTCTAAAATGCATCTATTATAATGCTAATCAATTATCTACCCCAGATGATGATGGATGTGGTAACACCAATATCTCAATTTACCCAAAAAATTCTTCCTTAATTTTTACCACAAGGGGTGACCTTCCACACCAAGCTATTTATCTTATCCTTGAAATTAATGGGCATTCACTAGGGATTCTCAACATCTGTACCCCCTAATGATGGTCCTAACAGATCAAACTTATGGTGATTTTTGGCCAACAACCTACCCCTTGCCACATGGATTATGTGTAGGTATTTTAATATGGTGGAGAGTCTCGATGATAAGCTTGGTTCCCTACTAATGAGATGTTTTGTTGTTGAATGTAAGGCATGGTATTACTTTAAAAACCAATGAGGCTTGGTGAGTATTATTTCCTAACAATGCTTATTAACTTCCACTACTTGGTTTACGTGGTCTAACTTTTGCACTGATGCTTATATGGTACTAAAGTGATTCGATTGTTGTATGCTTTTAGAGAAAAATGTTTATAATATTGATGGACAATTTGTCTTTGTGCACTCTGAATATGTTTTGTCAGACCAAAATCCCATCAATTGCAAATTGGAGTGGAGTAACAACCACTTCAAAGTGACACATGATCAATTCCTCCTAAACACCTCCCTCCTCTCCCATAAGGGAACAATCTATCCCATTTCTCAAATTTAGAATCTCGTGCCTTGACCACCTTATGCTGCTAATTGGATAAAGTGGTGGAATGAGGAAATTCTTCACACCACCACCTTTCTTTACCATTATGGCAAACAAATTACCCACATTCAAGAGTGGGCTAATGGGGTTATGCTTAAATAATACCTAATGATATCCTTTGTCTTTAAGCACAATCATTTTTTGAGGTTTTGAATATGTGGAGGGAGTACAAATTAGTTTTGATTTATTCTAAAATTGAAGCTATATACCTTTGCCATAATTTTGAGCTTTCCTCCAATATATAAATAAATATTTTGACAAGATCTCTTTTTTTATTACCCTAGTTGTTCTTTTTATTTTACAAAAACTTTTATTTTTCTTAGCTTATGTGATTTTCCTTTGAATAAAATAAGAGTTTTCAATTCATTTCTGTTACCCACAACTTTTTTTTTTTTAGCTAGATTTTCATTTTAATACACAATAATTTTATTCAAATAAATCTTAATCTCTTAGAAAATTGAGAAAATATTATATACCTTTTGCTAACTATTACAGATAGAAACATTGGTGAAGAGTTAACATGATCTGCTGGGCTTTTTATGTCTGGCTTGATTTTTCTAATTTCTCACCTTTCCTAATTATCACATTGGGCCTATGGATGTTTTAAATTGAGTTACACATTTATTATGCTTGGTGACCACCCTTTGGGATGAATTTTTATATATAATGGCATCCACCCTCTTTTTTGGAACTATTATTGTAGGAAGTGAGAAAGACGACAGGCAAGAAAGCCATGAATTCTATATCATAAGTTTATAAAGAGGTATAAATTTTGACTCTCCCTCTCAACCTTATTTTTGATTACATCTTGATGCCATAGAATTTTTTTTAAGTGGTATGAAAAACCTATACACGTAAATCCATTCACCCTAGGTATTCCACTAATTAATCCTATGGATATAATCCTAATAAATTAATCAAATCTTATTCCCTATTAAATATTTTATACATCCTACAAACCTTTATACACTCCCATGACATATCAATCCCCTCATTATCCTACTAACATCCCTTCTAAACACTAATCCTACTTTATTAATTAGTTACTAGCCCACTTGATAATTAAAAATACATATATATTCCAACTACCCCCCTAACCAACCTATCCCTAGCCTTTCCTACACCCCTATAATCCTTAAACCTCCCTAAAACCCTAACTAATCCCTATTATCCCTTAATCTAAACTCCCTAAATTTCTAGGACTCTCTAAACTAGAGAATTTTAAATGAATTAAAATTTCATCTAAAACCTCATTCATCAACCTATGAATAGTTATGCTTAGAGCATGGATAGACTAATTATAATTCTCATACACCATTCTTGAATCCATATACTAGTCATCCAAATCCCTCATACTTTCTTACATCCATTCTATCATCCAAAGAATCCATTATATCCATCTTGAACCCATTATCAAGCAATCCACAAACAAGTCAAATAGCATTGTAAAATCATTTTGGAGATTTTGGAGGGAAGCCATTAGGAACAAGGTGATGGTAAGAATTCATTTATAATTATTGATTATTCCTATATTTCTCTCCCTTTGATGTTATTGTAGTTTTGGATTAAAATTTCTATTTTTAGTGTTTTAGATCCATAGCTTAAAAATACAATCATACAAAAACTAATTTATTATAGATTACTTTGTTAGTTGCATCCCCTTATAGGAGTCCTCAATTCCTAGTTTCAACACCAATGGGAAACCTTAGGTGTCCATGTCATTGGAATTTGAAACCTTACAAATGCAATTTTTTTTTCTCTTTCAAAGAGTTATCTCAATGCAGAATATCAATCCAAAGAGGGTTAGTCAATCATTTTTAGTGACATGAAATCAAAAATAGCTTGAAGAACATAACTTTCTAAGCCTATCCACTAGGATTGATTAAGGTCAAACAAGAGGTGAATTAAGTGGAAATTAAACAAACATGCTATAACTTATTTTGAGATTCATTTGCTTGCTGGTCTAAATAGGTATGTGCTTGCCTTGTAGACTAGATATCTTTAGCAATGCTGACTCCATCCATGGGAAACATTTTCCCTTGTCTACTATTGATTTAGCTTTGAAATTGGCATGAGAATGGTGAAGATATAGTATAATTATGGCATAGTAAATTTAGTTCAAGAGAGTTTGGGTTGAGTGATGACCTTGAGATTGGGTAGAACTTCACTGCATAATTGATCATGGTGAAAGAGTGTGAATACCCTTTCATTTATATTCGAATTAAGTGTTGTGATGAGCTAATACTTGCATGCTTTCATTTACAATTTTTGAGAATAATAGAATTGAATTGGCCCCAAGGCAAGGGGAAGTGGGAAGGATACATCCCATAATAAGAAGCACACTTTGAATACCTAAAATAGAGTAAAATCCATGGGCTTGGAATTAGAAGAAATTTTGAACAATGGTATTTCTCTAAAGAGGGAAGAATAATTGATTAATGATTTTCCCCAGTAGGGTGGATTTGATCATTGATCAATTTAAATTATTTGCCCCAGTAGGATAGATTTGATTATTGACTCATCTAAATAATCTAACCCAATATGGTGGATTTGATCATTGATCTATCTAAATGGTTGGTTGATTGATTGGTAAGCATAAATCAAGGACTTCACCTAGCACATAGATTAAGGATGAGATGAATGATGCAAATGTAAGTGCAATGGTATAGTGACTATTTAAAGAATAAATAATCCACAAGAAACCAATCACATGAGAATGCTCAAAGGTAACGAAATAAAGGATTATAAGAATATAATAATGTTTGAATAATAATGAGATAATGGTGGCTGAGCTGACCCTAGAAATTGAATGTAACTAATCACTATCTACATATTCCAAATAGAACTCAAGCCAATGTAGTTATCTCAAGAAGTGGGAGAAAAATGAAAAGTTTGGATTGGATGATGATGATAATATGGTTATGAATTTTTTTATATGTTCATTCATATATGTATCATGAGTATCATATAGATTAGCCATGTGATTCAGCTGTTGGTGGAGAGATTGGTAGATAAGGAGATTTTTGTTGTGACATTGTCTGTTAGACCTCAAATACTTGATTTTTGATATAGTACATGATGGTATGAACCATGATTTAAAACAAAATGATGACCATGCCTCAACTTTCGTAAGGACTTATTTTTGGTCCAATAGATAATTGAAAAGAATGCACCAATGATAAAAAACATGATGGCAATGTTGATGTATGCCAATGGATTGACTCAAGTATAATTGTGTGATAGGAGGAACCATGATGATGATTTTATTCACACAATAGATTGAGTTGAGATAACAACAAAGAAAGTAAACAAATAAGAAAACACACACACACACAAACTTGAAAATAAAAGCAATATAAATCATCTTATTATTTAACCAAGTCAAAATCTACATGTGAACGCTCAATGAAATGATAAATTGGATGGTGCCCCCAAGTAAGGATACATGCAATGGGATGAACACATCCTAAGGTGGATAAAATTATTGGAACCAATAATGAATCTTCCCCAATAGGGTAGATTTGGGAAGGACACATCTTGATGATGTTTTAGGACTTGATTAGATTAAAGATTTTGACTATATTTAGGACAAGAAATATGTTTTTGAATTTTTTTGGGTTTATATCTTTCATGGAGATTTTAAGCCCTTACTTTTTTGAACTGTTTTGAAATGTTTTTAGATTTTTGGCATCTTAAATCAATAGAGGATTATGATATGTAGAATGGATTAACTCAAAAAGTGGTAAAAGCGTGGGAGTGTCAGTGATTTAAATTTTAAGGGAGTTATGGAATGTAAAACCCTAGGTTATTAAAGTAGTGGAATAATAAATCAGTGAATAAATATATAAATTTTAACATCCACTAATTTGTAAAATAATTAATTTATCTGATTATTATATAAATAACAATAAACTAGAAAAGCTGAATATAGTTGGAAAATTGATTAAGATGGATAAGTGGTAGGCTAAAAACTGGTGTAATAATTGTGCAAGGTTTCACCAATAGGAAACATGTGTCAGAAAACCTCCTAGATAATAGCATGTTCCTCTGGTAAATAATTCATCACATTAGTGTCCTCTGTGCCATGCTAATGTCCTTGTGCAATAGAGATAGTGAGTTTCTATGTGGAACTTTGCTTGGTTCTAAGAAGCCTATACTCATGTGACCAAATGTTGGATCGTTGTCTATTCCCCTATTTTGAATAATTTCAATGTACAACCCTAAGCCTCCATGTTTTAAGGGTATTTGAGGATTACAAGTAGAAAAAGAGTGGCATTATCAAGGTAGGCTAGACATGACCTTAACACCCCATGTGTTGAGCATTGCCTACATACCAATACCTTGAAAAGGGATCAAACATGATGTGTTTCTCCCAATCTAAGTGCTAGTAAAAGTGAAAGTGAATACTAATATGCATGCTGATTTGAGTGCTTTGAGTGTGACTTGAGACTATAAATATAAGTAATCTAAGCTTTGGGATACTATAGATGGGTGTATGCAGAAGTAGGATAGAATAGGGATCAATGACCTTGATTTACATAATCATTTTTCAGTTTATCTGAGTCATTACATTTGATTTCCATCTAAATAGATAAATTAATAAAAGTTTTTAATATATAT
The DNA here is from genome assembly GCA_037957365.1 of Torreya grandis. Classification (NCBI taxonomy): domain Eukaryota; kingdom Viridiplantae; phylum Streptophyta; class Pinopsida; order Cupressales; family Taxaceae; genus Torreya; species Torreya grandis. The sequence continues at coordinate 778,369 of JARHVA010002846.1, read as the reverse complement.
ATATATATATATATATATATATATAATAGTATATTATTGCTCATGCTTGCTAGGTTCTAGCTAGGCTATTTGACTTTTCCTAGTTTTGTCCTATGTATGGATTTATCCCACATTGCCTAGTTTAGCTTGCATCTTAGTTCTCCCTACTTATTTAAGTAAGGGCTCTACATTGTAATATATGATATTTTTGTATATCTTTTGCATATCCTTTTTAGATCTCATTGTGTGAATAAAAATTATTATTTTTAATTAGTTTATTCTCTTGCATATGTTGAAGCATTTATGGCTGTAGTAATGAGCTCTTGGAGACATCTTGGCTAAAGAGTTTTGATAACTCTTTCATGATATTAGAGCCACCCTCCAACAGTTATTACTCAAGTTTGTCTTGAAAATCTATATTTCTTTGAGATCCTTGGACCACAACTTATTTATTAAGGTCTATGAATTTGTAGTCTTCACATCTATGTTTATATTTTGAAGATTTGCATGTTCTTTAGATTTGCATTTTTTTCCCAATCCATACAGTATCTTGTATTGTTTTGTATCTTTCAAGGTATTGATTTACTCATCATTTTCCTTAGATATATGCCTTGGATATACAAGATATGTGGTGGAAAAATATTAATTTTGGAGAGCATGCTACAGTTTAGAGCAGATTAGAGTTTGTGGACATGTTCATTGAACCTGTGAAAGGTGTTTCAACCTTTTGGTTTGCTCAAATTGGTCACCTGATGCTCTAAATCAGTTTAAGAATCTTTCTAGTTGCTAAATAATTTCTTGGTAAATCAACATATTTTGATGCAAATATAACCATACGAATTCATCCAGATCAGTCGATTTAGTAGGGGAAGACATTTGTTTGGCATAAAACAAGCTTGTGGAGTTCTTGGTGTGGTGAATTTTTTCAATCAATTCTAACCATGCACTAGCTAAAGGGGTTTCCCCTATTTTTTGGCCCCTTCCCCTATTTCCACTCCCCATGCAAGCCCTTGCATTCTCTTTTGCCTAATTGCATCCACCCCAGCCACCACTTGCACACAATCCTTGCCTCCACTCCCCTACCACCAGCTTCCCCAACTATGTTCCCTACCCTACAGCCTCCACTCTACCTTCAACCTCTGCTTGCAACCATGACTCTACTATGATGGATGTAAATGTAGGATTGGGGGGGAAATATGTCATCAGTGACATTTAATTGATAGATTATGGCATCTTGCACATAGAACCATGGATTACACAGATGGAGGACCAAGTATATGATCAAAATGATGAACACCATAATTATGACGAAGAGTAGCAGGTAGCTGCAGAGCGTACGAATAGGCCAATCCTAGAAATATATGATTGAGCTATGTCTTATGCATTCCTCTCTCATTCTATAGTACTTTTTCATTCTTATAGCTTGTATATGGACCAAATTTGAAGTTAAGTACCCAAAACAATGCCAAAGAAGAATGAAAAATATTGTAATTTATAGAGGCTTGACAGAATTCTTATAGTGCAAACAAGTGTTGTGATTTGAAAGATTATTTCCAAAGATGGTATGGTGAGAGTGTTAATAAATTTATTCTATGAGTGTACTGAACTGAGAAAAAAATAACACTCACAATAAAGCAAGATCTCTTTAGCAGAAGCATGATAAAATTGTAGCATTGACCCTTGTTCTCAATTGAAACTTGGTTTTTGTATTGAAATTGGTATTGTAGTATTTGTTGAAGCATGGAAACCTTCCATTGTTCAAGTCAACTAGCCACCAACTCAGCCATAGTCTTTACATTGTGAACTTTTCCACCTACCATCCAACATAGGCTGTTGATTTTAGCAATTTGCATGTTTAATGCATTTATTTTTTAACAACATAATGTTTGTAAAGTTTGACCTTGTTGGTGGGTATTTTTTGCAGGGTATTTTTTGAGATTGGATTAGGTATAGTGTGAGGTCACTTTTTAATCTCTCCATGTGATTTTTTTCATTAAGAAGCATCATCCAATAATATTTTTATTTTCAAAGACTGGTGGGTGGGGCCTAGTTTGATAGGAGATAAAATCCCCAAGATTTTTTTTTTTTTTTTTTTGAAACAATCTTATTTGATCTATTTGGACTAACCATTGGTATGTTATACTACTATTCTTTCTTGATCACACTTTTTTAGGCCTCCTCCATCGTGAGTTTTCGCATACACACTTGTGCCTTTTCACTCATATCTTGAGTGTTATTTGGCATTTTGAGGGGATTCTTATTGTGTTGGAAAGATGGTTCCAAGATCTTACACGTAGTATATTAAAAAAAAATCTACTTTAATATAAAATGTGATTATTTTTCAGATTTATAGAGGTTTTCTCAATGTATGAACATCACCAAAATTTATGATCACTCTTCTCCACAATCAGGGCACCTTTTGAGGTACCTTTTTTTTAAAAATGCATTAACTTTCACCTAAAATATAGATTTATAATTTAATTTGAGTCATATTATAAATAAATGAATTTTTGTTCCATTTTTTATTTTAACTCAAAATTGCAATATGGTGAAGATTTTTTTTGTAAAACTACATAATTATAAGTAGTTGGGGTATTTCAAAGTACTATTGTATGCCATATTCAAGGGGGTCTCTTTGCATTGGATGTGCTACCTTGTGATTATGGTTTTTTGTCATGTGGTGACATTTTAGTGATGATATATTATTTGATAAGTTGTGAGGATTTATTGAGGGAATATTGCCTATTTTGCATGTACCATATATTTTATTTTTGTCAAAGATTGGAGGGTGAGGTCTGATCTGGTAGGAGGTCAGACCTCCTCACAAGCAACACAAAATTCCTTATTGTTTCTTCTGGATTGCATTATCATCATTTATTGCACTCATGGAGGCATTTTCAACTAAGTATGATGTCGTATTCTTGATTGTGCATTGTCACTACTAGGAGGTTTATTATGATATGGGCCCTATATTTTATTTAATGCACACACTGTCTCAAACATATTTTTTATTGAGCCTAATGTCTTTTTGCTAATGCTTTGAAAGTTGTTTTTTTGCCATTGATTCTTTTTTTGGTGTGTTTTTACATACATGATGGTTCTTTTCTCTATTTTCCACACCCTTCCATCATCCCATAATATGTATTAATACTTTGACACACTGGTAGTTGTGTCATGTCTCTTTGAGGCCCCTTTCTTAGCATCTCACCTTCTTCTATGGGGATGCCTCTTCGCTTCTTTATTTTTTGGAGTATCTCTCTTGATGGCTTTACCATAGGTTGATAGTCTCCTTATTTGGAGCTATTCTATTAAATCCCAATGTCTTATTTATTTCCATCTAGTTTTTTAGTGTATGTGTTATATTGTACTCACACTAATTTATAAAGTGCTATGGTTGGTTTGTTGATTCAGCCTTGTCTATTTTTATGTGTTTGTGTGCTCTATTCTATGCACCTTTTCACTTCGCTAGTTGCTTGTCTCTTCCATCACCACCATAAGCCATCATCTTTGAGAGACTTTTTTGTACTTTTGACGCCATTTTTTGATAGTTGACAATCTCCCACAGCTTGAAATGTAGCTATTCTAGTGAATCTCAGTGTCATCTTGTCTTTTTCAATAGTTTGATATTCTCTTTCAATATGATATGGAGTTGTTTTGGTGTATACAATGTCAACTTGTTTGGTGTTTGATTAGTGGATTCAGACCACTCGTGGAGACATTTTTTCCTCCACTCCACCTAGTTAGTAGTATGGGGGGTGTGGTGTATATACATCTTAGGTGTCAAGAATTCCTTAGACATACAATACTATTTTTTACTTTCATCACCAATCTCAGTCTTCTTAATTGAAGCTCTTCTGGTGAAGCCCAATGTCAATTATTTTTGTGATCGAGTAGTGGATTCGAACCACTCATAGAAATTGAGTTTTGTCATACCTTGTGAGTACTTGGAGTACATACTACTTCAACATTATCTTTGGGGGTATTTCTAGCTCTCTCTTCTCGAGGGAGTTTTGCCTATGATTTTTCTCTCTTTTATTGACTTTATGAGAGTTATATGTATATGTTGCACTTTTTAAAGTGTTTTCTAGATTATTACTTTATACATGTGTATATTATTCAGGCACTTTGTAAGAACCCATATGAGGATCTTTTACTTGACTCCATGGCCTTCTTGATGATTCTTATAGTGACACCAGTGTGGTATCCTACCAGTGACATAAGTGTAGCAGCCCCACTAGTCTTTGTGCTCACTTTTCACCATCTTGTTGGAGGGTGTTCAAAAAATGCTTCCTCAAGTTTATCATTCTACCCAATATTTTGGAGTGCAGTGTTCAAGTTTAGTGATCATCATATTCAACACCATTCTTATTTTCACTTGATAGTTATACTGACTTGACATCCATGTGCATTGACAAGATGGATTGGCATCTATAGGGACATGTGGCTTCACACTACATCCTTTATTATTATCCCCTAGATTCACTTGAGTGGAGGGGTGTTAGATTATATTATTGATCATGTTTTATAGGTTCTATCTAGGTTATTTGACTTTTCATAGTTTCATCCTATGCGTAGATTTATCTCACATTTCCTAGTTTAGCTTGCATTTTGGTTCTCCTTGCCTATTTATTCAAGGGTTCTACATTGTAATATGTGATATTTTTGCATTTCTTTTGCATATCCTTTTCATATCTCATTATGTGAATAACAATTATTTTATTCAATTGATTTATTATTTTGTGTATGCTGAAGCATCTATGACTGTAGTAATGAGCTCTTGAAGGGATCTTGGATAAAGAGTTTTGATAACTCTTTCAGTATTGTAGTGTTTGTTGGTATAGGAAATGGGTCTAAGTAGACCCTAAGGTTATTTGATAAATGGAAAGATATATGTTGGGGGTGGAAAAAATAAGGGTATATTAGTGTTGCCCCTTTTCCAATAGCATAATACACTATAGTTCAAAGGGTTTTGATAGTTTAAGTGGTAAGAACGAGTGAATAGGACTTGGGTGCCTAAGTTAAGGCTCAGTTATAATTTTAGTATGTCTTGGGATGGGTTGGACTCATACAAAAGATATAAAGTGATCGATAGAGACCCTAAGATAGGTTTAGGACTAAGCTAAGGATAAGTGTAATATCTCCATTGGGATCCACTTAGAGTAATGTTATTTTTTTAATCAGCTTATTATTTTATTAGAACTCATCATAAGAATATAATTAATGATCCATATAAAACACATTAAGTATCTTAACTATAAAATAAGCATGTAACAATTACCTGTAACTAATCACTAACATCATATGAAATAAACTATAATTAAATATAGAAAGTAATTATAGATTTCCAACCACACTTGGTACAAACATGTATCCACTACTGTTATGGTATAATAAGTAAATAATTACATATCATCATGTATAATGTTTCAATAATAATAATAAATATAATAAAATGTACAAGATACAAAGCTATGCAAAGCAAGAGTTCTCCAAATTCTAGTATCTATGATAATCTCAAGTGTCATCTCCAAATAAGTATTATTGTGGGGAGAGAGAGCATCATCCGAGTGATTTTTCACACCAACTAGAGACCATCAATACACTACACAATCCCCTATTAGGGAATGGTCCTCCCTTCATAGATGAGTATATAGTGATGGTGTAGGATCCATAAAGACAAGATAGTACTCATGTGTTATATGATTTTTAAGAACATGAAGTGTACCATAAAGAAATTCATTCTAATATGATATCAAATAAACATGAAAATCATACATATGAAATTAAAATGTCTAATTAACATTAATTTGGCCAAAGTTTTTAATAGTTATTGATCTCTGAGATCATTCAAATTCATACATACCACTTGGTTGTATTACCCTCATCTGACATTGGTGATGCTAGTAAGCTAGTGAAGTCTATCTCACTACTTTCATAGTACCAACAATACAAGATATGTTTAACATGAATATAACCAACAGATTCATATAGATTACTTCTTACTAGCAAGCATAAAACATGCTAAACATAGGAATAATCAAAATTCATACATTTAATCTATCAAATATATGAATGGATCTCCACTATATTATTTGTCACATAAATAATAAGCATACAAGAACAAATTATACCAAATGAGTATAGTTTATATTTAGATTGCATACCTCTAAATTTTGTAAGTAGATTCAAATATATAGTACATTATATGACAAGTAAAAATATCATAGTCCATCATTTTTATGTATGCACTACTTAATTTCAACATCCAGTCATAATAAAGAAAGTCATAAATCTAACATATTCTTTCATTTAAACAACTTGTTACATTTCTAAGGGCTAGTATGCATATAAAAATAGGGTTCTTTGCTTCAAAAATCTATAACTTGGTTTTAATAGACATTAAAACTATAAAATCATATCTCCTAATGTATTAATATATATGATATATGCATACGATCACTTAAGTCTTCATGTCAACATATATTTCATATATATCAGTGCTAACATTTTTTGGCCCTAGATAATAAATGTAATTTTAGTACTTAATATTTTATATCGATTATCTTAAGAAGTAAACTATATATATATATATATATATATATATATATATATATATATATATATATATATATGTATACACACATGTATATACATGTATATATATATATATATGTATATACATGTATATTTATATATATATATATGTATATACATGTATATATATATATATATGTATATTTATATATATATGTATATATATATATACATGTATATATGTATATATATATATATATATATATATATATATATATATATACATACATATATGTATATATATCTACATATATATATATATATACATATATATATGTATATATATAATGGATTCAGCTATATCATGAAATTGATTATGGCATAGTGTCAAGTGACAATCAATAGTGATGCACATAGATTTCATACTGTCTTAAATTAATAATTTTTAACAAATCTCCTAAATTTCATTATTTTATATTTCTTAATGCTCTAATATGGTAAGCCAAAATCATTATTAAAATAGACTTGGATCATTATTAAAATATTTGTTGCATGATAATAATCCGACTATGTAAGTCTATGGATAATCAAGGAATAATCAAAGTTTAAAAGGAAAATTAAATCCATATAATAAGAATCCAAATTATCATAACCATTATCAGTTATATATCTAATATAATGTTATATATACAAATTATAATATTGGTGGTATAACTATTTAGATGCAATATTCCTTTATATATATATATATATATATATATATATATATATATATATATATATAGTGATTTAATTTTCCTTAATATATACAGTGATTTTAATAAACTTATCGTAGTTTATAAGTTTATACTTTCCTTATAGGTTCCATATATACTTATACTATTTATATTCATTTTAACTTATAATTTTTTTATATAAGTATCTCCTTTATTATCAGTGTTTATAAGTTATAAGTTTATTCAGACCCTATTTGACCTATTGTATATCCATATAGTTTATATCATCATATATTTTTATATAATTTATATACAGTGTTTTTAATTAGCTTGATGATATTTATATCATATATTGATATCGTTGTATACATTTAGTTTATATAAATTTATATATAATTTAATATAGTTTTAGCTTCCATAGATCATCAATTGAGATCATTGTTTATATACCATATATTGATATCAGACACTAATCAATTAGAATATCAGACACTAATCTAGAGAATGAGAATTCAAAATGTTGAAAATATAAAAACATGGTTGATCTTCAAATAATTTTTCATCAAAATTCTAGTTAAGACTTCAATGGTTATATGGATGTGTTTGATTGGCGCTAGTAGCTCAAATAAGAATATAAGGCTAGGAGTATTTATAATAACTCTAATTTTGAGATAGATCCTAAAAGTGATGCTCCTTTTGTTCTTGTATCAAACATCTACATAGAAGTGGGATTCTATAGTTAATTGTTTTGATTATACTATATTATTTTATACTTTATAGTGTTGCACTTTTATATGGTGTGCCATATATACACAATTTGGTATATATATTTAGATCACCCTTATGCTAACCTTCAGGTCACTATATATTCTTATTTTGTCTAAATCTCTATGTTTTGAGTATTAAATAATAATCATAAATTTAAATTACTCCATATAAACATAGACTTTTCCCTGAGTTAGAAACACCACTAACCTTTTTATCAGTCGACTAGATGAAACCAAAAGGTGCTCTCCTTCTTTTCTATTATTTGTTCCTTATGTTATCCTCTTCATGTTATTCTTCTCCACCTCCTTGCTTTACTCTCCTTTCTCTGATTTTTGATCTTCTATGTCATGCCTTTTACAACTGCTCTTATGAAAATAAAGCTCCATAATTTTTCTATTTTTCTCCTAGCACTTATAGGCCACCAAGTTTTTCTTCTTTTTCCCTTTGCATAAATCATGAGTTTCTTATTCTTTAAATATCTCTTTTTTTAACTTGCCATTCTTTTTGTTTTGTGTTTTATGTTTTTCTTTTCTAAATATATATCTACTAATTATAGCACAATAGTTTTTATTTATTTTATTCCTTTTTTGTGTTTTCTACCATTTTTCTTATTTTATTTTCTAATTACTTGTTAATATGACTTAATTAATAAATAATCATAATGACTTATCAATGATATGACTAATATAATTCAATTATATTCCTTTCAATAGTATTTGGTATTCCCAAAATATCATAAAGATATCATGTCAATGTTTTAAAACATTCCAAAGATATGATGGTTAGGATATATGTAGTAGTAATAAAATCACGTAAATTACATTCATTCATGAATTCCATGACATGACATAATAATACTATTATATTATACACTAAATCTACCTATAACAACCATAATGCAATCATATGAGATTAATTCCACATAAGCATTAAACTGAGCTAACACACAACTAATCATGTATAAATAATTATCTAAATGCAAACAACATCAAAAATGCACCAATACTAACCATTCAACTATGAATTTAATGAATGTCATTAATATGGTTTATGAAAGGGTTCTATTCATTCCTATGTCATCCTCTAACACCTCCATCTCTGTCACCCTCTCCGATAATGTTCTCCCTCTATCATGCTCTGAGAGATGAATCTCTCCTACGTCAAACTCATGACAAGAAGGTAGTTCATCAAATCATCATGACATATATCATAAAATATTGTTGTAATAACAAATCAACATGATCATAATGTAAACAATATACAATATAACTAACTCATCGTAATATGATCATAGCAACATACAACTGTCCCATAATAACATATGATTTATAGCTTAATTAATAATAATCAAATCAAATCACCAACTATAAATATCCATAAATAATCAAGTAAGTTTTCTTAGCGAGGAATTGGGATGTGACATCTTTCTCCTCTAAAGATGGTCATTATCTTAATGACACTTATTCAAATATAAATTTTAAATTAAAAACATTATTCAACAAAAAAAATAACATAGTATGTAGCATCAAATCAAGCAAATAAATGTGGAAATCACTTGTAGAACTCATCATAGTCTTCCCAAGTAGCACTATCCTTACAATATTGGTCATATAAGACCTTACACTATGACATCTCTCTATTACACAAATGAAGCTTTTGAGTGTCAATTACTCTAATTAGTTTTACCAAGATCACCTCAAGATCCAAACCTGCAAAGAATTCCAATCCAACATATTTGAAGGATCAAATATATACATTTTAAGATAAGAAACATGGAATAAATTATACAATAGAGCTAGGGCTAGTGGCAATACAATACTATATGCTAAATGATTGACCAATTCTAAAACCTTGAAAGGTCCCACATATCTTGGTGAAAGTTTCACTAACTTTTCAAATTTAATTGAGATCCTCTATGGCTTAATTCATAATAATACTTTATCATCTACTAAAAATTACCTATCTATTCTCTTCAAATTAGCATAACTCTTCTACCTATCATTGTCTTTATCCAATATCTGCCTCATTGATCCAACTTGATCTTATATTTCTATAAGCATCTCATCTCCAAAGACTACCCTATCTTCCAACATGTCCCAATTGATTGGTGTATTGCACCTTTTTATGTAAAATGCTTCAAATGGTGCCATATTCAAAGCTAATTGGTATGATTTATTGTAAGTAGAATTCACTGATAGAAGATAATTTTACCACTTTTATTGTTGATCCATGCAATACATACGAATAAGATCCTCTAATATCTAATTAACTCAATCAGTCTGACCATTGATCTCTGGGTGGTATGTGATGCTAAAATTTAATTGCGTACCTAAAAAAATTCAAATTTACCCAAAATCTTTAAGTCATCTTCAGATCATAATCCAAAATTATCTTCTCCATAGATCCATACAACTGATACACTTCTTTTATGAATCTCTTCACAATAATAAGTGCATCATTTATCAAATTACCTGGTATAAAATAAGATACCTTGATTAGCTTATCAACTACAACCAAGATCATGTCATGCCTATTTCTTGATAATGGTAACCCTTGGACAGAGTCCATACTAATTGTATGCCACTTCCATTCTAGTATATCATGTAAATATAATAGTCTATCTAGATGCACATGTTTAACTTTCACTTATTGACATTATAGATAATGTGACACAAAGTCCACCACATCTTTTTTGATTTCTTTCCATAAATAAAGTGATCTAAGCTCTGTCATGAGCTTCATTACTCTTGAATGTCCTAAATATGGGGCATTATGTAGATCCTTTACCATTATTCTCTATAGATTATCTTGATCTAACACATACATCCTTTCATTATATCACAAAATACCATCATTATCTAATCTAAATCCTTTATACCTAAGACTTTTAAAATTTTTAGATAATGATTTCTTGACCTAATCATAAAATTCATCTCCTAATGGGACTTTGATCACTCGATTCCTAAAGGTACTCCTAATAATAGCCATATATATTATGTACCTACTATGACTCAAAATATCAACTACTCTATTTTCCTTGCCTTTGATATAATTGATATCAAAATCATAGTCAGATAAGAACTCTATCCAGCATCTCTAAAAGCATTCATATTCAATTGGGTGAAGATGTACTCAAGTTCCAAGTTTTTAATCTTGAGCTTAAATAGTTTTCTCAATAAATAATACCTCCAAACTTTCAAGGCATGCACAATTTCTACAAGTTCTACGTCATGAGGGGCATAGTTCACCTTATAAGGCTTTATCTTCTTTGATTCATGAGCTACCACTACACCATCTTGCATAAGGACTCCTCCTAGTCCATCCTCAGATGCATTTGTGATCACTAAAAATGACCATTGGGATTAGGAACTCTTAATATTGGTGCTAAAGTAATCCTTCTTTTCAATTATTGAAAATATACTTCACACTTGTCTGACCAGAAAAACTTTGGTTCTTCCATTACAGAGAGGTAATCATATTAACTATCTTAGAAAAATTCAGAATGAACTTCCATTAATTATCCATTAATCCCATGAAACTCCTTACCTCATGCACATTATTTGGTATTGGCCACTCCATAATGGATCTTATCTTTTCAATATCTAATTAAATACCATCCATAGAGAAAATAGGCCCTAGATATTTAACTCTCTCCTATAAAAATGCACACTTCGACAACTTAACATACAACTTGTGCTTACATAACTATTGTAGAACTAGTTCCAGATATTGCAGATGCTCCTCTTTATTCTTAGAGTATACAATAATGTCATCAATAATGACCAAAAAAATGATCTAGATAATCTTAGAACATACTATTCATAAGATTCATGAATGCTACTAGAGAATTTTTTAATCCAAATGGTAACACTATGAACTCATACTGCCCATATCGAGTTCTAAATGTTGACTTTGGAATATCTTCATCTCTTATCCTCAACTGATGGTATCCTACTCGAAGATCAATCTTAAAAAATACCATTGTCCCTCACATTTGATTAAGAATATCATCTATACAAGGTAGTGGATACTTATTTTTTATATCTTCCTTATTTAACATTCTATAATCAATGTAAAGTCAAAGAGTATTATCCATCTTCTTGACAAAGATAATTGGTGCACCCCATGGTGACACACTTGGCCTAATCAACCCCTTTGACAAAAATTCCTATAATTGAGATTTTAATTCAACCAATTTAGTGGTTGTCATCTTATATAGTAGTTTATAATGTGGTTCTAATCTAGGTATGATATTGATAGAAAAATAAAACTCTCATTTAAGAGGCAATCTTGGTAATTCCTCTACAAATACATCATGAAAATTCCTAAGAAATGGATATCTTCATGGGATGGTTCTTTATATTCCTCCATCTCATTTATCTTTAAGATAAATGTTTGACATCTTTTTCCTTGAGCCTTATTGAGTTGCATTATATAAATATACCTAAGTCTCAACTCTCTCTTTTCATCTTGAATTTTTGTTTGATTTCTAAAATCATATAGACACTCAACCTTCTTCAAGTTATAGTTAACTTTGGCCTTATGCTTCATGAACCAGTTGAATCTTAGGATCATATCATATGAACCTAATGGTGTTACATAAATATCCACTACTATTATGAACTTGGGCAACCTAATCTTCACTTCAACTAAAAACTTGTCAACTTTTTCTTTAAAATCATTAACGTATGTACCAACCATGCATTTTCCATTACTCTAGCTATTCTAGATAACTTAATAAGAATTTTAAGAGCTATAAATCATTCTATAGCCCTTGTATCTATCAAAATGGAAAATGAATGTTCAAACAAAATACCTAACAATTCTATGGGTGAAGCTTCACATTCAGCTTCCTAATTATCAACTATCACATGGATACACTACTGAAAAGTTTATTATTGAGTAGAACCTTTGTTATTTGACTTATCCTGGGAACACTCATGATCATAATGGTCAACTACACAAATGAATAAATATCTAGATGGTCCTTTCCTATTAGCCTATTGGTTTCCCTTGAAACCACTTTTGAAACCATTCCTTGATCTCTTATTACCTGAACTATTATTGAATTTAGCATTATGATTTTTGAACTAATTTTTTGAGTTTCCACTCCTCTACTTCTAGTTATTATTTTTGAAATTTGGTTTATAACTTCCAAAGTTTTTCTTAAACTTGTACCTAGCTTGAGTAAAAGACTTCAAATTTTGTTCTTGTTTGACTACCTTCTTAAAGACCTAGTGCATGGTAGATGGCCCATGGATGTCCACCTCTCTACCAATCTAGGGTTTTAATCCCATGATAAATTTTTTTAATTTTGAACCTATCATCGACCTGATACTAAGGTACATACTTTAAAATTTTGGTGAATTGTTCCAAGTACTCATTCATCAATAGGTCTCCTTGCTTTAGATTCTAAAAATCTATAAGCTTTTGATCAAAATATAGTTATAGAATACACCATGATCTAAAAAATTTAATGAATTTCTCCCATGTTATGGTGGTTAAGTTGAGATTAATTTTCAAATTATTAGTGTCCAACCACATGGCTACTTCACCCGTTAACTAGTATGCTCCCCAATCTACTTTAGTGACCTCATAGTAGTTTCAAATCTTGAAATACTTCTCCATCTCATTCAACCATACTTCAACTTTGTTACCCAAAATAGTTCCATATAACTTAGGTAGATTCACCTTTTACACATCTCTAGCTAATTCTATAGTTATTTATGATCTCACATCTAGAGGGTTTTACTGCTCAATGAGATGCTCTTAATGTACATCCTAGTGTTCTTCCCCTTCATGGACATAAAATTTCTATTCCAAGGCTGAAATTTTTTCCCTGGTTTCATTCATGGTTGTGAGAATCTTATCCAATTTTTTTTAATTCAGTGGCAAATCGATTAGGGTTAAATGAAGGGGTGTTAAATTTGACATCAATGACCCTCTCTAGATAGTCTATATCTCACCATTCTCCTTTATAATAAATATAAGGATACAAAAAATTTAGTGGACTCATTAGGTCTTAGAGTTCAAGTCATAGCTCTGATACCACATGTAATATCCCCATTGGAATCCACTTATAATAACATAATTTTTTTATTTAATCAATGTATTCTTTTATTAAAATTTATCATGAGAATCTAATTAATGATTCAGTTAAAACACACTAAGTATCTTAACTATAAAATAAGCATGTAACAACTACCTATTACTGATCACTAACATCATATGAAACATAATATAACTAAATATAGAAATTAATTATAGATGTCCATTCATGGTTGGTATAAACATGCAGCCATTGATGTCATGGTAAAATAAGTAAATAATTACATCTCATTAGGTATAATATTTGAATAATAATAAATATAATACAATGTACAAGATACAAGGATCCATAGAGATAGATTTCTCTGAACTCCAATATCTATGGTAATATCAAGTGTCATCTCCAAATAAATATTATTTTGGGGAAGGAGAGCATCATCTGAGCATTTTTTCACTATTACATCTTAATTTTTTTAAAAATAAACTTACTTGATTATCCATAAATATTTATAGTTGGTGACTTGATTGATTAATATTTGATTTAGCCATAAGTCATATGTTATTATGAAATATATGTATATTTCTTTGATTATGTGAATTACATTGATATGAGTTGGCTATAGTGTATATTCTTATATTATGATCATGTTGATTTATTATTTTAGTAGTATTTTATGATGTATATATGTCACGATGTATAGACTAGCTACCTACTTGTCATGAGTTAGACATAGGAGAGATTCATCCCTCAAAGCATGATAGAGGGAGAGTATATTCAAAGAGATAATGTAGATGAAAATGTTGGAGGATGATAGAGGAACAACTAGAACCCTACACACACCACATTAGCCAGTACATGTTATATGCATAGTTAAATGGTTAACATTAGTATATTTTGATAATTATTTGTATTTAAATAATTGAATGTGTGTGTGTGTGTGTGTGTGTGTATTAATTTAGAGTTATGCTTAGGAGAATTAATCTTGTGTAATTTCATTGTGAATGCTATTGTGTGTTTATGATATGTCATTGAGTTCATGACTATTAATGTTTTTAGAAAGGTAAATTTATGTGAACATATATGTAGACTAACTGACTTTGGAATTTTTTAGAACATAAACTAATTATCTTTATAATATCTTGGGAATACCTAAATACAGTTGAAAATAATATTTTTGACTTTATATCATTCAAGTCAATGTGATTATTTATCTCTAGTGATACATATTAGTATTAAGTAATTAGAAAATAAATATAAGAAAAAAGGCCTCATAAATAAGAAGAGTAAAGATTATAGAAAGTATATAATTAGGAAAAAGGAAATAAAAATAAAAAGAGAAAAACATTAAAAAGAAAAGAAAAATCATTGAATAAAATAAATTAAAATAAATGGGGGCACAACTTTAAAATAAAATCCAATACTCATACAAAAAGGAATAAAATAGAGAAAGGGAGGTGCAATGGAGGAGAAGATGGAATTAAGAGGAAAGTGTGGAAGAGAAAGAGGAGGGCAGAGCTAAGGAGGAGATATCGAGCCAAGCAAAATATTCTTTCCCTAGATCATGTTATTTTAATCGAGTGCCATAGTAAGGTAGGTGATGTATTTAAAATTCATGTGATATTCTATGTCTTGATCTCTGTAAAGTATGACGATCCTATTAAATAATAATATACATAATAATTACAATGATTATATGCATTATACTAATGCATAAAGGCTAGTAATAATGTGTATTAAGTATACTTTAAATATTATAATAGCCATCTTGTTACATCCTATTATACATGTTTGCCATTAATTAACCAAGGTTATACTATAATCTGTAGATTTATAGATTATAACATTGATATAATAATTTTTAGATAATGGCAAATTTCATATATTACAAACTTTTTGATATATTATAATCTCTTTGATTATATTATAATAATTTTTAATTTATTATAATGTATAAATTTTCCATAATAAGGACTATTTAGTATAATTTGGACTTATCAACAGTCCAAATTTTCAAAAACTATCAAAAATAAATTAGATTATATCTAGATTAAATTAGACTGTATCAAGATTAAGTTGGACTTAATACAAATAACTCATATCTGTCTAATGTATTTGTAATAAGTATAAATTATTTAAAATGATCATAAATAATTTATTTATTAGTAGTTGAAAACTATCATAAATAAATTGGACTTCATCAAGAATTACTTGGACTTATAACAAATAAATCACATCTATATTATATATTTGAAGTAAGTCCAAATTATGCAACCATTCAAAATGATTCACAAACCATGCATATATAGATATTATAAAACTTTATGCTATATTTATTAAGGAAAAATAGTTCATACATCAATTACGTGCTTAGTCGATATGTGATTTAGAACACCTAGGATGATTGGCATGCCATTTGTCATTGGTTGATTGAATTGTGAACTATATGTTTAATTTTATTCGAATGACATACTCTTGATCATCAAAATTTATCTCGTATTATCTCACATAATCTTGGGTGTCATGTGAAAATTTGATTAAAATTTATCGATACACAAATTCCAAAGAACAAATCTTGATGTGCAAGTGGGACATTTTGAGGCGTAAACCCTGAAGACCTTTTCACATACACATAAATGCCAAATTGTATTTTGTAAAACACAAAAGTCATAATGTACTAAATTCTCAAATGTGAAAATTATGAAGACCTTTTGTTGAAGACCATTTTGAAGGATACAAAAATGTGAAGTGGACATTCAAACAGTCAAATGCTATTAAATAGATGCATAGTTGTTGAAATATTGAATTATCGTATTAGAAAATATAAAATTCAAATGTCAAAGTGTATTTTCCAAGACTCAAAATATAAAGTGCCACTATAAATAAACAAAACAATAAAACTTTATACATTCTCAAAAAATGGACTAAATTTTGAAAAAAAATATTCATATTTCTCATTCCAAAATTAAGGAAACACCATTTCAAATTTCCCAATCCTTTTATCACTATTTTTGTTAGTGCCTAGTGGGATGATGTATTCAAATATTCGATTACAATGCCTTTCAAAAAATTAGTGAGAACATGTGTATGACCTCTCCAATTTTTATTTGGTTTCCAAGCATAGATGATACTATCTATGAGTATAGATGATAAAGATGTGTCAGTTGGGTTTGGCTTCCATTTCTTGTCCAAGCATCTTGAATAAATTTCTACTTCTTATGCATCATTTTTCCCTACATGAACTGGGATGAACCAAGTTACATTAACCCTTCATTCTATATCCCCATTTGGTTATAGTATCTTAATATTGATTTTAACTCTAACAACCCGTATTCTGTAGTCCACTCTTATAGAATCATCAAGTTTGACAAATAGCATATCTCCAATTTGCACATCTTGAGTTGGATCAAATACAATTCTTATTCTTTTGCTTCTTGGACCAACATATGTATCTATAGATGCCACTCCAAAATCAATGGTGCTATCATGAACCATTTTATGTAGATCTCTATGTAGGGGTATGTCGTGATGAGTTCTAGGCCAAAACTCTCATATGCACTCATATTTAGAAGGGAACATGTCTTCTTTCATTATGTCATGGATTTTTTGGAAGTACTATGCTAGATCCTTCCACTTACCATTTCTGGTCAAACCAAATTCATTGAATTGATGTACATACTTATTCAAGGCATATTTAATTTCTTTTTCACTCTTTTTTCTACTTCTATCTAATTCTTTATCAACAATGGAATCTTGAGACATTTTTCTATTTTTTAAGTCTTTGAAATATAATTTTGTTGGATTACCTTCTGGAACATTTGACTTACCATTTTATTTTGTTCCCCATAATGTAATTGGGGGGGGGGGGGGGGGCAATTTCTATCTCTTATAGAGTTTTTGCAATGCATAATGGGTTAACCATACTCCATGTGTAGAAGAAAGTATTGACCTTTTTTTAAGCCTACTATTTTGTTTCTTTTCTTCAGCTAGTAACTATTAACATACTCTTTGAAATACACTACCTCTTCAATCAAATATGGCATGCAGTTTCTTGTATTTTCACATGTCATATAAGTGTCCATCATCTCTGCCACACTCCATACATATTTCCTCTTTATACATTCATATAGGTTTCTAAATGTGCCATTGATGTCCTCATGAGTATGTCCTATAGGTAGAAATCTGACCTCAACATCGAGGAAAACACCTTTGTAGACAAGGAGAGATAAATATTGCAACACATACCTATATAAAAATACATGATTTTATGAATTTATAAATGTAACATTAGTTCCATATAAGGTTCAACATTTTTTAAATATAATTATGGATGAAATTACCTATTGTAATTATCCCCACAATAGTTTTCTAGTTGAAGGTATAGCCTAGAAGGAAGTTTCTTGAAGGCACCAATTGATTGTGCTTCTTCTATGTATTTCTTGCATTCAAGGTAATAGTTGTTAGGCAAAAGTGCATCATACAATGAATATTTTGAAGATCTAGATTTATATAGTAAATATCTATAAGTATCTAGCACTATTATTTCCATATCCCTAAAACACTTGTTCAATTAGGTGATAGTAAAGTTAGACCCTCCAAGAATGTATGGTAAAAAAATGCCCATATCCACCTGTACCATGACCATGTGTTATAATCTCTGCTATTGACAACTCTAATATTTTGTTGATAATTTTTTTGCTTTTTATCATGGATTTTTGACATTCCACCTTGTCATGAATGACACTGAGGCATTCTTCAGGATATTACTCTAACATTCATTTATATGTGTAATACATTTATCTTGGAAAAATAATTTGATTTGAGTGCATCATGAATTATTGATTGATACACTCTTTTTGATCTCTAGAGAAGGACCTAGAGTGTTTCTATTGATTCAATAATATGCATGTTTCACACCTAGTGAAGTCATTAGATGTGGCAATGGTCACATCATGAAAATTACTTCTCCACATGTTATGAAATTTTGGCTGGGATATTGGCTCATATTCCATATCTACTAGTTGTGCATTGATGTGGCACCTCATAAATTCCTGAGTGAAAGATGTTGGAAGATGTCAAACATTTTATCATGAGCCATCTATATCTACCTGACATGTTAGTCATAGAGAAACATCTAAAAAATCATCCACTAATTGGTCCAATAAATATTTATCTACCATTGTCTTATTTTGTGGCTTTTGTCAAAATATCCCTGCATGAAATGCATTTCATTCCCCATTTTTGTGATAATTTTGAATGCTAAAAAAAATTACTTCTCTTTAATCCATATATTTTAAGCCAAGCTTTCAAACAGATCTTTGTACCCTAAAAATCAATGATAGTTTTATTTTTATTTTTATTAAACAAACTAACAGAAAGGGCATCCAAGATAGTTGCCTCCTATCTGTTATGGTGGAATCAAACAATTTCATCTTTGAATATTTTAGAATCTCAAATGACAATCCCGACTGAAAATATTTTTGGGTGGAACATTTATCCACATACATTTTTGTAATCTCACTATCTATGCTTTCATCAAACTCCAATTGGTTAAGTGAATTATTTGGCTGACTTCTTTTTTGGCCCAAGTATTTGTAGGAATAAGATAATTTTTTTGGATGCCTTTGCACTAGGAAGGTTAAGTAAGGAGTGACTTCATTATCCACTACATCCTAAACATTTCCAATTTTTTTATCCTTTGGTGTCATGTATGGTAAATTGATTGCTTTACAGGTCTCTGTGTCCACTATTTTGTTAGAAATCCATCTAACAATAGATGTTTGAATTGCCTCTATACTACAAGTCTCATAATGTTGTATATCATGTCTTATGTAAATTACCAATTCATTTTCTAACATTGGGATAGGAATGCAACCAAAAATCTTCCCTAGTTGTGCAAATTCAACATAACCAAAAGCAATGTTTTAATCATTTACAATAGTTGTACATTTGTGAAAAAAATGTAACATTTTCCCAATAAAAGGATTTCTTACGCTTTGAAATGTGGTAGGATCATCAATATATCAAACAAATGAATCCAAGAAAAGTTTTTCTTGTTGCAATGGTTTTATATGTAAAACTGGACTCACATTATTTTGACTTTGTTCCATGTCATTATCTATAGAAAACTTGTTTGTGATGTGTTACATCATTCTTGTGCTCCATTTAGTAAAGCTATAAACTACATACAAAAGATGCAGGAAATGGAAGCAGTAGAGTTAGATAAAAAGCTTTAGTCACATTAACACTTACACATCCAATAGGTATTTTCTCATTATGTCATGTGGAAGTCAAATTTATGAGGGAAACATAGACTCCACCACTTTGTGTATTCTTCGTTCACCAATGACCTTACCATTATTTATGAGAGAAACATAGTCTCCACATTAGAAATCCATTGACGT
The DNA here is from genome assembly GCA_037957365.1 of Torreya grandis. NCBI lineage: Eukaryota > Viridiplantae > Streptophyta > Pinopsida > Cupressales > Taxaceae > Torreya > Torreya grandis. The sequence continues at coordinate 757,922 of JARHVA010002846.1, read as the reverse complement.
ATAATTTTTGAGATTGGACATTTACAAAAGAAATGAGAAGAGTTTTTCATCAAGGTATTTATAAAATCAATACAATTTATACCTGTATGTAAGAGATAAAGCTATATTTATACCAAAGCATAAGCATGGAGATATGATAAAACCTAAAAATGTTAAAAAGGTAATATAACATTTTTTAAATGACACAATTTATGTTAATCCAAAAAAATAATAGATTTTAATATCATATACTACATACTTCAATTCTTGCTTCATCCTACTTTTAAGGTATCTCCTAGGAGATACATTTCAAACATGCATCACAGCGAAATAGCCATATAGAGAAAAATAGCTAATTAAGTCAATATTCAACCATGTATTTTATTACAATACAAAATTCTAATGAGCAATGGGGGTTTTGAGCAAAATTATGGAAAACAATTAGCTTCTTATATTTTGGGATCCTATATTTGATTTTAACCTCTATTGTGGACCCAAAAGTTTGAAGGTATCTCCTAACCTCTATTGTGGACCCAAAAGTTTGAAGGTATCTCTTAGGAGATAAATTTCAAACATGTGTATGGGTACCCTTCAAAATTTGAAGGTAGTACTAGGTGATAACTTGAAGGGCCTCATAATACAATCATGGGTACCCATGACATTAAGTTTTAGACTTCAATTTTCAATAGTCAAGGACATGTGGTATGCACCCATGAACTCATGACATTTCAACACTCAAAAAATATTTCAAGTTTACTAGGCGAGTGACTCTCCATGATTATGACAAGTGTCTCCATCCCATTTACCTAGATACTAATGGATTAAATTTCATGTACAAAATCATAGGGATATGTAAGAATCACTATGGTGATGCATGTCTCCCTTCGAGCTGCCTCTAAAATTCTTATTAAAAATGAGGCCCACTTCCCTCAACTAATGGAACACATTTTATTTAAATAAGAACTCCCTTATATCCTGAGGAGTGTTGTGATGACATGTGTTGTCAACTGAAGGGACTAAGACTTCAAGTTTGTGGCTACACTCACTTGTGCTCTTAGTCACTATGAGTTCATGATGAACCCAAGCATTGGCTTCAAGTTTACAACCACATTGTATTCTTTCCCAATAAGATACCTACATTATGGTAGTGGGTGGCAAGGTCATTCTTCAACTACTATATTTCTTGGTCTTTGCTTGAGGACTCTTGTTCCATCTTTGGTTACATTTGTTATTACACACTTGTAGAGTCTAAGATGCTCTTATGGGTATGCATAATACAACTTATTAAATGCATTTAATAAGTTAGTTCAAAATATAAAATATCATTGTTTGTACTTTGTTGAAGAAAGGAGATTAAGGAGAAATCTAGTAAAAAAGTACATCAATCTTGAATTTAATTTGAGAAAATGGTAGTGATAAGACAAGTATAATAGAAAGACTATTAATGATTTTGCAAGACCATTAATGACATGGTTTTTCAAAATATTACATCTTATTCAAGGCAGATTGAGTTAGGACACAATAGGCTATGGGGTAATTTCAATATTTATGAGATAAAAAGGTCACCATCAAAGCCAAAATATTAAAGATGAGGAAGAGAGCTTGTGCACAGGTAGTAAATGTATTTAAAGAGGTTAACAAGAGCAAATTATAAGCTAAAATCCATAAAAATAAAGCAAAAGAACAATGAAAAAACATTATAAAATTTGGAAAAGAAGAATATTATACTATCTTCTCTCAATATACCCCCATGTGGAAAAATTGATACCTAGATTTTGATAGAACAAATTAATCAAACAACATAGATTACAAGTTTAGTCATGGATAGGAGCAATTTGTTGATCCCACTCATAGATGTGAAGAACACAAAAATGGTCATTGGGATAGGTCTTCAACAAATCAAATTTAATGACTTAGATCCCTTCAGATTTGTGTAAATAGCCAAAGTTACTATCTTCACCCAATCAACACAACAAGGTGCACAAGTAGGAGATCTTGCACTTCAACATCTATATCAGGGTTCCAATGCAGAGGTTAATCAATTTACCTATATTCATGTAATTGGATGAGGTCATGAATACCTTTTTATGTAGATACAATAAAGGATATATTCATTTGTCTAGAGATATCACCATTTGGATCAATGTGTAGACCATGGTGAGAGCCAAAGGCCTCCCAAATCATGGAAAATTATTATTATGATACAAGTCCACTACACCACCAATTCATCCATATGTTCGGGACAAGTTTCCCACTAGGGTAGGTAGATAAACCCCAATTGACTCCATTGAGGATGTTGCAATGCACATTATGGCAGAGTATATTACAAAGAGGTTTTGGTAGACAACAAAGTAGGCCAAACAGGGAACAAAAGGAGTAATTGACATTATGTATCACATGATATAATAGAATGAGAACTTCAATTTTCCTAAGTTTCTCACATATAAGCTTACCACTAATATCTAAAAGGTACTTTCAGGTAGCTATAAAAATTTCTAATATTAGTTTTTAGTTTTGTTATTATGCTTCATCCAATGGAAATCCCTGCTAGGCCAAGTTAATGTTATTGTAGACTTTTGGCCTACTACTACCCTCATAGGAATCACTTGGACTATGATAGGGAAATATTATGAGAAACTAGGGAGTTTTAACACATGGTAGTTTAAGGCTCTAGTTTTTATTAGGTCACACCCTCAAATTCCATAGGATGTCATACAATATTTAGGGTAGTATACATTGGTAACCAAGTTGTATAATGGTATTCAAATAAAGGTGCATGAGTTGGCCATGCAAAGTATGACTCCAATTCCCTTTTTCATCACAATGGTTGAAGCACAAGACAAAGTATAAAGGTAGAGATCCCTAGTAACATAATAAGGTCAACAAGAGTAAAAATAGCCAGTGCTAACTTCATAACCATAGGCTTCACCCTAGCAGTCTGTAGCTCCTCCATATCAATAAAAATGCAAACAAATGTGACTCACATAGAGAGCCTCACTACCATTAGCCAGAAAGAGATCAGGGCAAATCAAGTCTTGGTTGGAAAACCCACATGTGGCAAGGATATCTTGGGAGTATGATCTCACAATGTTGTGGTTTGATAAATAGGAAGGCCTTCAATGTATGATCAAAGACATCAGTCCAAAGGTCTATGATAAGGAGTTTTTTTTTCTAGAAAGCAATGTGTACTTCCCAAGTGTAGAATAAGATAAGCAACAACCATTTGGTCAAAATTACACAACTACCTCCCATTGTTATTATGGATAATGTAGGTCAATAAAAAGCTCAACATGAACTTACGACATAATTTTTTGAAAAATATGCAAAATCTGGTTCATCGTCTACTCAGTTTGTAGATCTACTAGAGGAAGGGAGCCCAATATGGCTACTGATGTGTAAAAAACATAGTCATCATTGGGCAACTCCTTCAACCACCATACTCAAATCTTTGGTTTCTTTTGGAGAGCTAGCCATAATAAGTAGTGCCCATTAGGTGAAGTCTAGGGGCATGATGAGACACAAGGATACACTTGTCCCTTTGACTAAGTCAAGAACATTTTTCGTGTGCAAAGGTGTCACAGTTATTGAATATGAATCCTTAGAGCACTCATAATTAGATATGGAAACATATGATGTATATGTAATGGAGGGATCTCTAGATATCACTATCTAAATGAGATCCATCATGCTTACTTCCACTTATATGGTGACATCTCTAGATGTTTCACAACTATCATTATCCAAGGAAATTGAAGGAGTAGATGTATTCCAAAAATCCATTACATGAAAGAATTTTGACTTAGAACATATGGTTTTTTGGATATGCAAGGAGAAATTATAAGCACAAAATCAAATTGTTGAGGCTAGGCATCTCATTATTGCCTCTTTTCCTTCTCTAGTTTTGCAAGTCCTTAATGATCAAGTAATGTCTAAGGACAAATAAATCATTGCATTGTTGACTCAACTAACAAAGGATTGGGTAAGTGCACATAGAATATGCACCCAAGGGTAGGCTATCTGTGTTGAGATTAAAGGCATTTGAAAACTTCTAGAGGATTATGTACATGTCCTAGATACATCTGTATATCAAGCTAAGTGAATTATGCAAGGAATGCTTGATTAGAGGCAACATCTTGACAAATCATTAGATTATGTTGAACCATAGTTTGTAATGGTGGATAAAGCTAAAGTTATAGTGAATGATTGAATGGATACTAGGGAAACATTGAATGGTGCATTTCAATAATTTTTAGAAGCCATAGATACCATGATGAAGAAGCTCTAGGTCTGGTAGAATGAGATAATGAGAAACACATTTTCAGTAATTCAAGCCCAAAGGAATGCAAACAGGCTAAATGATATTGTGTTAGATATCTAACGTAAGTTGTTAAATGCTAGAGACTTCATTATAATCATAAAAGAAGTAGATGTGTATAATTTGATGGTTATTCAGATTCCACTACACATTTTACTTATCATGGTGTGGGAATTACTTGATAATTGGAAAATGCTCAAGCATGAACTCTCATAGGTTAAAAGAGCTATTGTTCATATAATAGATGAACCTAAGTTCATTCCACCATAGGAGCTCCAAGCAATTTTGTAGAAGAGAAAGTTGGATATAAAGGCACAATCTAGGTAATCACAACCTACACAATAGGTAAATGTATAGTTTAAGTTTTGTAGTTTAAGAACTACAAAGGGTGATAGGCAAGTATGGAAAACTAGAAAACCTGGAGTGATTATTGCCACTTTTATGAAAGGCTAATATTTTATAGCTTTAGCTAAGGTCAGAGTTTAGTTTTGTCTTGGGATGAAATAATAGTTTAATCTCATGAAAGTGTTGGACTTGGAGTAGCGAAATGTGCATAGGGTATCATTTTATCATCTATATGATCTTTTGTATGTCTTTGGACTTGTTAGGCAAGCGATAGATATAAGAATGTCATGTCTCTTTTCTTTTTGTATGCTAAAAAGCTATAATGTGAAGAGAAAGATCTATGTAAAAAGCTATATATAGTGCTATGATATAGTGTAATAATGTTTTGATGTTATTATTTTCCTAAGATTCTTTTACCTATGCATGGTGCATAGTGTTTACTCTATTTTGTTTTAGCTTGTTCTAGCTTGTATTATGCTATTTATGATCCATAATTATTGACACCATGTTATTTTATCTTTGTATTTGCTACAGTGTATAAAATTTAAGATTGTGTAAATTCACTCTTGCTATTATGATTCTTTTCCCCTCTTGTTGCACAAGTTATACCTATAGTTTTCATGTTCTAGAGAGTTTACACAAAAATCTGCTAACATTCCTTTAACATGCACACTATTGGAATTTTATTTCAAGGTATCTCTGAGGAGATAACTTGAAGGGATTTATGGTGACTTAAATTGTACCTTAATGCATGTTTATAAGGTATTAGGTATCTCATAGGAGAGACTTTCAACCATGTGTTTGTAGTACTTTCAATGGGTATCCTAGTAGATACCTTGAAAATGCAGATGATTAGAATTCTTTCAAGATAACAGGTCCTTGTGATACCTTCAATGGTTCCTCTATGCATAAAGGTATCTCTTAGGAGATACCTTCAAGCTAGCCATGAAGGTATTATAATGCCCTTCAATGTATATTTTTTTTTGTATATATATATATATATATTTGATTGGTTAAAATCCAAGTTGAAGGGGCATGTTCCCTTTACAGAATAAACCTATAAGATAGACATGACAAAGCCAAAGGATAAAATAGTAACAAAAGATGAACCTGGTATCTAAATCCCCATGCCTCTAAACTTATGCAAAGTATCATACAAAAAACCTAAGACCAAACAAAAAGAGAGAGCAAGCCCAAATAATTTTGAATCAGAATAAATGACCAAATTCTTGGTTTTAGTACTATCACCTTTGTTTTTCCTTCCTCTGGTATGACTTCCCATGAAACGATCCTTATGTTCTTCTTATCTTTTGCATTTGAGGTTGGTAGACTTGATCTCCACTTTTTCCTCCTTGAGATCCCTGTTGACATCCTCCTTTACACCATTCTAAGTTGATTTGTTTCCCTAGGGAGTGTGTTCCAAATAATTCTTTCCCAATTTCCAAGCTATTGACACATGACCTAGGAGCCCTTGTAACTTTTTAAACTCGACCATGATTTCATTGCATAGAAGTTTTTGGATGGAAATCTTTATGTGCAAATTTTGAATGGAATTCATGATATCTACCTTGGCATTGGAATCAAGAACCCCTCTACCTTTGGTAGCTAATAGAGGGACATAGGTAGGACTCCCCATGTCTGGTCTGGGCTCCTCCTATATCTATTCAGTAGAATCCCTAACATTTTATTCCTCTAGTTCATTATTAGAAGCTGACTCTATGGAAAATTCCTCCCCCCTTTAGTTTCTTCCTTATCACTATGGATATCAATCATCTCAATGATTATTTTAGACCACTATGGTTCCCCTCTCTTATTCAAGAAAAAAATCAAACCTTGGTGAATTAAGTTTGTGGAAGGGTTCTTCTTGAAGTTCAATACTGAAGCTTCCAAGGATTATAGAAGAAAAAATGGAATACTAATGGTGAGGCCTTTGAAATGATTGAGTAATAAGAAATGATGGGACAAAATCATGGTATGTTTTCCTTCTAAGGTAATATACCTTATTATTTAGAGGTAGACTTTAGGCCATTTCCTCAGTAGTTCTCACCTCATGAAACCTTTCTAGGACAAAATATTGGGTTTTTTCTTTTCCTTCTTGAATAAAATGCCAAGAATTTCCTCTTTTCTCTTCTTGTCCTTGAATGATTTGACACCATAACAATGCATCCTGGTAGTCTCTCTGATGATCTCCTCAGTGATCAAGATTCTCAAGATTCTCAAGCCATGCATACAAACTTTATGATCTTTCTAGTCATGAGCAAAGTCCCTAAAAAGCCCTGTGTCATGCCCAATAAGCCTTTCTATAAAGGGATCCAATCTACTTTTGACCATTTTATTCTAAACCATTCATTTTCCTTGACATCAAAGCATGAAACTAGTTTGAAATGATCTCGATATCCACCAATATTGTGATTTTGTAGACTTCTTCTACAAGCTTCATTATTCAATTTTTTATAAATAGAAATGGATAGGTTATGGGACTAAGATCTAAGTAAAATAATGTGATGCAAGCTTAGAGAGCCCCAAATGTGCAAGGCCTTAGGAATAATTACCTTGCATGTGTTAATATCTAAGCTCTTGATTCATATTTGTGTCATCATTAAAAAAACCATCATGGCAATGTAGGGTGTGTCTTTTTTTTTATTTAATAATCGAGATGACATAATCAGGAAAATTCCTCTCATGACAACTAATAAAATCACTTATTTGGACCCTAAGATTGGCACATATAGGGATTCAAAATTGATGAGTGATCCAATTAGATCCATGTACCGTTCCATTTTTAAAGTCTTCAAATTTTGGTTTAACTATTTACACATTAAATAATTCATCGAGAGCTTTCTAGCATTTCTTTTGAAACAAAAAATGGAGTCCAAATGCTCGAGATATAGCTAGTTGAATAAATCTTGTGACAGACAAATAATGGGTGTCGAAAGTGACGTGGCACTATTTAAATATGTCAAGTGGTCCAATAGCCATTTGACACATGGAAAAATGATTTGCTGCAAAAAAAATTTGGTTTGGTGTTTATTTTTAACCTCTTGTCTTCGACAGGCGGTCATATGAGGATCTGTGGGCCCCACTATTTGCTTGATGGGGGCCCTTAGTGAGGGTCGACAAACTCTTGTGGAGGGGTGCCTTGGCCTCCTAATCTTCATATGTTATTGTTTGAGAAATTGTATTTAAGTTTCAAATGATTCTCAAACCCCACTAATGTGGGATAATTATTTATCACTTTGTAATAAGAAGCCACCAACCAACACGCATCAGCGACCACATCACCACACAAACCATGCAAGGACCAATTTTAATGGTGGCCTAAGATAGAGCCTAAATATCCTACAATTTAGACATCAACATTTGAAAGGGAGTTGACTAAGCTATTTTAAGCATTTAAACAGTTATTCCCCAACAAATGTGGGATAAAGATGAGCCAAGGCACCAAAAGAGGAGGCTGACAATTTCCAAAGTGCCAAAAGAGGAGGCCAATAGTTTGAACCTTGCACCTATGGTGAAAAAGGAATAGTCTTTGACCTCTTGAGCTGCAGATGTTGAAGTGCTATATAAGGAATGAAATTCCACTTGAAGAGAGAGAAAAACTTAACTGTGTAAAGAAAATTAAGAAGGTTAGAGTCTTATTTTTGCTTTGTATAGCCTTAGGCCATTATTTTTATGTCTAAGAGATATTATTATGGGCAAGAAGAGATTAGAGAAGTGAATTGAAGACTTGTATTGATTTTTGAAGCCATTTTTTGCACAAAATTAATGGAAACAATCCTCACTTTGAACGGACCCAGAGACATAGGCTATTGAAGCTGAACTCCGTTATCAATTTGCTAGTGAATTCTTATAATTTTCTCTAATTATTATTTAATTCTAATCTTCATTTTAATTTTGGTTTTAAATTATTTATACAAAATTAAATAAAAAATTGAGAAATTGAAGGATCTCTTAAATGTGAAAGAGTGTTTTTCAAATGTACTACACTTGCATTTTCAGTTTATAAACCAGTGAGCTTGTTAATTAAGATAGTTGAGTTCAAGATTTGTGAATGTGTTAATTAAGATAGTTGATTCAAATTTCTATATGTGTACTAGTTATTTCATTTGTGTAGTTTTTTGTGTTTGTGCAATAGCCACCTCAAATAACTCACAAGCCCAAGCTAAGTTTTTAGAATTATTATTTAGGACTTTAAGTCTTCAAAAAAATTTGTTCAAATTTTTTGTGTCAGATAATTTATACGAACAAATGTTTTGAATGAATTGTGTGAACAATAGTGTATTTCCCCTTCAAGGTATCTCCTAGGAGATACATTTAATATTTGAGAACTAAATCTCTAGGTTTAAATCCTAGATCCTACAACTTCCTATCACACCATATCTTATATGTTTATTATCAGATGAGCTTCACATTACTTTCCTGTTCCCTCACCTCTTGTAGTTTGAAAAATTCAATAAGTTGAACCTCCTGGGAGATACATTTTCAACAAGGTTAAGAGTGGATTTCTTTAAGTGTAATTTTCCTTTACATAGAAAAGGCACTATTGGGTTATATTTTGAAGCTCCTTATAATAACTTCAAGGTATCTCCTAGGAGATATATTCAAACATGCATAAGATTGGAGTTCCCCTTTCAAGGTATCTCCTAGGAAATACCTTTCAAATAGGTACAAGAGTAGATTTCTCCTTCAAGGAACAAGTGTAATTTTCTTTTACATGAAAGGCACTACTAGGTGATATTTTGAAGGCCTTTGTAATATCTTCAAGGTATCTCTTATGAGATACCTTTAAAAAATATACAAGAGAGGATTTCCCCTTCAAGGTATCTATCTCATTGGAGATACATTTCAAATGGGGACAAGAGTGGATTTCTCCTTCATAGAAGGAGTAAAATTTTCCTTTACATGGAAGGCACTACTGGATGCCTTAAATGAAGCAATATAGGATATGAAGATTCACTATGAGAGGATAGAAATATATCTAGGTCTCCTTGCATACATTGATTTACTACCTTATTATTGAATAAGAAATGTGTTGGAGCCCTAAGTGAAATTGTTGTGTTGCACCTTCAATGTGCTTTGGTGACTGAGGTTAGGAATTACCCAATGAACTGAATGAAAGACATGTGGTTATTTCAAAGGACTCCTAAGATTATTTTTGAGGATCATAAGAATATTTCACCCTTCCCTATATCAATAAGGATGGTGCAAAAGTGGAAAGTTGGTTAAGAGTCTAAGCTAGCATCTAAGTTGGACATGTGGAGGGTCTACAGGGTTTTATTAGTTCCAAGCACTTTTTAGAGATTTCCCCACTTATCTTTTGGTCAGAAAGGTACAAAGAGTAATCTATGGCCCAAACACCTAGATTTGAAAAGAGAAGTGATGGCACATGGTAGATCCTCAAGGCTTTTCAAGCTCCAGGCCTTTTTTGAAAATTGCCTCACTTACCTTTGGGTGGGAAAAGTACAAAAGGTCCTCAAAAGCCCAAAAAGTTTTAGCATGAAAAAGTTTGCTTATATGAATCCACATGTTGCAAGGAAGATTACTCAACATAAAAAAAACATTTACACCTTCTCTCTCCTTTTTAAAAAAGAAGCTCAAATGAATTAAAGAGGGTAGTTGATAATAAGTCATTAAGCTTTAAAGCATTAATGATAACCCTACTTTTAAAATGCAAATGATTTTTACTAAGCCAATTGCCTTCATTCATGTTTACCTTTTACATTCAGAGATTCTACTTATGTCTTCAAGATATTTGTGTGCCCTGGCTATGTGTAGCATGAAAGAGTGATTATGATGAATTCTTCAAAGGTCTTGAGTTTCAATTACACACAAACTTATAGATTATCAGTAAGTGATTTTTTATCTCCTTATATTATGTTCTTTGAGGAGAGTTGCAGGTGTTTCAAGGGTGATCATAGTGAGGAATTAGTTTGAGTTCAAGGTATTACACTAAAAGAGATGGGGAACAATGGTGACTACTTCAACATCTATCAAGAGCAACATTATTTTTATTCTAGATGAAATCAAAGATATAGATGTTTAGTGGTTAGAATTTGCAGTCCTATTGAATTTATTGTAGTATCCAAACCCTCTCCTAGTAGTCTCTAACCTTGAAATGAGTTATATCACCCCTGTGATAACGTTCCCCATGACTGCCCAATACCCAGAGTTAGTGATTGCATGTGCCCAAGTATACCAACTAGACACCAAGACTATCATCGATAAAAGATAGTTGTCTGCTCTTTCACTCCTTTGGCCCTCAACACCATTTTTGGGATTTATCCCCAAATTGAAAGTATCACACTCTCTCTAGATGAAGGACAAGAGTATGCAAACAATAATGACATGATAATATGGGACATTTTCAACTCCTGCTATCTACTCAAGAAAAGGTAAAAGGTATCAAGTACATCTAAGAGTTTGAAACTATAAAAATTCAAGGAATTACCCTAATATGTGATTAACATGGTGACATGAGTTTATTGGATGCCCACTACAGAGAAATTTGAACCTTAGGTGTCCATAATCTTAATTTTTGTGTTGGAACAATAGAAGAACTTGGACTGGGCTACCATTCTAAGTGATAATCTAGATAGGAAAATGATACAACTCTAGGTTACAATTCACTCGATTAAGGAATTCATAGGTACATTTTACACGTCCTCCTACTTGATGTATAACTTGGTTCATAATAGGACATTCCAAGGACTCACTAGGAATCCTAGTGGGATGAAAATATATGAGGTTTATCTTGAAATAACTCTGGATGGCTTCAAGAAGAATTTCTACATAGTTTACAATTATTTATTTAATACTATGATGAGTGTCTTCTATCCTCTACAAAACCTCAATAGGATGTCTAAATGGGATAGAGACACAATTGATAAATATAGATCATTTAATTATATCAAAGTAAGTGGCTACTTAGGGTCTCCATATAAAATACCAAGATACATGGTTGATAGATTAGCATTGATGAAGTTAAGCAGGCAGATGATGCCCCCACATGAGATGATAGTGGTGAAGAAGGTAAATAATGCTTTCAAGTTTCCAATTGAAATTGGACATTATTCATTTCCTTATATTACCAAAGCTAAGGGACTGGAGTAAGAGATGGGCTAGTATGTTATTGACAAGATGCCACCCAAGCTAAACTATGATATCAAATGGTGGGTGAACATTGTGACAAATTTAATTTTATATTAATAAAAATTAAATTATATGAGACTGATAGTGCAAGAATTTATCACTTACAATATCACTCCCATCTCCAAGGACATGGAGGATGATAAGAGGACATTGTCTATAGTATATAATCAGTTTAATATTGAAGCCCAAGCCATCTCACAGGTGGAGTTCAATGATAATGAAAATGATTCCATTCTATGGAGGGCCACAAAAATCATGAGAAGAACCTTCAGGTGGTTGAAGGAACATGGGGTTGATCTTAGTACTTATGACACCTCTACCCTTTAGGAACTCAGACAATTTCATGATTTACAGGGTTTCTTCCTAGAATATAGTGGTTCTTTCTTAGCTCCACCACTAGTGGTGAAGGGAAAAAGGAAGAGTAAGGTTGGGGATGTTTACTTCACCAATCCAATTGATGTGGAATCCATAATTATATCACATTTCAAGTTGGGATTGTCCTTCTAAAAGTCAACAAATTTGGTTGACAATTGGGACAAAATTACTACTAGGGAGGTTACATTGGCCAAAGCTACCATAATATCCATTGCATTAGAAGGGTCCTAAAATATACTAGCCATCCTAACAACTATCCCAATGGTTAATTTAGTTATTATCCTACCTTCTCCACTAGCACAACAACCAACCATTGTCCTTCCCCCAATTATTTATTTAAAGAAGAGAGCAGGTTAGGAAGAGATATAGAAATCCAATCAAAAAAGATTCAAAAGTGCTTGATAGCCTTTGGTTGGGATTCCTAAGAAGAGGAAGGAGGTTGTGTTCAAAGGCCTACCTTCTCAGGAACTCCTTATGAAGAGGAAAGAGGATCAATCCACATATGCTCAAAGATTGAGAGATATGAGTGATGAAGAAGACTCAGATGAAGATAGGCCCATTAGAGAGGTGATGAATAAGAAGTGAGTATTCACTTCTCCATAAGTAATAATTAAGGAAAAAACTCTAAGAGAAATATCCTAGACCCCAATTAAGGTCCCAATGGTTAGTTTATTTATAGAAGAGGGTCCTTTAAGAATAGAAAGTAAGGGTGGTAATGAAGAAGTTATAGACTCAATTGATCCCCTCTCTTTTTAATATGTTGTGAATGTTGGAGTTGAGGTAGCCACTCAAGTTTAGGCCCCTCAAGAAAGGAAATAATCTCATCAGATATAGAGAAATTTTTTGATAATGTCATCACCCATCCACCAAGCCAAGATAATCAGGATGAAGTTGAAGAAATGAATAAATTTGATGAGAAGGATAAGGTGGATCTAGAGTAGGATACTCAAGTCACCACTAATCATAAAGGGGTGGTTTCACAAGAAGGACTAAAGATAGATTTAGAGGAATCACAAGTCATCCCTTCCCCTCCAAAGGTGTCAAGTTCAACACTAAAGGAAAAGGAAAGTATAGGGGAAGGAGGGGGAGCAAATCTACAAATTAGTACCCACGCCCATGCAAAAATAAATAAGGAATTAGACCAATCTAGTAAAGGTGTTGATGAGAGTGCTTTAGGTAATTTTTATTCAATTCAAGTACCTTGAGGTCTCCTTCCTCACATCAAGGTCCATGATCTAACCCATAATAAAGGTCCAGAGGTTGTGATTGGTGAAGAGTTGCTTGATGGAAATAAGGAGTCACCATAGCTTCATTTATACCTGAGGCTCAAACAAATAAAGAAGGTGAAGTGGGTGTAGAACATTCTAGTTAGTCAACAGGATGAGGAAGCTCCATTGAAATTTTTCTCAAGGAGTTTCACTAATTTAGTCTAGATTTTGAAGTTTTAGAGCAGATAGAGCCAAATCTAGAAGGGGAACTTGGAGAAAACAAGGGTGGTGAGGAGTTGGAAAGTGATGAATAAATTGAAAAGTTCATGTTAAGTCCACAACCCATTCCTCTATTACTTCTTACATCAATTACTCTGATGACACCACCCTTTGCTATCTTGAGGCCTACATCTATGTCCAATACATCAATGGGATTTTAGACCAAACCCCTTCTTTGAGTCAAGGAATAGGTCAAGTAGAAGAATGACATTATGAGAAAAATTAAGGAGATCAATGTAGTGAAGATCACTTAGGAATATAAGGCTAAACCCCCCCAAGAATTCTAAGACATATTCCAGGACCACATTCACTACCAGATGAGAAAGTAATATGGAGGTAGCCATTCCCACACCATATACTTTAAATAAAGATGATCCCCTTGAGAGTTATTTTATTTATAGCTACAGTATGGGGGAGCCATCAAGGAATGAGATGAAGTACAACTCAAAGGTTTTGGTAAACATGGTGGTTCATAGCATAGATAAAGAGAAAGCCACCATGGAAGAGTTAAAGGCATATAATCAAGCTATGATCTAATACTTCAAAAAGATATTGAGTGAGCCCAAAGTAGTAACTCCAATTGCCAATATTTCTCCAAAGCATCCTCTCTTCTCAATAGAGTCATTTGATTTTGTTTGAATTAATGATTTGAAGTCTAGAAGAAGAGCAATAGAAAAATGGTAAGAAGATCTGCATACCAGGGTAGAAGAAATAATCTAAACAACATTGAAATGCTTGAACAACATAGTGGATAATAAGAGGGAGTGTAATGTTCAAATGCTTTTCTATGAGATAGATATCAAGATGTGGGAGGAGGTCTAGTGTAAAATGGATGAGGTCTAAAAGATGCACATAGATACTTTGATCACAAAAAGAATCATTACTCCTAATGATTATAAGAAGCCCAAGGAGTGTTAACTTGTAATCAAGCATCATTTGGCATCTTTGATTTAAAAGGATAAGAGAAATCCCTCAAGTCTACAACAAAAGAGATAGATGATGCATTAAGGAAGATGGTAAGCCTTGATGGTGCAAGTGACTTGGAGAAAGAGACGATACACATCACTCTAAAAAACCTCATCGATGCACCACACGAGTCTTTTGATGTTGATAAAATAAAATAGCTGGTGTCACTTGAGAAGTCTTATGACCATCTTAGATAACTCATTAGGCAAAAGCAAACCACGCTACAATAGATTATTGCCTAGCTTGAGGAGTTAAGATTAAAATTCAAATAACAAGTAGGCCTAGACCAAAGGAATATCACCCCTATGATGGAATGATATACTAGGTATAAAAACAAGTTGGAAAAAGATTCCATCCTCTAGATTGACTCTGGAGCATAATCAGATATTTCAAAATTTTTGAGCTGGTACCACTTCTTTCTTCCCTTCCCTCCCTTCTTCTTTCTTCTTGTTTCCCACTGAGAAACCATTTTACTTGTCCCATTAGTATCACATCCCTTTCATTTAGTTTTTGTGTAATCATGAGGATAGGAAATGGACATTTTTTTCTATTGTGTAAAAGGACAAAGGTTTTATTTTGTCCCTTGTGAGATCTTCCTCCACATACATAACTATAAAATATCCCATTGAGTTGGAGGATCAATTTTTCCATCATCACACAATCATGAGCATATCCCCACATGTTTTTTTTATATTTTTCCAAACTCTCATTTGGATTAATGGACATGTTTTCAGATGATCATGGTTTTACCTCTTCTAATGTTATGAATTTTTGCTTATGTTTCTGTAATAGGGTTATTTCAAAGGTATATCCTAGGATATACCTCAAATGGCCTTAGGATACCTTTTTTGTTAATTAAAAATGCCCTTAAAATGGATTTTATATAACTATGGCACCTTTTTATTGGGTAAGAACCCTGATGTACACAATTGGAATTTTCTTTCAAAGTATCTCTTGGGAGATACCTTGAACATACACACAACTGAATTTTATTTCAAGGTACCTCTCCTAGGAGATACCTTGAAGGGCCTTGGAATATGTTCCATGTTTCTTTAAAATTTCCTTGCAAAAGATGTGATATAGCGATGAGAACTTTTTATTTGGCAAGAACCCTGATGCACACTATTGGAATTTTATTTTGAGATATCTCTTAGGAGACACCTTGAACATTCACACAATTTAGAATTTTATTTCAAGGTATATTCTAAGAGATACCTTGAAGGGCCTTGGAATACATTCCATGTTGACTTCAAATGTCCTTGTAAATTATTTTATATAAACATGGCACCTTTTTATTTGGCAAGAATCCTGATGCACATGAGGTATCTCGTATGAGATACCTTGAACATGAACATGATTGGAATTTTATAGGAGATAACTTAAAGGGCCTTGGAATACCTTCCTTGTTGATTGAAAATGTCCTTACAAGGGATTTGATATAACAATTACAACTTTTTATTTTGCAAGAACCTTGCTGCACACTATTCAAATTTTCTTTCTAGATATCTATTAGGAAATACCTTGAACATTCACATCATTGAAGTTTTATTTCAAGGTATCTCCTAGGAGATACCTCAAAGGGCCTTGGAATACCTTCTATGTTGATTATAAATGTCCTTGAAAGGAATTTTATATAACCATGACACCTTTTTATTTGATAAGAATCATGATGCAAATGATTGAAATCTTCTTTGGAGGTATTTCCTATGAGATACCTTGAACATGCACGTGATTGGAATTTTATTTCAAGATATCTCTCCTAAGAGATACCTCGAAGGGCCTTAGAATACCTTCTATTTTTATTTCAAAGATCTTTACAAAGGAATTGATATAACTATGAAAAAAAATTATTTGGAAAGAACCCTAATGCACACTTGGAATTTTATTTTGAGCTATCTCCTAGGAGATACCTTGAGCATGCACACGATTAGAATTTTATTTCTATGAATTCCTTCAGGGGAATTATTTCAGACAAAATTTCCACAACAATTTACCTGGTAGAATAAGTTTGAAGAAATTTGGTCCACTATAATTCCCTGAAAGAATTAAGGTCAATCAACACACAAAATGTAAAATAGTTTTAGTCTACCCACCCCCTCAATTGGTAAGAGTAAACTGGTCTAAAAAAATATGGCCTTCCCTACCTGATGTTTTGATAAAGGCCCACTTGAAGTAGAAGGGAGTCTAAGAGGAAGCTGAAAAAGAGGTTGTTATCACAACTTCTGATGCATCCCAACTAGATATCTCACCTTAGACAATGGATTTGAGGTTACACCTTCTCAAATGCCTACTTTCACAATCACAGAACTCCCCTTAATGTCCACTTTGTTTGATCCTCAAATTGGCACTATCCAAAGGGTGAGGAAAAGGAAACTAGAAGATGACTAGGGTGTCAGAATCATCCTTGAAGAATGAAAATCAATGTTCTCCCTAACCAAGATGCAAAATAAATAGCTAAGATAGTATTTATATAAAGAAAATCTCTCAGACCTAGCTCAAGTGCATAATAATGTAGTTGTGGCCATCCATCAAGGCACTAAGTTAACTCACCAAGAGCTAGAAGAGGAGGTACAAGAATTAAATGTAGAAATTGAGCAACTAAAGTTTATGCAGTGATCTAGACAACTCAACATTGATAGGCTAAAATCCTTATGCATGTATAATTTTTGTAGCAGCCCATATACTTATATTTTCCTTGTAATTGGATCAAATCATTATAAAATTGAATTTATAATTTTTGTATAGGCACACATTGCATAATTTTTTAAAAGTCAATTAATCTATTTATAACCAAATTGTAACCCTGAGATGTCCTTTTATTTTTAATACAAACATATCTTGACATCTTCTAGCTAAACCTTGAGATCATCGATAACTTTCTCATCCTTTTTGGCATCTTTCCTCAAAATACATATATTTTTGTCAAGTGCCTTGATCACAGCCTTCCACTATTGATTCTATTTCTTCAACTGTTTATCCATCTTTTTACCTATTTAAAATCTCTTTCAAGATGTTAAGCTTCCTCCAAAAGACTTTTCTCTGATACCAATTATTAGAGGTACAATCACTAATAAGGGGAGTGAATCAGTGAGCCTAGATAATCCAACTTATATTTACAAACCCTTTCAAACTCTTAATCAATTACCATAATCATTCATGAAGCATACACATCATTCATAGCAATGAACAAGAGATACAATGTAATATCAAGTACATAAATTTAGTTATACATGGGAAACCCTCTTGGGGAATAAAACCCACTAGAACATATAGTTGGACTACTATTTTATAATTAACCAATCTAGACCAGTTGTAACTGATCAAAGAACTATCTTCCTTTATCTAGTGAGAATAAAATTTCATAAGGTGCTACTACACTTGTCTAGTTGAGAAAGCATAACAACTAGACTTTTAGCAAGTTTCACCTTGCAAGGAGGCAATAACCACCTCAGATGTTGAGCAACCACAACAACACATATAAACAAGTCCACCTTTAAAATAATGTCTTCAACACCATATGATGAAATCATGATTATCACTCTTCACCTTCATCAACAACTCTATCACCCAACATACCTTGTTGGCCAAAGCACATTACATACTTGAACCAACACACAAATATCAATTAGAACATATTACATATCCCAACTAACCCCAATCCTCAAATCTACACACTCAATGAATCTAAAGCCACCTTTTTGATCACTCTTTAATCCTCAGCAATGACTTTGTCACCACATCTACAACATGACCAAATGGTCATACATAGTCCACACACTGATCTACCTCTCAGATCAATGACCAAGCTCACTTAGACATTATAAATCCTTCAATCATGCTAAAGGCATCTAAATCATCCTTTTAGATGAACCTATAACTCTTCATTCATCCTCAACCTACAAGAGCACTATTCTAGCATCAAATGATCATAATCACCTTTTCTCACTTCTACATATGCTCAATAAACTCCAACAAAGACCTTGTACACATGAACACTATGAACAAATACACAATCAACATTTTAATCTTTATTCATACTAAATATGGATTGGTACCACCTTAAAATGTCATACAAATCATCTTCATGGAGTTTAGATCACCTTCCAATAGCTAATTCATCATGAGACATCTAAACAACATCAAAATGAGCTCAAATATCCTTATTGGGCCACTTGTAGAATATAGTCAAACATATAATAAACTTTGGATCTCAATATCTTTGAGTGTACAAACATTAAGATCATCTAACCAAGTTCACTATAATCACCATGGAGTCTTCTACAACTTTGTTTTTTACTCCATCAATAAATTCATCCTGGATCAAAAGTTATGGATAAAATATAGAGCACTCATTTTTCCCTTTGTAATTCAAAATAAGGACTAATGTGATCACAAAAATAAGACCAACTCCCCCAATATCATGCATATGTGGAGATGCTGACATCAACAAACTGCCTACTCATATTTCCTACCACTAGACCAAAATGTCTAGATAAAAACAATTATCAACTAGATGAAGTCCACTAACTTCCATTCTCATTTTAAGCACCCTTGACACCCCATAGGGTCTTTGCAACATTTCCATACCAAAAATATCATCCATCAAATGCCTCCCTTAATCAAACACTGAATAACAATGTAGGAATATTGAGGCTCATTAAATCACACTTTGTCATTGTCATTCCAGCACACATGACACCTCATCAACATCCTTGGTCACCTTAGAGACATCATTGAAAAACTTCCAATAGTTTCCCCCTCATTTGTACCCAGAATATAATTATTACCACAATTAATATAAGGAGCCAAAGAATTCAAGATTTTATATATAGTGTTCTCTTAGTCTTTTTTATTATTTAGGTGTTATCTAGGTTTCTAACAGAAATTAAATGAGATCCGTTGGTCTTTGTTGTTACAAGGGAACTTTCTTTTTTACCCTCCCTTACTCCCTCCTTTTGAAAATTTTAAACCTAAATCACTTTATATTAATGCTCATTGTGTATATCCATTTGTTTGTTTAAGAGTTTAGGATTATATTGGCAAATACAAAGCAATTTACATCATAACAAATTTAGATAGATTATGTCACCATCATATTCTTGTTGTCCCTATAGCAGGGTCTGCTTGCAGACTAGAAGGTGGTAAGTTGTAACCACATAATCTCTCCAACAAAACTGAGTGAAGCCCCAAGGTGTCACTACCATATTCCTATTATCCTTATAATCTGATAAATGTTATTCTACTATTCACATTACATCCTTGACAAAAACACACATCAATAGTCTAGGAGGACCTAAGGATGAATTTGAATATTTTCAATCTACTATTTCTCATCATGCACTTTTGGGTATTACTACTCCTCCAAATATTAAGGTGGCCAGTTTATTTAAGAAATATAAGTTGACTATATTTATTTACTATGTAAGTACACACAAATTCACCAATAGTAAGTTGGCTAATCAATTAGATTATTTCATTTACCTAGCTCTAGGATTTAAAATCCTAATTACAAGTGGGGGTATAGTCATTTTTTCTGGTAAATGCCATAGTGTAAAGCTATGGAAGACTACCTATTATATTCTCTTATGTTTTCTATTATCATGGATGGGACTAATAATTTTTTCGATTGTAATGTCTCACCACTTAATGCACAACTGAGATGAATTTTGAGTAACTATTCATGATGATTCATTTAGAAGGAAGGACATTGAACTTCATGGTTTATTGGCTAAATCTACACAATTGGTTAGTTTTCACTAGAAGATGAAGATGATAAAAAAAGGTGAAAAGTAATTATTATGCAACTATTTTCCATAGAATTTAAATAAAATAAGGAGTATACCCATATTAAATTACAACTAGTGGAGTCTACCCATTTTTGTCTTATACACTCGCTTGACTCATTTGATCTCTTTTCCTTTTGAAATGGGCTTTACAATAAGGATCGCCATTGCCTAGGCCAACCCAAGGCCTCCTTGAGCTTGACACACATTCTTAAAAATTATATTATTTTTTATTAAAAATTGATTGAAGTATATACAGGAAGAGCATTGGGAATAATATTTATTGTATTTTTTAAATAAATTTTTAGTGTTACAATTTTAAAAACCTATTTGCCCAAACAATAGACATGTGCACACTCCTTCAACAGAAGGCTCACTACATCATAGTTGGGTGCACTCCAACAAGGCAAAAAATACTACAATAATCAAAGTAGACTATCTGAATCTTAGCAATTTCATAACATATTAAGGTGATAAACAATAAATAAAAAATCCAAGTAAACACAAATAAAACACAAATTTTAGATAGAGTAGAAAATATATTGAACACTATTAAGATTAAATACTTGAAAATAAGGATTTATAAACATTTTAGATACAATAAAAAAAATATTGAACACTATTAAGATTAAATACCTAAAAATAAGGATCTATAAAAATGATAGTAACAAATATGGTTAATGCTTCAGACACTACAACTTGCACTATTTTGATCTGTCAGCATTCTATAGTGTATGTTCGAAAAAAACTAAGAATATGTAGGAATAGGAATATGTCTGGTCAAACATGTTCAACAGTTTTTGTTCCTCTTAAAAATGTGTGAAAATTATATGGACCCTATTTTGTAAAGCAAATTTGAATTTCAAAGTCATTGGGGACTCCCACCTATTTTTGAACGCAAATGCACCTCGAGTAGTCAAGTCGAATTGAAGGTGAGTGATATATTTAATATATTAAAATGATATTTATATATATTATATTAAAATATATAATATTTATTTAAAATATATATTAAATAATCTAATAAAATATTACAATATTATATATTGTATAATATATTTTATTATTATTATATAATATATATGTTAATATAGTTTATAAATCAAATTATCATTATATATTTTATATTTTAGTATAGGGGAAAGGTCTCAGTAGCCATGCACTCTAAATTTGAACATCAAATTAAGGTGCCATAACATCACATTAGATTTTGAGATTTTTAATATGTCATCTTAAGTAATTATAACTAAGGTTTTAAGGTCTAACATATTATACATTTTATGATATAACTGATTTTATCATGAGAGGCCATAAAATGTATTTTTAAAATCTATGACCAAAACTTAACCTTTGGAGTACTAATAGCTATGCATAATAGTATCAATACTTGAGTCTTACTTGTCAAGATGTGATTGGTTAATTTTATTTTTATATAATAAATGTTGAATAAGTATTAGATACTACATGTTTAGCTTTTGGTGCACTTTAATATTTATACACATTGATATGATCCATCAATGGAGCACATGTTAACAAAAGCCTTATTCGGTAATTAGAACATGCAAAAGTATTGGGACCTTTCCTCCGATATTTTTAAAATCAAATATATAATTTATATATAATATTACTCAGTTTAATACACACACATGCACACACACACACACGAACGCCCGCGCACGTGCAAACACACACACACACACACACACACACACACACACACACACACACACACACACACACACACACACACACACACACACACACACACACACACACACCTTGCGCACATGATGCAAAAATCCATCTTAGATCATTCTCAAGGGCACCCTAGGTTTGATCGTACTCATAATCCCAACAAGCTTCACTGCTACCTTGGCCAGCCCTGAGCTTCCATCAGACCACACAAATTATAATAAAATAAAATCAATTTTTATGCTTTCAACTTGTTATATATGCCATGTAATCAAGAAATGTGTAATTTTATTCTTGGTTTATTTTTCTCATGTGCACAAGAGGGGGTCAAAAAGGTAGAGACATATACAAATTAAAAAAATTATTGCACTTCACTACGTGCTCACCCTTGTCCATGTGCGTATCTCTTCACACATGCGCACACACATAGCATGACATATAATGTATGTATATATGTATTATTAAGAGGGGTTATGTAAAGTTAAAGAATGTAAAATTATAATTGATAGTTAAACTTAGTAATTCCAAACCCTTGACAAAGTCAAAATATTAATTAAGTTCATCTTTAAAGATAATTTTGGGTGTAGACTGATCGGGATCTGAATCACCATGTAATGATTTATTCTATGATGGATTGAATTATACGTGTAAAGAGAGAGAATTTTAGCATCTAATATCTACATCAAAACTGAAGTGGACATATATGTTCCAAAGATACCATCTATTCCAATGCATTATTAGAGCATAGATCACCATAATTGGTTTACATTAAATCCAATTAGAAACACCACCATAATTAGATATGTACCCAACCTATCTTATTGAAAACCTTTTTATTTTTTAAAATATATTAGATCTTGAAGCATCACAAACCATAAAGGAGCATAAATCATGAACTTTAGTCTATTATGCGAGCAAAGACTAAAAATATAGAAGCAAAAGAAAATAAATTGTAGACAGAGATAATTTTCCACTCCAAATAACATAGAACATCACATCCTCATAGATGGATAATAGAATATAGAAGGTGAAAAGGACACATACAAAACATCCAATCATATATGTGAGGTGCACCTGCTAAGGTTGTAAAATGAAAAATGCTAACTATCACTATTCCTAGTCTATTACAATGGATGATTATCATTTGTTTGTATTCCTACTTTTGTAAATAGGTGCATCAAATACATGAATCTTAGTAACTATGCATTACAAAAAATCACAAACAAGGTCATGGTATACATGAGTCAAAAATGCCAAACAATCTTGTTCATGAAAACTGATGAACATATCTCCATCTCACTTTCTGGCCCCTGTAGTTAGAAACACCAAGAAACACATCGCACAGTCAAAATTCAAAATTGAAGTGAGTTAGAAAATTATCATTTTGGTCTTATAAAATGGAGAAATAAACTAAAGGATTTAAGTGGAGAAATAAACTCACTAGGATAGATATTCATTTGCACTTTATCTTAATTTGAATCTATTGAATAGAAGAATTTCTTATCACTAGTTTAAATTGCATCTCAAAAGACATGATGGTTAACTAAAATTTGATGGTCATTTTGTAAAGTATAACATACTCAATTCTTTTATATAATTTGTATGTAATCTAAAATTTCATAGAATTTTTATAACCAAGTTCGAAGGGCTACTAAAAATTAATAATTTGCATGCTTTACTGCTAACTGTCTCATGCCAAGTGTCATCTGTAACATCAAATTTAATGCTTGTGACAACTTGGTGATACGTGATTGAAAATTTTAATTTAATTCCTCCCAAACATAATAATGTTTGATAGATTTGATATTTAAAGTAATCTACCTCATTTGTTGCACACATGGTGAAGTGCCATAGAGTTTGAAATCCATACTTGTGATCACATTTACCCATTTTTTGATGTTACATGGCATTATACGGCATAAAAATTCATTTAAATTTGTTAAAAATTTAATATTATTTTCATAACATTAACAACAATTATATATATATATATATATATATATATATATATATATATATATATATATGTATATATATATATAATAATTTCTATAATCTTGATAAATGAAGTTTTTGTGATTCTTGATTTTACTACATTGATGTGATTTGGCCCTATAAATGACAATTTTCAAATCACTTCACTATATATCCAATTCATAATGAAGCATGGATCATTGATGTGATTTGGCCCTACAAATACACCCTTTATGATGGAGAAGGGATACATGATTTAACCTTGTTGATAAATTATTATTTTAATTTAATGCCCATTGCCTACCAAACATTATTAATGTTTGATAGATTTTCTCTTTGACATAATCTCTTGCACACATGATGAATCACCGTAGAGTTTTAAAATTGTACCAGTGATCATAATTTTGACCTCGTAATGTTAAAGTCCATTTTCATATTACATGGAATTATACACTTCGTTAAAGATATAAAAATTCATTTATTTTATTAAAAACATAGTATTATTTATGTACTATTAACAATATATAAATGTTTTGATTTATAATCTATATTAACATATATATTATATGATATAATAATATTGATTAATATTAAAATATATTTTACAAAATATATATTTTATATATAATACTAATATATAATTAATTAGTTTGATATATAAAAATATTATGATATTATTATATTATAATGTGTCAATTATATTTATTTAATAACTAATATAATTTTTATGTGTGTGTGTTGGGCAGGGGGTGGCGGAGGAGGGGGGTAAGAGGGGTTATGTGAAGCAAAAAAGTGTAAATCGATAATTAAACCTACTAGTTACTCCAAAACCATGACATTGATGTCAAAATAAGTTCATCTTAAAAATAATTATGGGCATAAACTTATTGAGATTTGAATCACCATGAAATGCTTTAGTCTATGATGGTTTGCATTCTTTGTGTAAAAAGATAGCCTCTTAGCACAATCACTACATCAAAATTGTAACTCCCTTGGTTTCGATCAGGGGGCATCTATATTCACTAGATAAATAGAGCCATAGTTGTGGGTGATTAGGTTTCATCTTAGTGATTGCAATGAAGAAATTCCTTTTGTTACAATGGCTCTAAAAAAATTGGAAGTGACCAAGAAGAATTATGGGTTTAGAAATATGATAAAAATTTGAAGTGGACATATATGTTCGAAAGACACCATCTATTTGAATGTATATGCCTACTATTATACCACCACTGCTTGTTTTTCCTAATAATTAATAATGTTACATCTTCAAACAAATGTGGATGAAACTCCACTTATTATTTATTGAAGAGCCTAATAATTATTTCTAAATCATTACTATCAGTTCCAAAGTTCCATGATGATAATTTTACTTCTATTTCCATATTTGAACTTCTAAAATTCTCATTTTACTATGGTATTGTAGCAAATTATTTAATATTTTCTAATTTTTATGATCCTCTAGATGTGATCGAAAACCCATGGTAGGAGACCCATCAAGTATAATTTGTTACAATAAGTTTGTTGTTATTTTATTGGAATGAAATTCCCTAAACTAAACAAATCTACATTTAGATACAATCTATAAATGGATTCAAAGTCTATATATAGAAATACTATATATAGTAAGTGTTCCAAGGTAGACTACTTAATATGCCCTCACATAACCATATTAATTTAGATAAGCACACAAAATCCTTTCCCAAGAGGTCTTTTAGTTACTAGGTATGATTTTGTGTCACTTATTTTAATTATCATTATGGGATTAAATTCATCTCCAAATATTAGTTTGTAAGTTCAAAAAAGGTGACTCAGCCTCATAGGTATTTGAATTGGTGAATTAAATTATCTCAAAGCTATAATTCTTAGGTGGCCAAAAATTAAGGATTCAAATCCCTATTAGACAAATTGCTTATGTTACATCTTCAAAAAATATGGATGAAACTCCATTTATTATATAAGATCTTATTATTTCTAAATCATTAGCACAATCTCTATGTCAAAATTGTAACTCCCTTAGTTTCGATCAAGGGGCATCTGTATTCACTGAATAAGGAGCATAGTTATGGGTGATCAGGTTTTATCTTGGTAATTGCAATGGAGAAATTGCTTTTGTTATAACAGTATTAAAAAATTTAGAAACAACCAAGAAGAATTTTGGGTTTAGAAATATGATATAAATTTGAAGTAGACATATATGTTCAAAAGACACCATCTATTCTAATGTGTATGCCTACTATTATACCACCACCACTTGTTTCTCCTAATAATTAATATTAATGTTACATCTTCAAAAAATGTGGATAAAACTCCACTTATTATGCAAGAGCCTAATAATTAATTTTAAATCATTACCATCAGTTTCAAAGTTCTAAGATGATAATTTTACTTATATTTCCATATTTAAACTTCTATAATTTTCATTGTACTATGGTCTTGTAATGGATTATTGAACATTTTCTAATTCTGATGATCCCCTGGATATGATCCAAAAAGCCATGGTAGGAGACCCATCAATTTTAATTTGTTATGACTAGTCTATTACTTTTTGAGAATTTAGATAAACAAACAAAATCCTTTCCCAAGAGGTTTTTGAGTTACCAAGTATGTTTTTATGTCACTTATTTTAATTACCATTATGGGGTTGAATTCATCTCCAAATATTATTTGGTAAGTTCAAGAAAGGTGACTCACCCTCAGAGGTATTTGAATTGATGAATTAAATTATCTCAAAGATATAATTCTGAAGGGGGACTAAAAATTAAGGAGTCAAATCCCTATTAGACAATTTGCTTATGTTACATCTTCAAAAAATGTGGATGAAACTCCACTTATTATGCAAGAGCCTATTGTTTCTAAATCATTAGCACAATCTCTATGTCAAAATTATAACTCCTTTGGTTTTGATCAGGGGGCATCTGTATTCACTAAATAAGGAGCATAGTTATGGGTGATCAGGTTTTGTCTTGGTGATTGCAATGGAGAAATTGCTTTTGTTACAATAGTGTTAAGAAAATTAGAAGCGACTAAGAAGAATTTTGGGTTTAGAAATATGATAAAAAATTAAAGTGGACATATATGTTCAAAATATACCATCTATTCCAATGTCTATGCCTACTATTATACCACCACCAGTTTTTTCTCCTCATAATTAATATTAAGTTGCATCTTCAAAAAATGTGGATGAAACTACACTTATTATGCAAGAGCCTAATAATTATTTCTAAATCATTACCATCAGTTCCAAATTTCCATGGCGATAATTTTAATTCTATTTCCATATTTGAACTTCTATAATTTTAATTATACTATGGTCTTATAATGGATTATTAAACATTTTCTAATTCTAATGATCCCTTGGATGTGATCCAAAAACCCATGGTAGGAGACCCATCAAGTGTATTTTTTTGTGATGAGTCTGTAACTATTTTATAATTAGATAAACACACAAAATCCTTTCCCAAGAGGTCTTTGATTTACTATGTATGATTTTGTTTCACTTATTTTAATTACCATTATGGGTTCAAATTCATCTTCAAATATTAGTTTGTAATTTCATGAAAGGTGACTCGCACTCAAAGGTATTTGAATTGAAGAATTAAATTATCTCAAAGGTATAATTTTTTTTTTGGAGGGGGGGGTGTTAAAAATTGATTCAAATCCCTATAAAACAATTAAATTATGTTACATCTTCAAAAAATGTGGATGAAACTCCACTTATTATGCAAGATCTTATTATTTCTAAATCATTAGCACAATCTCTATGTCAAAATTACAACTCCTTTAGTTTCGATCAGGGGGCATCTGTATTCACTGAATAAGGAGCACAGTTATAAGTGATTAGGTTTTATCTTGGTGATTAAAATGGAGAAATTTATTTTGTTTAAATGGATTATAAAAAATTATTAGTGACCAAAAAGGATTTTGGGTTTAGAAATACGATAAAAATTTGAAGTGGACATATATGTTCAAAAGACACCATCTATTCCAATGTGTATGCCTACTATTATACCACCACCACTTGTTTCTCCTAATAATTAATATTAATGTTACATCTTCAAAAAATGTGGATGAAACTCCACTTATTATGAAATATCCTAATAATTATTTCTAAATAATTACCATCGGTTCTAAAGTTCTATGACGATAATTTTAATTCTATTTTCATATTTGAACTTCTATAATTTTCATTGTATTATGTTCTTGTAGTGGATTATTGAAAATTTTCTAATTATGATGATCCCTTGGATGTGATATAAAATCCCATGGTAGGAGACCCATCAAGTGTAATTTGTTGGGATGAGTCTGTTGCTATTTTATTAGAATGAAATTCCCTAAATTATACAAATCTACAATTAGATACAATTTATAAATGGATTCAAATTCTATATATAGAAGTACTATATATAGTAAGTGTTCTAAGGTAAATTGATTAATATTCCCTCACATAACCATAATTTAGATAATCACACAAAATCCTTTCCCAAGAGGTCTTTGAGTTACTAAGTATGATTTTGTGTCACTTATTTTAATTACCATTTTGGGGTCAAATTCATATTCAAATATTAGTTTGTAGGTTCAAGAAAGGTGACTCACCCTTAGATGTATTTTAATTGGTGAATTAAATTATCTCAAAGGTATAATTCTTGGGGGCCTAAAAATTGAGTAAAATCCCTATTAGACAATTTTTTTATATTACATGTTCAAAAAATGTGGATAAAACTCCTCTTATTATGCAAGAGCCTATTATTTATAAATCATTATCACAATCTCTATGTAAAAATTATAACTCTCTTGGTTTCAATCAGGGGGCATCTGTATTCTCGAGATAAGGAGCATAGTTGTGGGTGATTAGGTTTTGTCTTGGTGAATACAATGGAGAAATTGCTTTTGTTACAATAACATTAAAAAAATTAGAAATGACCAAGAAGAATTTTGGATTTAAAAATTTGAAGTGTACATATATGTTAGAAAGATACCATCTATTCCAATATGTATGCCTACTATTATACAACCACCACTTGTTTCTCCTAATAATTAATAATGTTACATCTTCAAAAAATGTAGATGAAGCTCCACTTATTATGCAAGAGCCTAATAGTTATTTATAAATCATTACCATCGGTTCCAAATTTCTATGATGATAATTTTACTTCTATTTTCATATTTGAACTTCTATAATTTTCATTTTACTATGGTCTTATAATGGATTATTGAACATTTCATAATTCTGATGATCCCCTAGATGTGAAACAAACATCCATGGTAGGAGACCCATCAAGTATAATTTGTTGCAACGAGTCTATTGCTATTTTATTGTAATAAAATTCCCTAAATTATATAAATCTACATGTAGATACAATATATAAATGGATTCAAAGTCTATATATAGTAAATGTTCTGAGGTAGACTACTTAATATACCCTCACATAACCATAATTTAGATAAGCACATAAAATCCTTTCCCAAGAGGTCTTTGAGTTATTAGGTATGATTTTGTGTCACTTATTTTAATTACCATTATGGGGTTGAATTCATCTCCAAATATTAGTTTGTAATTTTAAGAAAGGAGACTCACCCTTAGAGGTATTTGAATTGGTGAATTAAATTATCTCAAAGGTATAATTCTTGGGGGGGATAAAAATTGAGTCAAATCTCTATTAGATAATTTTCTTATGTTACATCTTCGAAAAATGTGGATGAAACTCCACTTATTATGAAATATCCTATTATTTCTAAATAATTAGCACAATCTCTACATCAAACTTGCAACTCCCTTGGTTTCAACCCCAATATTGGGCTTCAAAGTTAAAATACTTAATGTGTTGTTGGATGAAATGTTTAACCCTGAATTTGTATTGAGATATCACATAGCTTGTTGGCATGAATAAAAAGTTAATGTTTATAGATTGGTATGGTGTAGACTATTTATGCCATCACATAACCTTAATTTAGATAACTTCATAAAATCCTTTCCCAAGTCTAGGTTTTGAGTTACTAGGTAAGATTTTGTATCATTTATTTTAATTACCATTTTGGGGTCAAATTTATCTCCAAATATTAGTTTGTTAATTCAAGAAAGGTGACTCATTCTCACAATTATTTGAATTGGTAAACTAAATTATCTCAAAGCTATTTTATGGGGGATAAAAATTAAGGAGTAAAATCCCTATTACCCAATTTAATCATGTAATGTAATGAACAAATATGAATAAACATTTTTAATTATAATAAATAATAAAAATTTGTAAATATTTTTATATTAAAAAAATATTTGAGTTTATTATTTATTTTTATTTATGTTTAAATCATTAAATATTTTTATTAAATAATGTATGTAATTATTTAAATGTTTAATATGTTTAGATATATAAATATTTTTTTAAAATAATTTTCTTGTGTGCTTCAAAATTAGGGTTAAGTTTATCTTTTTATCTTTCCATTATTTTCTCTCAATTTTTCTCTCCCTTTTGAAGGCCAAAAAAAATTCTTTTATTGACTATTAGGTTAAATGTGGCATTATGGTGGAAGTGTTGACCCCATTTTCACTATCATTTCTATAGGTGTGGCATTAGTAGTGGAAGTTTTGACCCCTTTTTTCACTATCATTTTTGTAGGTGCTTCTTTTTACGTATTTAATTTATGTAATGTATTGTTTTACTATATTTGAAATGTGTGATTTTTTTGACTTGACGTGAACCTTTTATTCATTGTTTACTACTTTAAGTTATGAAATCATTGAGATTCAGATAAACTTAGATTTTTGTTATGAAATGGCTGAGATAATGAAATGGTGGAGATTAGGATTGTTTAGCAATTACTTGTGTTCAATAGGGACCCAAATGTTGAATGCGAGGGAAAATCATACATTTTTTATTAACAATAAGAAAATAATGAAATGATCAAGATAATGAAATGGACTAGATAATGAAATGGTGAAGATTAGGATTATTTAGCACACATTTGTATTCAATAGGGACCTAAATGGTGAATATGAGAGGAAAGGAAAAGTTTTTTATTAACTGTAAGCAAATAATAAAATATCTAAGATAATGAAATGGTAGAGATTAGGATTGTTTAGGGCTTACTTATATTCAACAAGGACCCAAATGGTGAAGTGAGGGCAAAGTAGACATTTTTAATTAACTGTAAGAAAATAATGAAATGGTAGAGATTAGTATTGTTTTGTGCTTACTTGTATTCAATAGGTACCTAAATGGTGAATGTGAGGGGAAGGAAATTTTTTTTATTAACTATATGCAAATAATTAAATGGTCAAGATAATGAAATGATAGAGATTAGGACTGTTTAGCGCTTACTTGTATTTGATAGGGACCCAAATGGTGAATGTGAGGGGAAAGTAGACATTTTTTATTAAATGTAAGCAAATAACCATATTTTAAAAATGTCTTGATGTGAGAGGTTTTTAACGGTTCCATGATCTCTATCCCGTCACATCATTTATTTGTTGAATCTATTTGGATACTATGAATTGTTTCTATTTAAGACTGAGTTGAAAAGTCACTTTTTGGCCTATTATAAGTTATTATTATTTGATTTTAATTGTTTCCATTTTATATTGAGTTAAAAATTCATTTTTTGGGTGGTAAACTTTTCCCTCATGTTGCATCATAAAACTTAATGAATGAATGATTGAATAACACCTAGCATTATTATTTAGGGTGGAAAAATTTTCCCTCATGCATCGATATTATTAGTTATAGGGGTCCCATGCATCTTTATATATTAAAAAATTCCTTATAAAATATCTACACCTATTATATAGGAGCAACTATTGTTTAGGGAGAAGTTTTTGAGGGATGGGGAACTAGTAGAGAGCTGAAGATTTGTATGGTTGCTCCTTTTTTTGGTTTCCAGCTATCATTTACATCCAATCATTTACTTATTTATTTATTTATTTTTAAACTTTTTGTATTAAAATGCTCCTAATTTATCTCATTAGTATGTATTACACATAATTTTTGTAGTCTTCAAAGCACATCTAGATATCTTTGGAGTATCTAGTATAGGTCTTCCAATCACCCTATACAGATCTTCAGATCATTCTTAGACTTATTTGAAGCATCATTTATATGTATTTGGAGAACACCTAGAACATATTTTGAACAACTCTAGAGCATCTTTGGAGTGTTCTTTGAGCATTCAATTGTCAGAGCTCACTTGTTGAATCCAAAAGAGTTGTAAAAATTGTGTGTTGCCTTCTCATAATTACCCCTCATTGGGATGTTTTTTTATACTCAAAATTACCCAATCCTTAATATGTGTTCCTCTACTCAAAATTACCCCATTCATGGGATGTGTTGTTGTACTCAAAACTACATTTTCATACAAGTAAGACACAATAACAAGGTAAAGAATTAGCAATAAATTACATACAAAAACTGAAAAAAATCCATTTATATCTTAATTATATTATACTTTAACTATTAAATTTAATAAAATATATAACCAAACACAACACTTCAGGGATAGTTTATATAACTATGATGAGCTATATGAAATACTCGTCATTTCTCCCCTACACTTTACCTTTTGTAAGTCCTCTTGTAAAGAAGTGGAATGACTGATCCTTAATCCAAAATTTTGGATTCAAACCTATAACTCAAATCATAAAATTCAAAATGATGGCCCCAATCATGGTGGCCCCTTGGCAAGAATCCAAGATCTCTAGCAATTGTATACACTCAGGCTTTAAATTCAACTTTTGCTTGAGAATTCCAACACCACCATAGAGATAGAGGACAAATAATGATAAGAGGCCTAAACCTCATCCCAATCCATACATCTAAACCTCTTTCCTTTAAGTGTAGAGTGATTATCTATCAAACTACTTTGGCTCTTCTTAGACTCCATTTAATATTGGTGGGGCTAAGGACTTCCCTGCACTTCAATTTAGTAGGTAATGTCTCCCACCTAGAAAGACTTGAATTAAAACCATTGGCCTATTGGTGGTTTAAAAATCTCTAAAATTAGTAATATTAGATCTCAATAGCTCATGATACTTGTTCTTCATATGCATATGATATAGTGGTTGAAAAGAAGAAATGAGTTTCTTTGCTTCTATAAATTGTGGTCTCATGCATAACCTAGTGGTGCTTTTTAATTCTAAAAATATATTATTTGCCTATTTACATGCCATTTGGTTCCTTAGAGTGGAGATAAAGGCATACAATTATGTCTCTCCAGCAAATAAATTTATCAAAAAACCAGATTGATATCCTAATAACAAATTGAAAGTATAGAACTCAAAAATGGCATCCTACCTTTCTTCAGTGCTCTTTATAAAAATGTCCATAAATACATGCTCATCTTAAATGATATGTGAAAAACCAAGGGAAATTAACTAAATATACTATTTATAAAATTGCTCATGTAAGAAAAGAACATAAACTAATGAAGGTTTCCTTCATGCTAATAGTTTCTCAGGGATAACATAAATGTGTTGGATAGAAGCATGTGCTTTATGTAATTGTAGTTGGGATTTGGCCAATTTCTTATGAGATTCCTCCTTAAGTTTGGCATTTTCGTCCTTCAATTTTCAAATTTTCTTCTGGGTGATGTAGCAAGTAGAGATTATTTCATGTAATGAAATAGGGAAAGAGGAAACAACTCTTATTATACCCTCTATCTGAGCTTCAATACCTCATGTTTCTTTTTTCATGGCCTGAATAGAGGCTTGTAACTCAAAATTTTGAGTGGTGAGCTCTATTATTCTATTAGTATGTCAGATGTTCATTATATTTCTATCATAAATACTTTCTCTTAGATTATTAACCAAATTATGCTTATTAACATTGGCATTTTGTAAATCAGTATTATTAGTGTCTTTGATAGCAAGAGAATTCTAAAAATAAGTAATCTAAATGTCCTTGATAGCAAGAAAATTCTACAAATTACTCAATTCTTAATTTTGTGAAAACATAACATTGTAGACCATAGTCTATTTAGATTATATTCTTTGAATAATTATTTCTTGGTCACTAACTCTAGTAATATATTCTTCCCACCTTTGTTTCAAATTAGAAATCATCAATTCCTTACCTTTCAAAGTTTAACAAAGAACATCTAACTCTATTTTTTATAGTTTGATTATTTTCTCATGGCATGATAAAGCCATGACATGTTGCAATTCTATTTCTTCATTGATAGAATGTGGCAAAGATGGATCTTCTTCAATCAAGGGTGCATTACCCTTATCATCAATATAAGGCATAATACACTCTACTTCTTAAGGTATAAATTCTTTTGCTAGGGTTCGCTCTACAAATACAACTTCTTCTATGGCTTGCACATCTTTTTATTCTTCTTCTTCATGCAAGATAAGTTGGTGAATGTGCTAGATTCTAGTTAGAGGAGGATGAGGGGTGTCTAAATAAAGTCTCATTTGTCCCTTTGATCTCTGACATAGTATCTTTGGAACCAATGGTGGTAGAGATGTTTGTTCTATAATTTCAACTATGGGTTCTTCAATCTAGATTGTAGTGGAAGGAGGAGAGGTAGAGTGTGGTATCTTTTTGATAGGAACTAGAGAAAAAATTTAGAGGAAAGAGGACCAAGCCTTTTCACCCCTTGGTTCACTAAGAAAATGATGATGACAAATGAGTGTAACCAGCTCATAATTATTTGTAGACCTAGTACCTCATCCTATCTTTTGAAAAACATTAATTAGAGCATTGTGAAGGAAATAGGGAAGATTGATATGATATTCTTTTTGAACAACTCCTTTCCTCAAATAAATGAGTCTCATAGCATCTCCACCCACTACTGTAAATTGACCATCACAAGTGATATATTTCATTATCTAGAAAACAACATTTTGCGAAGGCCAAGGAAGACTTTCTCTCAGAATTCCCTTGGCCACTCCTTGGAGGAATTTGGCTAGTATGGGGTGTCATTCATTTCCTTCAATAGACATAAATTAGGTTAGAAAAATTAATCTTTTCATTGTCAACTACTCTATCCTTAGGAATCCCAGATAGAGCATTTATTATAGATGGATTCACTATAATGTTCTTCCCTTTGATAATATCATGAAATTCATCAAAATTCTCATAAAATTATTGCATAATTTATTCATAAAATCCCTAAAACATTTTTAAGAAGTTAAATGACCCTTATTTTTAAAATATGTCTCTGGCCACTTCATCTTGCAGTAATGCATCGAATGATTATGGTTGACTTTTTTCCTTTCTCCCACCCATCTTCAAAGTAAATAATGTTTAATTACAAATATGACTGTACTATAAAAACATAGAGCTCAAATTCACATAGGGAACAAGGGAAGTAATAAGTTAGAGATATGACATAGCAATTGTTGGTAGTGACAATGAAAAAATGAATAAAAAAATAGGTTATATGATGTGATTATGACAAGAATGATGGTTACAGTTATGGTTATCTCTTTGGATCATGCGAGAAATAATAGGAAGGTGCTTTATTTGATCAAGTAGTAATATGTGTCATAAAGGTCATTATTGGTGGTACTGGGAGTAATAATCATAATTAATTATGTGTCATACTAAATATTTTTGAAAGACCCTCCATTTAAAACATAGTTACATCAATCTTGTTTGAAAAGACCATTTGGAAACATCATCATAAAATACTGTCACATCAATTCTTTTGGAGATCTTTTAAAAACACTGTCACATCAAATTATGGATTGCGGTATTATTGGTTTAATGGAATTGTTTTGATTATCAATGATGGAGGCGGATTCTTCCCATTCATGATTTTTCATCTTAGGAGTATAGCTATTAGTCTTTGGAGCTAAGTCACTAATCTTCAAATCTAAACCTTCAAACTTTGGAGTAAAATTGTAGTCCATTCAAACTTTGTTTATATATAAGAGTATAAAGCACCTAATTTATTATAAAAACCTTATATTTATTTAGCATCTTATATATATATATATATATATATATATATATATATATATGGTGTTTTTTGTATGTATTTTGTAACCAATTGCATCTGTTTAATCCTTGTCTTCTCTGAAGAACCACTTGGGGGCTCTATTAATGGAGGCAATGGCTAAGCTAGAATTTTTCCCATATGAATAGAGAAACAACACCTATTCTAACTTGGTAGTTTTAAATATTCCTACTTAGACCATGTCTTTCAAAATTTGATTGATGAGATTGTATATTCTCTTAATGTGAGATGAATACACATAAGACCTTTTTGGCAAGCTTGATTAATGCAATGTTGATGTTAGTCCTGGTTCATTCCCTATTAATGGAAAAGATTTTCAAACTTTGAACTATTTATTTTATCAATTAATCACTCTATAATTCAATTTATCTTTAATTTGAATTTGATTTGTTGTCAATTTTAGCTTCAAATCTAATATTTCCACCTTTCAACACGTGGTTGCCACCTCAAATACAAGTACTCATGTGGCATGAATATGACTAAGCTATCTAGTTGGATTGAAATATTGACATGTGGTACCTTTTGATTTACTTGTGAATTCTTAGAATATAACTTTACATGATGACTCATCTGTGTGTCACCACCTAGTGACCCTTAATTCATAGTGAGCTCTTAGGTGGTGTCTTTTAATTCTGATACCTTGAATGGAAAAGACACTCTTATGCCTATTTAAAAGGTATCTCAGGAGATACCTTGAAGTGGAAATACACTTTTGTGCATGTTTGAAAGGTATCTCATAGGATATACCCTAAAGGTATTACACGGGCCTTCAAAATATCAACTAGTAGTGCCTTTTGTGTATAAGAAAATTCCACTTATTCTTTGAAGGAGAAATCATCTCTTATGCATGTTTGAAAGGTATCTATTAGGAGATACCTTGAAGTATAAATCCACTCTTATGCTTGAAATGTATCTCTTTGGATAACATTTTAGGTATTATAAGGGCTTTCAAAATATCACCCAATAATGCTTTCCATATAAAGGAAAATTGCACTTGTTCCTTGAAGGAGAAATCAACTCTTATCCCTATTTGAAATGTATCTCCTAGGAAGCATCTTGAATAATAAATTCACTCTTTTGCATGTTTTAAATGTATATACTAAAAGATACATTTAAGGTATTATAGGGGCCTTCAAAATATCACCCAATGGTGCCTTCTATGTAAAGGAAATTCAACTTATTTCTTGCAGGAGAAATCCACTCTTGTGCCTATTTGAAAGGTATATCCTAAAAGATACCTTGAAGGGGAAATCCAATATTATACATGTTTGAAATATATATCTTCGGAAATACCTTGAATTTATTATAAAGGCCTTCAAAATATCTCCTAGTAGTGCCTTCCATGTAAAGGAAAATTCCACTTGTTCCTTGAAGGAAAAATCCACTCTTGTGCCTGTTTGAAAGGTATTTCCTATGAGATACCTTGAAGGTTAAATCCAATATTTTACATGTTTTAAATGTATCTTCTAATATATACCTTTAATGTATTACAAAATCTTTTGAAATATCATCAAATAGTGCCTTCTATGCAAAATAAAATTACACTTGTTGCTTGCAGGAGAAATCCACTTTTGTCCCTATTTGAAATGTATCTCATAGGAGATTACTTAAATGGGAAATACAATATTGTGCATGTTTTAAAGGTATCTCATAAGAGATACCTTTAAGTTACTCCAAAATCTTTTGAAATATCACTTCATAGTTCCGTTCATGCAAAAGAAAATTCCATTTGTTCCTTGTAGGAGAAATCCACTCTTATGCCTGCTTTAAAGGTATCTCTTAAGAGATACCTTGAAATCTAAATCCACTCTTGTGCATGTTTGAAAGGTATCTCCTAAGAGATACCTTAATTTATTACAATGGAATTCAAAATATCACCCAATAGTGCCTTTTGTGAAAATTCCACTTATTCCTTGAAGGAAAAATCCACTATTGTGCCTATTTGAAAGCTATCTCCTACAAGATATCTTGAAGGGGAAATCAACTCTTGTTCATGTTTTAAATTTATTTATTAGGAGATACATCAAAATATCACCCAGTAATGCCTTCCATGTAAAGGAAAATTGCACTTGTTCTTTGAAGGAAAAATCTACTTTTGTCCTTATTTGAAATGTATCTCCTAGGACATACCTTGAAGGGGAAATCCACTATTTTTAATGTTTGAAAGGTATATCCTAAGAGATAACATGAATTTATTACAAAATCTTTCAAAATATCACTCAATAGTGCCTTCCATATAAAGGAAAATTCTTCTTGTTCTTTATAGGAGAAATCTAATCTTGTGCCTACTTGAAAGGTATCTCCTAGGTGATACCTTAAAGGGGAAATCCACTCTTGTATATGTTTTAAAGGTATATAATAATAAATACCTTGAATTTATTATAAATTCCTTTAAAATATCACCCAATAGTGCATTACATGTAAAGTTAAATTCCACTTATTCCTTGAAGGAAAAATTCACTCTTGTACCTGTTTGAAAGGTATCTCTTATGAGATACCTTGAAAGGGGAAATCCACTCTTATGAAGGTATTAAAAGGGCCTTAAAAATATCACCCAGTAGTGTCTTTTACATGTAAATGAAAATTACACTTGTTACTTGAAGGAGAAATCCACTCTTATCATTATTTGAAATGTATCTCCTAGGAGGTTTGGCTTACTAAATCACTCAAAATCTAAGAGGTGATGGAATTTACAAGTGATCAAAGTTAATCT
The DNA here is from genome assembly GCA_037957365.1 of Torreya grandis. NCBI lineage: Eukaryota > Viridiplantae > Streptophyta > Pinopsida > Cupressales > Taxaceae > Torreya > Torreya grandis. The sequence continues at coordinate 719,192 of JARHVA010002846.1, read as the reverse complement.
AAAAAAAAGTGGCTAAGTGATGTTTCGACAAGAAGTAGTTAGACCCAGGATTTAAACTTGGAGATTTAGTTCTCAAATATGATAAGTACGCTATAAATCTAGGAAAGCATTCAAAGTTCAATTCCATTTGGAGAGGACTATTTCGCATCATCATTGATAGATGGGGGAATGATTTTTAATTATAAAATCAAGAGGGAAACACATTAGATATCCACATCAATGGGATTGATATAAATCATTTCAACTAACCTTCCCATCTCTCCCCTTTGTACATAATTAGCTAGTTTCCCTTTTTGTCATATTTTTCCCTTTTCTTGTTGTTTGTTTCCTTGATTTGTTGTTTCCTTTTTCAAATAAGTGTCATTGGCATAGGTGGATGATATAATTACCATGTTTCATTTCCCAAATCCTTATAAATATTCAAAACATTCTTTTAAATATGGTTAATTACCCACCTCATTTATCATTAATGTCAGATGCTCCATCACACATGATTTACCATAATGATCATTGTAGAATCTCTTAAAAATGGACCTTTAGGGATGTGTGATACAATTAGCATTAATGGGGATGCTCATTTTTGAAATTTTCATAATGAGCCTACCAAGTGGCACCAATGCATAAATACTACTCTTATTCAAAGCCAAATACTGGGAACTTTGAGATTTTATTAAAAGCATTGAGCAATTGAGATAAATAGAGAAAGATTATCTATAGGTGAATGAGCTAGTGAAGAATCATCAATCCAATTTTAAGGTATAAATATAGAGTGATTTTGAATTAGATATCTTATCATGGAAACTTCTATATCCTCATTCAGAAGTGGTAAGCATCCCTCAAAATAGAGAACCCAAAAAATGTGTAGTGGTGGAAATCCTCCCCCTAAGTATGCCATGATAAAATCCTACACTTCAGCCCCTACCCAAGTGAAGGAAAAAGTGCCAAATATTAAGAAGGAAACCAAGGGGACTTATAAGACAAGAATTTGATAAATAATTTTGTGGACGACATATTTAACCTAGAGTTAGCCCAAAATCTTAAGAATCTGAGAGAGGGTACCCATGCTTGGATGCTTGAGATGATCAGTAGAAAAGAGTATAACTCTTTTGGATGTAGAATATGGGATTTCACATTGACAAAAAACATGGTGCCATATATACACCCATTCCCTGAGTTCATCGATCTCTATGAAAAAATATATGATGCTGGTACTAGCATGATCACTTGCAATTCCCATTTGAAAGTTAAGATTAGTGAAGACAACATCAGGGCAATGTTTTGGCTCCCATACAATCCTAAGGCCACTATCTATAGTACCAATATTCTCCAAAGCATCTAGGATTCCTTGAGAGACAAAGTTTGTTTCTTCAAATCTCTCCTTAAGGAAGAGGCCATAGAGATGCCTCTATTGCCCATGTCCCTATTGACTTTTCCCATGTAGAACTTAAAAGACACTTTGTCCATGCTAACCTTCATCATGGGTATGGACTCTGATCACAATAAACATTCACCCTACCCTATAGACTTCCACCTTTTTCCCCTTTAAATCTCACCATATATTCATTTGGATTTGTAGGAGTAGGATCCTCTACTTTGCAATAGTAATTAGTTATTCCATTTTCACTACCACGAGGGATCCCCTTTGTGATAAAGATCATACAAGCACCAAATTGGTACTAACAATAGGTGGATGTAGCATATGGTTATTGGTCAAGCACCTGATGTCTCCAAGGTGAATAAGATCTTGCACCCACTCGCTCAGCTAGGTTTCAAATGTTGGTGGTGGTCAAAAACTTGGAAAAAATCTCCTTTAAGGAGATAATAAATCTATATTGAGCCTTTGAGGTTATCAATAAGAATACCCTATCGAAGGATGAAGATTTGGCTCCCTTACAGGCAACCCTTCAAGAATTATAGGTTTTTGTGTCTTCCTCCCAATTTTGTAGTTTTGATTCAAATGATCTAAGTGTTAGAGTTTTTTGGGATCTCCCATCTACAGGTGGATGCCCCTATGGGTCTTCAAGAACTATGAATTAGAAATCCAAATTTTCTATTTTGGAGCACTTCATTTCTATCTTCAAACTCATTTGACGGTTTGCATTTCCTCATCACCTTCCAGTGGCCCCCCTTTTGGCCTCTTTCTCCTTTGGGTCCACTTTAAAGTTTTGTCCAAGTTGTATCATTTGTTCACTTATGATGCATGGTAGCTTGGCACTCATCTAGTTGAAAGAGACTTCCATCTCACTCTAGAGAAGTGCTAGTTCAACATGTGGTTTCCCCACCCTCAATCTCACCTAGGAGTCCCTAGTCCTTATGAAGAAACACAACTTGATGCATGTCATATTTGCACTTACTTAGAAGTAGCATTAAGTTTTTAGAGATAAGAAGAACACCATTTGACAAAGGTGTGGGTCCTTCCTCATGAGAAAAGATTTTGAAACACTTTAAGATTAGCTTAAAGTGTAAACTAATGATTTTTAGGAGGATCTAGGTCATTAGATACAACATAGTAGGGATAGCTCCAAAAGAGAATATGTGGAATCACCTCATGTATCCTAAGCATAGTGGCCATAATAGAATGGTGTAGTTATTCTATATTCAAGATCTAAAGGCTAATTGTACTCATGAGCTTGAGACCTTATTTTAGTCGTAATGGCATCATCATGACCACAAGTGTTGGGATCTCTCAGTGTTTCTTTCTCTAGGAATTCACCTTGCCTATATAATGTAGGATCTTCCCATTTTGAATGGGTTGAATATCATTTTTGTGAGTTATAATATTTTTATTTGCCATTGTAATAGACTAATAATAACAAAATTTAACAATTTTTATATTCTTTAACCTTAATAAGTACATCTTCTGTGTGTGAAAGGACACTTTTTATGGGCCCCCTTGTGGCCTTCTATATTCAATCTCCATCTACAATGAAGAGGATGTGATGTTCTATATTATTTGGAGTGGGAAATTATATGTATGTTGTTTCTTTTTTTTTTTCTTCTATAGTAGAGTAAATCCACTCTTGCTCATGTTTGAAAGGTATCTCCTAAAAGATACCTTGAAATTATTACAAGGGCCTTGAAAATATCACCCAGTAGTGCCTTCTATGTAAAGGAAAATTCCACTTATTCTTTGAAGGACAAATCCACTCTTGCACCTATTTGAAAGGTATCTCCTAGGAGATACTTTGAAGGGGAAATCCACTTTGTGCATGTTTGAAAGGTATCTCCTAGGAGATACTTGAAGGTACTATAAGGGCATTCAAAATATAGCATAGTAGTGCCTTCCATATAAAGTAAAATTCCATTTTTTCCTTGGAGGAGAAATCCACAAAATGGATTTTAGGATAAAAAAATTAGGCTAAGATTTAATCATGATTTAACCAACCAAAAGCTAATAAAAGATAAATTTAAAATTGAAGCATAAAGACCCTAATTATGTTCATTTATAAATAAAATTCCATTGAACCTAAAATATAGAAACACAAGCAACATTGGAAGGGGTAAAACCATGGTCATCTGAAAAATGTCCATTAATCCAAATGAGAGTCAAAAACAATGTACAACCAAAAAGGTATGAATGATCTCCAAATTGGAAAATGTTACTTGGAAGTGAGTGAGATTGGTTGCTATAGATAATAGGAAATATTAAAGTTAGGGCTCGATAACATATGAAATCTTAAACTAAGTGACATAGATTAAAGTTTTCAACAAGATAAAATGACCGTGGCACAAAAAAATCCAAGGAAATCAATGTCTTAAGGAAATTGTTTAGGAAAAATTATTTCATAGGCCAAAGTGATGATGAAAAATAGACTAAAGGGTATTTTAAAAAAAGGTTTAAGGGCACTTATAGAATTTTTAAAGGGCACTTCTCATTAGGTAATGGTCTGAGACAAAATTATCGAAGGGCAAAGGGCCATTCCAAAAATGTTGAAGGGTAATTTTAAAAAGTTTGATGGGTACTTTAAAAAGGCTCGATGGGTAATTTAAAAAAGCCTTAAGGGTACTTTAAAAAGGATTGAAGGGAACTTCTCATCAATGAAAGGGCCCTAAAGGGCCTTTTCATTATTAGCCATCTTTATTTATTTTTTCCCTTTCCCTTGTTGTTTCCTTATACAAATAAGTGTCATTGGCACAAGTGGCTAACCTATTCATCATGAATCCTTTCCCCTAGTTCTCTCAAATCCCCAAAAACATTATCCAAAATATGGTTATCTACACATCTTACTTGACATTAATATCATACACTCCATCATGCATAAATTTCTATGATGATCACCATAATTATCTGGTGTATGGATCTTTAGGCTTATGTATTACCCACATTATTTATGAGGGTGCCTCTTTCCAAAAAATTCCCATGATGGACACACTTAATAGTGGTAATAGTGCATAAATATCACTTTTATCCTTTCGAGCCAAACACTTAACACTTTATGATTTTGGAGCAAACATTGATCAATTGGGAAGGATAGAAAGAGAGTTTGTAGGATGAATGAGGTAACAACCATCAATCTAGTCTAATAGGTAGAAGCAAAAAAGGGTCATTAAAATAGATACAAATATGGAAGCCTATATTTCCTCATCCATCATTGGTAAGCATTCCTCAAATCTGAGAACCCATAGTTCAAGTAATGGAGGAGATCCTACCTTTAAGCACATAATGGATAAAGCCTACACTTCAACCCCTACTCAAGTGAAGGAGAAGGTGCCATATACTAAAATGGTGACCAAGGGACCCTACAAAGACCAAGCTTTGGTAACTAATTTTTTGGATAATATATTCAACCTAAAATTGAACCAAAATCCCAAGAATTCTAGAGAGGGCACTTACACTCGAATGCTTGATAGGGTAAGCAAGAAATATTATAATGCTTTCAGATGTATATTATGAGAAATCATGTTTCCATAACACATGGTGGCTTAGGTACACCTGTGCCCTAAGATTATTACTCCCTAGGAAGATATGAAACTAAAATTGGAGTGATTGCTAGTAATACCCACTTAAGGGTAAAAATTAATGTAGATGATATCAGAGAGATGATATGGCTTTCTTATGACCCTAAAGCCATTATCTACAACATCAAGAGCCTCCAATTTATCTGTTATTCTTAGGTTAAGGATAAGGTACGTTTCCTTAGGACTCTAATTAACCACAAGGTCATCGAGATGCCTCCTCTACCATGTCTAGGTTGACCTTTCCTATGAAACATCTGAAAGACACTCTGAATATATTAGATTTCATCCTAAGCATGGATGGAGATGTCAATGTCTACAAATTTTAGCTAGGGGAATTATTACTATTAACATCAAAAGAAAAGGGGTAAGAATTGAGAATGGACTTTGAAAAATCCATTTCTTCCAACATGAGGAATGAATTAAAGAATTTATCTACATTGAGTACCTTTTGGTACTCATCCTTCCTCATGTACCTAATCCTACACTAGCATTTCCATTTATTTTCCAAGTATCTCCAACTTCACACCTCTGATACTGAGAATTTCCCCCATGTAGTGGCCCTCTTCATAGTATGGGCTAACATTTTTTCAAAGACTAGGGACTACTATGAGTTCATAGGGTGGTTCATGGCTCTAGTTCTTATGGATCTCAACTAAACAGAAGACACTTCCAAGATGGTGAATTATCAACAAGCTTGGCTCTCAACCAATACATTTTGAGCTGACTAGTTTTGGGGAACCTACTTCTCTTTCATATCAGTACATGGTTTTAATGGAGATCCCTTCCAAATTCCCTAAAAATTGATAGATAAAACCTTATCCCTTGAGTTAGCTCACCAAATTGATGTGGTAGACCTTATCTATGAGTCCTAAAAGAGGAAAAATGGTTTATATGATGTCCCCTTCTCAAGGGATGGAATCATAGTGAAGAAAAGGCATCAGGGGTGCCTCCTCACATCCAATCTAGTATAACTTGGCCTTGATTTGATAAATGATTAATAATACTATGATTTGAAAGGATACAGAGATGAATTGTGATAGGACCTAGGAAGCACAATTGATTACCAAGCAACTAAACATGCAGAATTAACCAAAATCACAAGTAACTAGAATTCAAAAATAACACAGAATATGAGAGACAATACCCAATTGTATTAATAATCTTTCAAAAAGAAATTACAATGAAGAGATGCCACACTCTTCCACACCTTACAGGCTTCCCACACCAAGTGTACAGTAATTCACATTCAAGAGTTCACTCTCTCAATTACGGTCCCAACACACAACTCAAACACAGAGTTGGTGTTCACCTCCAACCAGTCAGTATCACTACTACCAGTACCACCAGTTAGTATCACTACTGCCAGTACACAAGTACTCCATGTACTCCATGACTGAGTACACACCATACTCCAAGTACACAATGTACTCCAAGTAGATCTCCCCTAATCTTGCTACCTATTGTGTTGCTAATCTCCTTGATCTTACTGCCACCTACAGATCAACTTGGTTTTTCAACTCCTACAAACCTAGACCACACACACACACCCCTACAAATCAATGATCTTACTTACACATGTAGATCTCTCTACACCCTGAAGAACCCTTGTCCTTGCCTCACCAAGTCCTTATGATTTTCCAAACTAGTACCCCAGTGGATCTTCTACCAAATCTTGCTATCCCACAAATCTACCTGATCATACACACTCGGCACCTTGTGAAACTAGGAGGAACACACCTTGCTCTCTCAACTACCATACTATACAATACAACCCATGAGTCTAATATATAGATCCCATGCAAATAATAATTAGACATCCAATTACAATAATTAGATCCATAGCTCCAAAACTAAAATTAGCCTTTAACATGCAAATAACTGGTTCATTAACAAACTATCTATGAAAATCATAGTTTGGATCTACACAGGCAACTGACATCGGTCACTATTAGTCTGGGGGTGATCAATGTCAGTCGATACTGACTGATGTTGGCAGCTCTACACACTGGATATGACTGGCATCAATTGGCCTGACCGACATTAGTTGCACTGTAACTCAGCTACCTCCTCCTGCATGTTTGCATCAGTGAAGCTTTTAGCTCCATAACCCAACAATCTCCCACTTGGAGATAAACAACTACACTTGTACCTGTACTTGTACATCATCTAATCTGTTTCTTGGCTTGTATCCCTCTTCAAGCTCAATCTTGAAGACCAACTACCACAAAACATGTGATGCTCCACCTGTCATCCAAGTAACCTACCACATCCAAATCTACATACCCATGTAGTGAAGTCCCTAGCCCTACATAGCATGTTAACCTATTGTTGGTCCCTCTCAGATACCTGAGAACCCACTGAACTACTCTCTAGTGCTTCTTTCCCAGATTGGCCACAAACCTACTAATAACTCCCACTATTGGGGTAATATCAGTGAGTACACATGTACTCAACCTCATCATGTGATTGGGGACCCTATTCTGTGAACTATCCATCCATAGGTGTGCTTGTCGTTTTGCATCCTGCACTACCTTCACACAATCATCCTGTGACAACATCAACTTGTGATCTTCCCTATCTCTAAGATTACTCATGCCAAAAAAATTTGCTCCTCCAAATTCTTCATGACACACCTCTGAACTAAATTTACCTTTAGCTCAAAAAAACCCTATATGTGTAACCCTGGATCAAGCAAACACACAAAATATAGTAACAAGATGATGTTACAATCATCACCCACCTGGTAAAGAAACCACAATGGTTACAATGACATTAACTAAAGCCATGCTTTGTCATCCACCTATCAAACCTGTACCACTATCCTGGAGCTTCGTCAAGACCAAATGATCTAGCCTTCCATCTCACGTGTCCATTCTCTCTATTCTTTAACCAAGGAATCCATTTGTTTTTCAGTGCTTTCATACCGGCTGACAACCCTACCAAATCTCCCATTTGGTTTTGCATCCTAGGAATCAAATTCCTCATTCATGCCATGCTCCCACTGTTTCTTGGATCTTTCCTACTCTATAGTGAGCAATGAGTATAAAGAAGAGGAATAATGAATTTGAGGCTTACTTACCCTTTCAGTCCTCCATATGGGCATTTGAGACTCCTTGATAGCTTGCTATCTACCCAAAATTTGTTCCAGTGACCGACCTTGATCACCACATAGTCTACATCTGACCGACGTCGGTACCTATTTGTTCAATGCTAGTTCCTCTTGACTGATGCCGGTATCTGTGTTCTCCTGTGAGTGATGACTTTTTACCCACGATCTCTCTTTGCATCAAAACCCTGTCCAAACTGCCGTGCTTAGAGATATCCAGTCCCATCCACTGATCTCTGTCCATCATCTCCTCCATAAACACCAAGGCTTTCCAGTTCTTAAGTTTTTCAAACACATCTAACTTCCTCTTAAGAACATGCATCTCCTCCTTGCTCATGTGACCAAGCCTACAAAGCCACATCTTCACAATAGAAGAAGAATCAATAATACAAGCAAGTAGATAAAAAGTACCTACTTTCTTACCACCAGCTAATTCAAGTGCATCCACTTTGAGAGTTCTTATGCATCTCTCATCACCCAACTTTCCTAAATAAATTAGCCTCATCTTTAGAACTGGGACCTGCATGACCTCCTTCAACACCCATGTGTTGGTCATCTGTAATTTCAGTCACACTTCCCTTTTGCCAAAACTTTGACAAGGCACACCAGCCCCTAAATAAATCTTTCCAAAGTCTTCAAGGACCTTAACATGGAAAAATACTCTATTTTGGGCTGCATGGAAAGAGGCAATAGAATCTATAAAACAAGATTCTACTTTATCCAAGGAACATACTAGAACATCCTGTGCAACAACACCTGCAACATCTACTTCTTCAGTTCCTTCATGCTGATCTTCTACCAACCAACAATATTTCTTTACCTGCTCTTTCTTTCCATAACACCATAATTGACCATTTGTGCCTTTAAATTCCTCCATTCTTAGCATACTTTATTCTACCATTACTATACTCCCACTCAATCAGAAACCCCTGAGAGTGACCTATAATCAAACACAAAATTGCTCCCTGCAACCTTAGCTCTGATACCAACTAATAGGACCTAGGAAGCACAATTAATTACCAAGAAACTAAACATGTAGAATTAACCAGAATCACAAGTAACTAGAATTTAGAAATAACACAAAATATGAGAGACAATACCCAATTGTATTAATACTCTTTCAGAAAGAAATTACAATGAAGAGACGCCACACTCTTCCACACCTTACAGGCTTCCCACACCAAGTGTACAGTAATTCACCTTCAAGAGTTCACTCTCTCAATTACGGTCCCAACACACAATTCAAACACAGAGTTGGTGTTCACCTCCAACCAGTTAGTATCAATACTGCCAGTACACAAGTACTCCACATACTCCATGACTGAGTACACACTGTACTCCAAGCACACAACATACTCCAAGTAGATCTCCCCTGATCTTGCTACCTATTGTGTTGCTAATCTCCTTGATCTTGCTACCACCTACAGATCAGCTTGGTTTTGCAACACCTACAAACCTAGACCATGCACACACACACCTGAAAATCAATGATCTTACTTACACATGTAGATCTCTCTACACCCTAAAGAACCCTTGTCCTTGCCTCACCAAGTCCTTATGATTCTCCAAACTAGTACCCTAGTGGATCTTCTACTAGATCTTGCTATCCCACAGATCTACCTGATCATACACACTCAGCACCCTGTGGAACTAGGAGGAACACACCTTACTCTCTTCACTCTGAAGGATCTAACCTTGCTCTCTCAACTAGCACACTTTACAATATATCCCATGAGTCTATTATATATATCCCATGCAAAAAATAATTAGAAATACAATTATGATAATTAGATCTGCAGCTCCAAGACTAAAATTAGCCTTTAACATGCAAACAATTTATTCATTAACAAACTATCTATAAAACTCATAGTTCAAAACCACACAAGTGACTGACGTTAGTCACTATTAGTCTAGAGGTGACTGACGTCGACCGATACTGACTGATGTCGGCAACTCTACACACTAGATATGACCAGTGTCGGTTGGCCTAACTGACGTCAGTTGTACTGCAACTCAGCTACCTCCTCCTCCATGTTTGCATCAGTAAATCTTTTAGCTCCACAACCCAACAAATTGAAGATCATTAGTACTCCCAAGCATTAAGCTTGGCCTTACTTTGAGCAAAAGAACTCATCCACAAAGGATGTCCCAAAAAATCATGTGGACCTAGTTCAAATTTCAAAATATGCCCTTAAGCTATGGGATTCTTTTTATGACAAGGTCTAAAAATATGACTTGACCCAAAAGTTATCAAAAGGAATAAAGAGCCTATTTTACTAATTAACTTGGATCATGGAGGAGAAAGTTACCTTCATCAAATACAAGTTTGATACCCACAAGCCATTTAAGGGCTTGTATGATGATGACTAGGATGAAAATTTTGAGAAGCTTTGGGATAAGTTTCACCTTGAAGAGATCAAGTTTGAGGAAGAATCTAATCCCAAGATCATGATGGGGGGATGAAGAAGAAAAAGAAGACACTCCCATGGAGGAAGCATGAGACATGCCCCAAAAAGAAGAAGAAAAAGAAATGAAGTGGCCACACAGGATCCTTCAACGTGGGGGATGTGGCCACTTCGCTATAAAATTGGTCATATCAACTATTACAGAATCATACATAGTAGGACTCCTTAGTCGAGGACTAAGAGATTGAAAAGTTGAAAAATGACCTTGTAATTTTCCCCTAGGCCACCAAGATCCTTTCCATAGTCCATTAACTATATAGATCTTATTGGGAATGAATCAAATCCATGATGATAAACCTAAAGACAATACTAACCTTCATTGTAGATGCATAGAATTTGTCCTCTCAAGTGAGCACATATGTTGATTAGATGATTTATTTCATCTCCTTAAAGTTTTAAGAGTCATAGATCCTTTTCCAAAATATCTATAGTGGTTCTCTTGAAGCATTAATGGTATTAGGGGTGAAATACCAAAGATAGGTAATGATAAAGGTAAATGAATTTTTAATATGTAGTAAGGTAACAAATAAGTGTAAGACATTACTTAACTATTTGGATCAAGGAGTTTGAGAAAGGCAGAATCATATAAAATAATTAGTCTAGATGGGACTCCGCTCCCCTTTCTTGGTAAATAATAGTATACTCCCTAAGGATCAAATCAAGGCATTGCTTAAGCAAAAGTAGGATGACTAGACCATCTTTATAGCTCTCAGTAAAATTCTTGATGCCTCTAAGGTGGAAAAAATATTACACCCACTTAGTTGGACTTATAGACACTAGAAATGGTTGAGTGCTTGGGAATCATCTCCTTTATGGATATGATTACTTAGTTTTAGTTATAGACACTGGAAATGGTTGAGTGCTTGGGAATCATCTCCTTTAGGGAGATCTAGATAGAGCCTTTGAGACTCTCAACAAAAATACCTAGCCAAAAGAGGAGTGGGAACCCTTCAAAAGTTGTAGATTTTTGCACCTTCCACTCTTTTGTAGTTTTGTTTTGTCTAGTTTGAGCACCAAAGTTTTGGGTTCTCTCACCCACATGTGGATTTCCCTATGAGTCACTAGGAACTATGGATTAGAAATCCACATTTTTGCATTTTTGGAGTAGTTCATTTCTTTATTTAGGATCGCTTGGCATTGACACATTTCTTTGGCACCTTCTAATGAATCCCCTTTCAGTGTTTCTTCTTCGATCCCCCTTTCAAAAATTTAACAAGGTCCAAGCCTGTATTTTCCTTTTACACATGGTATGTCCACACTCAACCTCACCAAAAAAATCCCTATCAGTATTTAAAGAAGCACTATTAGATGACAATGTGGGTCCCCCTTTCGAGTAAATATTTTGAAACACTTTAGGCTTAGCCTAATATGTAATCCTTTGATTTTTGGAGGCTAAAACCATTGATCATAGTATAATCGAGACATCTCTAGGAATAGACATGTGGCACCACCTTACTTCTCCTAAGTGTAATGGTCTTAACAAAACAATATAGTTGCCCCATATTTGGGATATAAAGGCCAATTATAGTCATGACCCTAAAACCTCCTTTAAGTTGTAATGGTGTCATCATGGTCATAGAGAGGGAATCCCTAAGTATCTCTTCTTCTAGTGTTTGCTTTTCTTATTTATTCATAACTCATTTATTTTGTAATGGGTGGCTAGCGATCATTTTGTTTCTTTGCATTCTCATTTTTATGGATAGCCATTATAATAGACTAGGATAGTAGTAGTTAGCATTTTTATATTTTAAAACCTTAGTAATTACAATTTCATCCCAAATCTATAAATATTTTCATGGAAAACTATTCATCGAGAGAAAGAGTTTTGGGCGTTAATAGTATCAACTAGGAGATTCCTTCATGGGTAACTTGAAGTATCTCCTAGAAGATACTTTAAAGAAATTACAAACCTCAATAACTCTGGGCAAGTTCATAATCGAGGTATATAATAGTAGATTCCTTTGAGGGCCTTCTAATAACTTCATGTGTAACTTGAAGGTATCTCCTAATAGATACTTCGAAGATATTAAAAAGACCATCAAGGGAAAATTTATTAAACTAGATTGAGTTTCAAAGAGCATGTGAATAGGAGGACCTAAAATGCATGCTCTCCCAAGTATTAGAAGGCCCTTCAAGTTATCAAGTTACCAACCAATAGTGCTTTCAAGGTGAAGGTAAGTTCTACTAGGAGATATATTCAATGTCCCATTGAATGTATGACATCACCTTTTGAGGTGTCCACTAGGAGATTCCTTCAAGGGCCTTGAAGTACACTTGTAATATCATCATGGTTAAATTGAAGGTATCTCTTATGAGATGTCTTGTGAGAAAAATTCACTCTTGTGAAAGATTGAAAGGTATCTCCTAGGAGATACCTTGAAGGTACTTATTGATGGGAATTTTGGCACATATTAGAAACATATTTCCCCTCATCTTTCTCCTTTGAAACAAATGTTTATGGATTACTTTTCTCATCAGATTATATTTGCTGGTGCACATAATTTATTTTTGGTTTGGTCATACCTTATTAGATAAAGTATGAGCTTATGTACATATTATGAATATTGAATATATATTTTGTATTTTAGTTTAGAATTAACATTTGTTAATATACATTTATCACTGCTCAAACATAAAAAAAAATTCATGAACCAATGCAATATGCAACTTACATTTTACAAAAGATCAATATTTAAATCATTTCAATTGCTTTGTAGAATGTATTTGGGTGAAAAACTAAATTACCACACTTAAAAGATAGAAGGTGGCCTCACTCGAAGAGAATTTGGATAAAAGGTAGAATAAGCCCTCACTCTAAGAGAATTTAGATAGAGTATTGTTTAAAATACTAAAACTAAAATTAAATCCACATAAACATCTTCCATTTTATGGTGGTAACAAAATTCTTCTTGCTGATTAATATTTTGAATTATCTAGTCTACTAAACATGTATCTAGATATATACTTGTTTAACACTACATCAGGAAAAGAATCTTCTCTGATTAGAATAATCTTGGACTATGATAAGGATGAACTTGAATATGCCTTTCAATTCCAACTTGAAGTATGGAATAGAGAAGAGGTAATTTTCCATCAGCTACATCTTATTTCAATAAACTTACACCTAGTAAAATGAAGTTGACAAAAATTAATTTTTCTCCTTGTGAAACATTTGGGTCTCATTTGAATAACTATGACAACCTTCAAATGTTTAGGCTGATAGATAGAGATAATTTGGTCATTAGAATATAGAATATGTTAAAATAAAAACATGAACAAGGGGAAACAACTTCTTCAACTTACCACCATGCAAACATGTATTTAAGATACCTATAGACATGAGAGAAAAAACATGTAAAAAACATGACAATCAAGGGTAACATATTTGTATGCAGATTTGAAAGAGGCCATACAAGTAATCACAGTAGTGGAGAAAAATAAGATTGAACAGAAGGTTGGAACACTTTTTTTGACACAAAATTTTGATGAGACACATAGTGAATTCTCTACATGGTATATTTACTCTAGAAATTACACCTTTAACATTCCTATAGGGCTCTGTGAATTGGGGGATGTAAATTTCAAAATAAGAAATCTGAATGAAAGATGGGTGAATGATATAATTCATTCATTTTTAAAACATAATGAGGTTCCAAGGAAGGATGCTTTGTTAATTACTTTTGATCCAAGTAACCCTAGCTTTTTATTAAATCAAGTGAAGTCTTGGAAGATATGATGGAGAAAATAATTGCAAGGTTTTAAAATGTAGATGTCCAACACACAATTACAACATAATTGATAATTTTTTTAGAGGTGGAATACAATTCATAATCATTGAGAAATAAATGTTGTGTTATAAGATCAAGACTTTTGAAAACTTGTACTCCATTTTATATTATGCAAAAAATATGTAATCAATATAATGAAGCCAACGAAACAATTTATAAGGCTTCATTTGTAGAAAGAGTTTGATCTACACGTGACCTTATCAAACTAAGAGGTTGGAAGAATCTTGCAACATGGAACAAAAAGAAAAAATAAATACATGAATAAGACAAACACTTGTTCACACAAATAACTGTTCAGCATAACAATTGTAGGAGAGAAAATGTATTCTTTTTATGGAATAGTTTGTTTGAGATTTTTTTAAAGGCATTTTATTTGTTTGAAAGTGGTACTTTACCTGGTTCAGATAAACAAGATTTAAATTTGATTGGTATAATATTACTTAAAAATATTCAAGGGCTTTTAGACAAACAAAAATTAGAACTAGTAGATTTATTAGAAAAAGGGTCTATTTCTTTCTGGAAAACCTCTGGGTATAATAGCATGGATAATTGGTACAAAAAGGTGAAGCTAAAAAGTAACATATTGTCAAAAAATTGTAGATTATTCAGTAACCATGATACAACACTACCACCAGACCAAATAATCACACTTGAAGAGGTAATAGAGTATTTTAAAAATTTTGTGAAAAGGTTTGATGATTTGTGTGTCCTGAATGAAGGTATTTCAAAAAACAAAAAAGGATGGGAAGCATTATCTAAAGATTCATTAAGCATATTAAAAATTGATCTACATAATGATGGAGACCAGCTTCCCAAGATAGATACAGAAATATTTTGATGCCATTACAAACCCCTTTATCTTTGGCCATCCATTTTAGAAGATTTTAGTGAAACCTTCATTCTTGGATTGAATAATGATTTGATAATGATTGATCTTCTAAATCTCACTAAAGTTTTTAAGGAAGAAAATCTTCACCTATTTCTTCAGGCATTGATTAAAAAAGTTATTTTTATGGCCTTCAATGTATTCATCATCCATAAACTAGAACATTATCCTACCATTCAGACCTCTCTCAAGAATCTATGTGTTGGTGATTTCCATTACACACAAGATACAGGTGTCATACTATGGGGTTTAGATAATTATGGAGTTGATTGGACATATATTAAAGGTATCAATTTGTGTCAAGATCCAACTCTTTTTTAGCTATAAGGTTTCTACCTCCATTCACAATAAAGCCGATTAGAGGATGGTTTTGACATCTATAAAGACGCACCAACATTTCAAATTATTGGTTCACATAAAACATGAAGGCCATTCAAAAATGAATTGAATACCATCTTTTGGGAGACACTTGTCACTAATTTCAATATCTGGATGCATATGACATGCTAGGGGTATATACAAGAGCTATATTGGTGCGTGCTTGTACAAAATTACAGTAAATTTATCTTGCATTACAAAAATTGAAGAATAAACAATTTTTAATGTTCAATTTCAATTTTTTTTTGATAAATTCAGGGCAACCAATACAAGAACAACATATTCGATCAGTACTAGGTGCATAACATTTTTAATTTATTTTATAACCATGCTTTATTTTCAAAATATAACATCTTAATAATCTTTTAGTGTATACGCTTTATTTTTCAAACTTAATAGCTTAGAAATCTTTAGATGTATAGAAATAATGGAATTGTATGCAAGTGAAGAAATAATAATAATGGAAAATCATATCAATAAACATGACACATCATAAGTTGAAGAAGGTAACATAAGATCATGCATATTTTTTTAATTGTATAATTTTTTATTTATTAATGATTCATAATACTAATAGAATATTTCTTCATCTATTTATGTCTTAATTAAAATAGTTTACAACATAGTTCTAACACTTTGTGTCTACAACACAAACCATGACATAACTCTGTAGGTTGGTGTTTCCATGAAAATAACAGAAGGTAAAACTTTACAACAAGACACATTTTTAAAATACAAATATCAAATCAATTGATAATGAGAATTTTTAGTTACTACATTATATAATACCTTGCAGGGAATAAAGAACCAAAGTTTCAATGAAAGAGTGCACCCATACAAACTATAAAAAGGCAAAGAAAAGGTGAAAACCCCTTTCAATAAATATGTAATTATACAATTTCATACATGTCTATATTATATTAATTATCTTTATTTATTTAAACACATTACAATTGAATTTTTCTTCATGGATAAGAGATTGTAGAAGACAATAAAATATAAAGTTGCATTAACTTGGGATTTGGAAGTGTGGTTCATTTTATTGTTGTGTAGATTGAATGTGGTTGTACTTACCCATTAAAATGTTGTTTACAAGTTTAATTTACCTATTAAAATGTTTTTTACATGTTTAGTTTACCCAATTTAAAATAACACAATATTTGTTATACTATGTCTTCAATACAATAAATTTTCATGCAGAGTATCCATGTGTTCTTTATCAATAAAAATCAATAAAGTATATTATGTTAAAAATAATTATATTGCTATTAATTCAAATAGTTTTAAATTTGATGTGTCTTATTTTAAGGATATGAAGGGGGTTCAACTATTAAGGTGTATTATATTCATTTGAATTTAGTGATAGTGAACTACAAATTAAAAAATTAAATCCTATTTTATTTGTTTTGATGGATACATAAATATATAAATATGTATTGGTATGCAAAAGAAAAATTAATACTTTCATTATTGTAATAATATAGATGTTTATTGATCAATGTTAAATTCCTATCAACATCTATGAGAAACAAGTTATGGCAAAAATGGACTGATTTAGAGTATGATACATTCATGGTCAAGTTATAAGGATTCAATATGAACTTTTATATACATATGTGTGTTACAAAATTGGCAATAAAAATGGTACAACCATATCTAATGAGTATTATAGTTACAATGTGCCTGAGCATGTACTTATTTTTATATGTGTTTATATGAATCTTTATAATATTTAAAGAAATGAAAAAAAAATTAATCAAATGAAATGCATTATGTTTTTATGTTACAATAAGAAAAACAAATCAAAATCACATCAACGACCAGTCTAATAACATGTAAAACATTTTCCTAAAAAATTTTTATGTTATATCTCTTATAATATATTATTTTTAATAAATGATTCATTTAATTTTTAACTAATTATAGAAATTTCAGAGGAGCTAAAACCAACTTCTAAAAAACTATTGAGTTTGGGGTTGGATGACTTATTATTTGTTGTGTGCAAAATAAAAGATTTGTAAATGTATGATACGGAAAAAAATAATATTATAAAATTGAAAATATGTCATACTACATTTGAGATCATTCCAATGAAATTTTGAAGGTAGCACTGCAATTTTTTTCTCACATTGGCATTTGATCAATGATAGAGGATAATCATTTGAGGATACTCATTCAAGCCATTGGTTACACAAGTTTAAATTTCATTTTTGTTTGGGGGAAAAAATATTCTAAGCCATTCAATATAAACATAAAAAATTGGAGGAAATTATTTTTAAAGGGACCTTCGGAGATGATTTTTTAATTGCCAACACATTGTTCATTGATTGTAATTCTTAGAATTGTGTTACAAATCAAAAATTAAAAATGAGTTATGTTACGTCAAGTAGATATACTAGAAATGGAAGTTGGAAAGATTAAAAAGATTGGAGAATCAAAATGATGTCAGTCATCACATTCTTGGGAGAAAGAAAAAAATCCATGCTAGTAGATGTGAACTAATGTTTATAAAGATGTAACTTTGCTTGATTCTTTCAATTGTATTTATTGATTATAAACTATAATTCTAGTAATAAACATTATCATAAATTTCATAAAAATCAATTTTAAATTATTTCAAATATAGTTCAATTAATTCAAAATAATTGATTCTAATTTAGAATTACTTTGCTCTGGTTATTAGTATAATTTGATTTATAGATGGAGATTCCTTGAAATTATTGAATTAGTATATTGACATTTTCTCATTCAGAAGATCTTCCCAATGAACAACAAACAATTATTAAGATATTTTATTATGTAGATGAACTAAATTGATTAATATGTTTTCATCTATAATTTGGCCAATCAAATGGTGCCACGTGTCCGAGCAATAGAAGCTACTTCAAAGGATCAATGATCGGTATGAAGGCCTAGAAAGGTGCCATGAGTTCAAAATAGTCCAATCTATTCAAAATGATTTTCTTCCAAATGGTTTGAAATAATTCAATTTATTTGGCATATAGAAAACATATTTATGTAGAAAATATTCTCCACTCCACTTTAGTGGGTATAATTTCAAATTATTTAAAATATCCTAATTTAATCGAAATGATCTATGCTCAAATTGTTTGAAATAGTCTAATTTATTTGGAATTAAAAAAAATTATTTTTAGAGAAAATTTTCTTTTGAATCACTCGATTTGATAGGTATAGGTCTAAATTATTCAAAATAACCCTATTTACTCAAAATGATCTATGCCCAAATGCTTTGAAAGAATCCAATTTATTTCAAATATAACAAAAAAAATTTTGGAGAAAATTCTCTTCACTCCACTTTAGTGGGTATAAATCCATTTTATTTAAAATAACCCAATCTATTTGAAATGATCTATTTCAAAATGGTTTTAAACACTCTAATTTATTTATAATATATGAAAATTATTTTTTAGAGAAAACTTTATCCACTCCACTTTATGGGGTATAAGTCTAAATTATTCAAAATAGTCCAATTCATTCAAAATGATATATGGCCCAAATGATTTGAAACAGTCCATTTTATTTGGAACATAAGAAAATTATTTTGGAGAAAATTTTCTCCACTCTACTTTAGTGGGTATGAGTCCAAATTGTATGAAATAGTCCTTTAATGGTGATCCTATATAATAATGTTTGTATTATTAATACATAGTGAATACGTGAGGATAATATATAGTAGGTATGAATAAGAGAAACAATGTTTAGGGTCATCTATACCTATTGTGCAATGTGCCATTACTCTTCAGGCCATGGAAAAGAATGTAGGAAAGGTTGAATATATATACACACATATAACTATGTGCAACTTATTATCTAATACAAGGATTATATGTCTGACTTACTAATCAAAATTTATATAAATAATAGAGAAATATACATCACAAGATGAAATAGTCCATTTTATTTGGAACATAAGAAAATTATTTTGGAGAAAATTTTCTCCACTCTACTTTAGTGGGTATGAGTCCAAATTATATGAAATAGTCCGTTAATGGTGATCCTATATAATAATGTTTGTATTATTAATACATAGTGAATACATGAGGATAATATATCATAGGTATAAATATGAGAAACAATGTTTAGGGTCATCTATGCCTAGTGTGCGATGCACCATTACTCTTCAAGCTATGGAAAAGAATGTAGGAAAGGTTGAATATATATACACACATATAACTATGTGCAACTTATTATCTAATACAAGGATTATATGTGTGACTTACTAATCAGACTTTAAATAAATAATAGAGAAATGCACATCACAAGATATACTTTGGAAATATACATAGATGCAGTCACTTCCTGAATTATATGTGTGAGTATATTGATATTTAACATATGCAAGTGACTTAAAACACTGATGTGTATTCATGTAAATATAATCATATAGCTATATAGGTATGGTGATCTGGTTGCATAGAATCATTTTAAATTATAATAGCTAATTGCTATGATTGAGAGCAATGATTTATATCTATATAATAGATATACAATGATTTTATATCTGTATAATATATACATATATATATATATATATATATATATATATATATATATATATGTATGTATATGTATATATATGTATATATATGTGTATATATATATATATATGTGTGTGTGTGTGTGTGTGTGTGTGTATATGTGTGTGTGTGTGTGTGTGTGTGTGTGTGTGTGTGTGTGTGTATTGTCAATCTGCCTTGTTCTATTGATTGAGAGCATGTTTTATATTATGATTCATAGAATGTGGACATTAATCTTATTATAAATATTATTATTTTATATATTTCCACCTTTTACATACATACCTACAAAAGCGTTTATGACTAAAACATCCATATAACCACCAAAGGCTTAATTGACAAGTTGGATAAAAATATACAACTTTAGAGCCTAAGAACAACATGAAATAATTATTTAACTATTTAATTGTAATCTAAAGTGGATTACATATTAACATTTAATCATTAAGCATGGAATATATTAAGGGGGGATGAATCAGTATATCATATATCTTATAAAGCTTTTCCTTTATCAAATTCCACTTAATCAAACATTCAAGATATGCAATAAAAATCAATAAATAAACATCACACAAGATAGAGAGAGAGACACTAGATATAATGTGGAAACCCAATGTGGGAAAAACCACAGAGAATCAATCTCAAATATATTCATGAGAACAAACCCATAGGAGCACCATACTCCTTTGCCAAGTATAAACCTCAGCTACAATTCGTGAGCACCAATCCACAGGAGCTTCAAACCCCTTTGCCAAGCACCAACCCAGCACCTATTCATGAGAACCAACCCACATGAACAACAACCCCTTTGCCGAGCACTAACCCAACAACAATTCATGAGAACTTACCCACGGGAGCACCAACCCCTTTGTGTATACCACACACCTATCTCTTAATGTTGCTATCTCAACAAATGATAGATCAATACAACATATCCTTCCTCTCTCTCACCTTTGCTCTTCTAAGCTAGATATAACAAATACAAATCATATTCAGCTCTCACAATTTCTCTTCTAAGCTAGATATTACAATATCAAATCAACCTATATCTCTCATATTTACAAATGGCTTCTCAAGCCTTTATTTATAGCTTTCCAAATGACCTTTAGCCTTCCCCCTTTGTGACCCTTCAATCCTCATGGAAAGTGGTGCCAATCTTGGATGACCCTTCATTTCCAAGCATTTGAAAAGTCATGAGGTGGCCCTTCATGACCAAAAGCATCCTTCCCACTTTTGTCCTTATCTTTGGTGACTCTTTGTATTCCTCAAAGTGTCCCTTCATGATAAATTGCACCTTTACCCTTTTGTCTTCACTTGGTGACTCTTGGTATTCCCCAAGATGACTCTTCGTGGGAAAATGCATCCCATCCTTCTTTTTTCTTTATCCCATGGCTCTTCAACTTCTCCATGGGCCCTTCTTTTGCTTCATATTAGCCAAGATATATTTATTACCAACAACATTAAATGCAATGGAGCCTTTATCACCAATAATGCTAAACCTTTGACATCAATGACAATATTTCCAAAAATCTCCCCCTTTGTCATTGATGGCAACCTCAATCCTAAAACTACCACATCCTATCACCTGCACATACCATCATCTGAAAACATATAGTAACTCCCCCTTACTATAGCAACCTGTACCTATTCCCTGTACCTATTTTTTGTGCTTGTACCTGTACCTATTATTCTCCCCCTTTGACATCAATGGCAAAGGGCCTACCTGGAGCTAACACTTATCTCCCCCTCACTTGATGCTGAGCATCAATGGTAGGAAGTAACATAAATTAATCTCAACTCCTCTCACCAATCTTTGAATGTATCCTTTGATCGTGCCTTTGAGAAGATATTTGACAAAACATATACATTGTTCCCTGTCCTTTGAGCATCTGCAATCAACTCATTTGAATATTTTCTTCTAATCTCATAACCTTTAGCATGAATCCTTAATGTGTATCTTTGATCACATATTTGAATAACACTTAACAGATTATGCTTAAGGCCTTTTACATACAAAACATTCTTAGTCTTAGTTCTACCATAATCCAAACTCAAAGTATCTTTTCCTGCTATCCTAGCAGTGGTTTCATCTCCAATTCTCACTGTACCACCATTGATATTCTTTAGAGATATGAATTTAATTATATCTCATGTCATATGCCTCGAACATCCGCTATCAATTAACCATGGCTATTCTTTACCTCTTACATGTAGTGTTGTCTAAACCATCATTGAATCTTCAGATTGTTTCTTCTGCCATGAACATGTCTGAACCTTCTTCCTGATAAATGGATTTTTGACACTTTGATTCTTATTCTTGATGAATGGAGCTTTGAAACTCTGATCCTTCTTGACTGACTCAAACATGCTTCTGCAATACCAAGCTATGTGTCCGAAGTTGTTGCACTTGTAGCACTCTATGGTCTCTTCATCAAAGCTTGATAGAGGAGCAAAAGAGTTGTGGCTTCTGCTTGACTCTACTTGACTTTTCTTCTCCTTGTTTCTAAAATTATTATCTCTTTTTCTACATTCTAATCTCTTGTGACCATATCCATTACAATAAAAACAATAGCCATAAAAATGAGACCTGTTTGTATATCTCTGACCTGATTGCCTTTTGTAGCTTTGTTCTCTCTAGCCTTCTCTATTTGGAATGTCCTTTGTATTTTTCTCTTTTCCCTTGTTTGTTTCCTCTTTTTTAAGAGCTTCATCATAGCTCTTTTTATTTTCAAATATGATCCCTATCTTATCTAAATATGATTTTTGACTTTCCAATATCTTATTTAGCATGTTAGTGTTATCCTCAAATTTTGAATCACTCACTACTTTATCACTGACTGCTTTCTTAATATCTTATTTTAAAGAGGCAATTTTAATAACATACCTTTCACAATCTTTTCTTGCTATTTCCAACTGTGTTGTGAGATCTTCTTCATTCTTCTTGGCTTCTTCAAAGTGTGCTTGTAGATCTTCAATCATTTCCTTTGACTCTTGTTCATTTTTCTTGATCTGGCGCTTTAATCTTTGATTCTTCTTCTGAATAGCTTTTAACTCTTCTAGGGCACAATTGAGTTCTCCTTCCATATCTACTTCAGCTTCCTCTTCTTCTTCTTCCTGATTATCATGTATGGCCATGAATAGAATCTCTTCTTCTGAATCACTAACTCTACTATCTTCACCTGAGCTAGGATCTTTAGAATACAGGCTCTTCTTCTCGAATCCCTTCTTGGATTTGCCTTTTAAATTCTTCTTGTATGTAGGCTTTTCTTCTTCATCATCATTAACCTTATTTGGGCATCTAGCTAAAAAATGTCCAATCTTTCCACAATTAAAACATTTAAAAGGTAATTTTCTTTGATATTTACCTATTCCTCTTTTCAGCCTATGAATGAAAAGTGCTTCGTTGTCATCTTCATCATCACTGGAACTATCACTTGATTCTTGAATCTTAGCTTTCTCCTTCCTTGATGCCTTGAAATCTACTTCTCTCTTTGAGGGTTTATCCTATTCTGTCCGCATCTCATATGCCTTGAGAATACCATGAAGCTCATCCATCTTTAGCTTGGCTAAATTCTTCATCTCTTCGATTGTCGAAACCTTTGCATCATATCTCATTGGTAGAGATCTCAAAACCTTTTGCACCACCATTGACTCATCCAATGTTTCTCCAAGACCTTAAATCTGATTTACAACTTGATCAACCCATAAAAGATAACTTGCTATATCTTCTTCTTCTTCCATCTTCAAACTTTCAAACTGCCTTCTAAAAGTCTGCAACTTAGCTTGATGAACCTTTCCATCACCTTTGTATATATTCTCAAGTTTTACCCAAGTTTCATGAGCAGATTTACATTGCATAACTTTAATAAATTTAGATTCACATAAACCACATAAAATAGCATTTAAAGCTTTAGCATTACATTCACTTGCCTTCTTTTTTGCTGGAGTAATTGTAGATGTCTGTGGCTCTTCATATTCCTCCACTACTGATTTCCATATGTCAAATCTAAGGGCCATCAAATAAACTTTCATTTTCATGCTCTAAAAGGCATAATTTGTCCCATCAAACAAAGGTGCCTTATTTGTAGAAAATCCTTCCTGTGACCTAGCCATCGTGCTTTCCCGATCTACCTTCAAGCTGTAAAACTTTTCAAAAAGGAACCTGTTCTGATACCAATTGTTAAGCATGGAATATACTGAGAGGGGGGTGAATTAGTATATCATATATCTTATAAAACTTTCCCTTTATCAAATTCCACTTAATCAAAAATTCAAGATATGTAATAAAACTCAAACAATAAACATCACACAAGATAGAGAGAGACACTAGATATAACATGGAAACCCAATGTGGGAAAAACCACAGAGAATCAATCTCAAATATATTCCTGAGAACAAACCCATAGGAGCACCATACCCCTTTGCCAAGTATAAACCTTAGCTACAATTTGTGAGCACCAACCCATAGGAGCTTCAAACCCCTTTGCCGAGCACCAACCCAACACCTATTCATGAGCACCAACCCACAGGAACACTAACCCCTTTGCCGAGCACCAACCTAGCAATAATTCGTGAGCACCAACCCACAAGAGCACCAACCCCTTTGTGTATACCACACACCTATCTCTTAATGTTGCTATCTCAACAAATGATAGATCAATACAACATCTCCTTCCTCTCTCTCACCTTTGCTCTTCTAATCTAGATATAACAAATACAAATCATATTCATCTCTCACAATTGCTCTTCTAAGCTAGATATTACAATATCAAATCAACCTCTATCTCTCATATTTACAAATGGCTTCTCAAACCTTTATTTATAGCTTTCTAAATGACCTTTGGCCTTCCCCCTTTGTGACCCTTCAATCCTCATGAAAAATGGTGCCAATCTTGGATGACTCTTCATATCCAAGCATTTGAAAAGTCATGTGGTGACCCTTCATGCCCAAAAACGTCCTTCCCACTTTTGTCCTTATCTTTGGTGACTCTTCGTATTCCTCAAAGTGTCCCTTCATGAGAAATTGTGCCTTTAACCTTTTGTCTTCACTTGGTGATTCTTGGTATTCCCCAAGATGACTCTTCATGGGAAAATGCATCCCATCCTTCTTTTTTCTTTATCCCATGGCTCTTCAACTTCTCCATGGGCCCTTCTTTTGTCTCATATGCAACCAAAAATATATTCATTAATATTAAATAAATATTATATCATATTATCCAATATATATTTATTACCAACAATATTAAATGCAATGGGGCCTTTATCACCAATAATGCTAAACCTTTGACATCAACGACAATATTTCCAACATTAATTATACTCTGAAGTGGATTACATATTAGTATTTAATTATAATATAATAAAGGTTTATTTAACATTGGATCCTATTCTAAAAGTATAATATATTCATCATAGTATAGATACTTATGTTATCTTATTGATCTCTTATTGGAAGAGGGACACGTCTCTTGTTAGCTGATCTAGTATTGATCTAACCTAAATCTAAAAGGTACCAATAATTAGTTAACTTATGGTAATAACATGTTAACCATTTATTATTTCATTCAAGCCCCTAGTTAACATTGGTTAATGTAATTTAATGATCTATTTTGATGATTGGTTAACATACATGCTATGGCTACATCACCTTATGTTCCCAAAGAGTTAACTATAGTAGATCGCCACTTAAGGATTATTATTCAATTATTTGTCGGTTATGATTTATTAATATAATCTGGGTTTTATATTATCTATAGGCTATTATTTCTATAGGATATGATTAAAGTAAATTGA
The DNA here is from genome assembly GCA_037957365.1 of Torreya grandis. Classification (NCBI taxonomy): domain Eukaryota; kingdom Viridiplantae; phylum Streptophyta; class Pinopsida; order Cupressales; family Taxaceae; genus Torreya; species Torreya grandis. The sequence continues at coordinate 693,279 of JARHVA010002846.1, read as the reverse complement.
AATTTTATTGATTATCTACGTTAACCAACACACACACACACACACACACACACACACACACACACACACACACACACACACACACACACACACACACACATATATATATATATATATATATATATATATATATATATATATGATAAATTAGAATGAGCATTGTGTGTTATTACCCCCATGGTGACACATGATGATGAAGATATTGTTTGAGATAGAGAACTGAGAGAATATTCCTTTATAATAATCATATTGGGATGAGATGCTTAAAATACATAAATAAATCTATAAGACTTGATCTAGTGATTAAACTATTTAGTTCCATTGACATATATTTATGATCAAATTTGAGTTATGTGTTGAGAAGACCTATAACATTATTAAATTCTTTGAAATTCTAGTTTTAATACAATTCACTTACATTAACTCACACCTAATAATATGGTGGTTGAATAATGTGATTATGCCACTTGTAAACAATGAGCTTGAATGTAAGGAATAAAACATGTGTAAATAAAATAGAATGAATATTTAGACTTGAAAAGCATATTAGACTAAGCCATTCAACTATTTAAGCTCATGATTATACACTGGTTATAATTATATATGACTATTAACATTCACATACAACATTTATATACTATTTAAAACTTGTGTGCAGTGCATACTATGAATATTTTAATATGTAAGAGTGTTTATATATATAAATCTTATATTATTACATTGGGAGGTGTGATTATATTTATAGGTTATTTTATATTAAAAACTAAGTCATAGATCCTTGAAGGATTGGACATTATGCATGCAGCCTCCTAAAATATAACAAATTATTTAAACAAAAGATTATGTTTTCATGATAATTATGACTTTATTTATCATGACTGGTTGGTTATAATTAAGTAGGGTATACATAAAATGATGGACTATGATATTTTTGTTTGTCATAGAATGTACAAATATTTTTATCTACCTATAAAATTAGAAATATGCATCCTAATATATATTAAACTTGGTTGGTATAAATGTACTTATTTATCTATTATTTATGTGATAAATAATATTGTGAATATTCATTCATATGTTTGATGGATTAAATGTATGAATTCTAATTACTCTTGTGTTTAGAATGTTTTATGAATACTAGTAGGAAGTAATCTATATAAATATGTTGATTATATTTTTATTAAACAAATCTCGCATTGTTATTACTGAGTAAGTAGTGAGATGGACTTCACTAGCTTTCTAGCATCACAAGGCTAGATGAAGGTAATTTGATCAAGTGGTGTGTATGAAATTGACTGATCCTATAGATAAATAAATATTAAAAATTTTGGCCAAAGTAATGTTAGTTAGACATTGTCATTTCATGTGTATGATTTACATGTTTATTGATATCATGTTAGAACAAATTTATTTATGGTACACTGCATGTTCTTAATAATTGTTGAGCATGGTCATTGATGTTAGGTTGTCAATGATGCCAAAAAATGCATGAGGTATTAGTGCATGAATGACAAATAAGTTGTGTTTGATAGTTTGGAGAGTATATGGAATATGTACATATCAATAAGGACAAATAAGAGGTTGTGAGGCATCCATAGATGTATTGGTCAAGTTTAGGTGTGTCAATTGATCATTTGGAAATAAAAACATACATCTTTTAGCTTAAGATAAGCTAGACCATCATTGCATGTCATGCAGATATGAATGAACCAACAATTTTGTGCATCTAGTGTAGGTACTCAAGAATTTAATAGTTGTCAAAGCTTTTCATGAAGATGTTGTCTATACTTCCAAGAAGTTAATTTAAATATTTGAAGTCTTGAAGTGTTTTATAGTTCAATATATAAACCTTTAAAGTTATTCTAGCAGATTGTGATGGACCAGAGACTGTGAAGTGTAACTATATTGAAGTGTGGGGTCAAATAGACAAGAAATATCTATGGTGAGAATTTAATCCTATAGATCATGATCCAATGGAGTGTATTGAGTCAATAATTCCACAAATTGCTTAGAATTCATGTGGAACTACCAAATGGTGCAAGCACATTAACTAAATGAAGTAGGATGCTCAGAAGGTGATGAGGGTGCCACGTGTCTTAATCATGGAAATGTAGATATAAGATCAAAGGTGAGTGATGAAAGTTAAATCTAGGAGAATTATAAAGAGATCAAGTGTAATTTATATAGCTTTTAGGAAGCATGAGATGAAGACACTTTTCTGTAATATTTGCATTTATTAGTGACTATTGGTATTTAGAATTAATAAAAGAAAAACTAGTGTCGAGTATTTTGCTAATATCTTTGATATAGGTTGAATTTCTTGATGGTGTAAAAATAAAATTTGAATAGGACTTCAAGTAACATATATACAATCTAGTTATAAGGTTTTCATGTGTGTATAGTCAAAGATACTAAGCTTCAAAATTGATTATGTGTTTGACCATGTCAAGAAGGATAATTGAGTTATTATTGATAGTATTTTGATGTTTTAAGATGAAATAGCTACTAAATAGTGTTGTATAATCCATGAATACTACTTGTATGGATTTCAGAGTTTTTTCCAATCCATCTTCATTATGAACAAAGGCTAGAAGTTGACTATATTTATTGAATGCACTGACAGTTTGAGTGACCATCTTACAAAGGCAAGTTAAAAGTGTTCTGAGTATAGTTAAAGAAGAAAATGAGTATGGAGATGTTATATAAGTCTCTAGGGATTATGATAATTATTTGGTTGTCATTTTTTTCACTAGATTAGATATAGAGAGTCAAAATAGCTTGATTGTATATGACCAGTCTAAGTGGTCATTTTGAGAGAGTTATTTTGAGTGCTTAAAGCCTGTGTTGAAGTATCTAAAGAAAATTAAATAATTGAATAGGTCTTGAAGGTTTCACCCATGTGATTTAATCATATTGATAAATGAAATATTATAGTATTTTCTTTAAATGTTTGAGACTGTGTTTTTATTTATGAAGGCCTAAAGAGCAAGGAGACCTAATTGGTAGGTTCAAGTGTTGAGTTGGTGTTTCAGGTGGCATAGACCCATACAAGAGTGATCAAGGGGATATAATAGATAGGTTTTATGTTTTAAAATAATTTTTAAAGGATGAATGTGTTCTAAGTAGTCTCACATGTAATGTGTGAGTATGAAGGCCTAATTGTTTTAGGTCTCAACAAGAACTAATGGTGGCTTGGGGATAATGATAATGGACAACCTAATGATTGTGTGGTTCTTACATGTAATGTGTATGAGGACCTATTTCAAAGTTAGAAAAATTATGGTAAGAATCTTGGTTGACCAAGATGGGTTAGACTAAGAGAGTGGTATAAGTATACGACATAATTGGCCTATTTATGCTAGTTATAAAAAAGTGAGGATTTAAGAAAAGGAGAGAGAACCTTTGAAAGAGAAGGTATAGGTCATTGAGGACAAATAGAGAGTGAAGAGGATAAATCATGATTATTTGATCAAGTTGATGTAGAAATACACACAAGTCATTAAACCTAATGAGCTTAGAAGAGGAAGTTTGAGTGAGTTAGTCCTAAAGGTAGTTTTAGAGAGATTAGAGGTGAAGAGTGTAGACAATCATCATAAATTGAAGAATAAAAATAGATATTTAAAATGATTTATTCAAGGTATCTTAGTGGGTGCTTAGTTTCCTAGGGGATTGGTTTCTCCTTTCAAAATAAAGCTTGTTAAAGGTCTAGTTGTTGTAGGTGTTTAACTAGATAGGGGTAGTAGCTCTTTGTGAAATTGGTGTCTCACTAAACTAAAGTATGGGTTTTCCTTGATCAGTTGGTACTGGTCTAAATATTATATCTTCTTATTATAAGACTATAGTCCATCTTGTAGGGTTTAGTGGGTTTTATCCCCCAATAGGCTTTCCCACATATATCATGTGTTTTGTGCTTGATCTTGTTTTATATTCCATGTTAATTATTATGAATGATGTGTATGCTTCATGATTATATGTGTTTGATTTAAATTTTTTGAGAATATTAGGGTATCATTCTTAATTTAGTTGAAGGTTCTGATTAATAAAATCAATAAATAAATAGACAATAATTAAGCTACTAATTTATATGAATTAATTATAATTCAAACTTTTATAAAAATAGTAATAAGAAGAGAACAAAACTTAACTAGAAACTGATTGATCCGACTAAGATAGAGGATGGAATTCACTATGTAGGACTAAAACACTATCACAAACTAAGATCTAAACTTCATTTTATGATTGGATAGGAGTGCCAAAATTGGATAATAGTGGAATCATCACTATAGTCCACCTCTACCATTGTTGTCTTGAGGATCTGAGCTTTCTAAGTTTTGTTTGTTACATCTGTGTAACCTTGTATATGAATTTTTGATAGTTGAAATTTTATATAAATTCTTGTAGAGAAGATTATTTATTCAAACCCTATCTTCCATTATGCCTTGACTAATTTTGAGTAAGAGGAGGGGGGGTTAGTATGTGTAAGATGCACTGGATGTGCTTCACACCCTGTGTGTGGGAATGTTGCCTACACATCAATACTCTAAACAGGGATTAAATTGTATGTAGTTCTCCCACTTGATGTGCTTTGTGAAATTATGTATATGAAGATGAAAAATGATAAAATGGATGTGCTTGAGGTGGTTACAGACTAGTGTAAGGAATTAGATGAGTTTATAAGTGTGTTGGTTGGTTGTATGTAGAGAATAGGGAATATTTCTTGAGTATTCTTGCTTGTATTCTTGATTTCTTAATGATATATGTCAAACCATTTCTAAATTATCTTTTAATGGGATTTTATAGGGATTTTTTAGTCATGGATTGAATTTTTTGGCATTAAGATGATAAGGATAAAGATGGATAATTGAAATAAATTAACCATTGGGGACAAAAATAGACTTAGATAATAGCACCAAAAGAGGATAAGAGTGTCATTAGTGTTGTAGTCCTAGTGTGGCACTATTGTCTTGAGTAGATGAGACCTAGGAGGATTGATCTATCCTAGAAAGAGGGGTCTAGCTCAACTAGGATCAAGTTAAGAAGGCTATAGATGATTGGGAATCAATGAAAATATGCCTACGAGGGTTATGATAGTAAGAAAGAAGTAACTATGATTTGGGTGTCATTATCCATGCTCAAGTTACCTATTTTTGCATTTTATATGACTAAAATCCCCCCCCTTTATTCTAGTGATGTAATAAAGAAAAATACTAGGATAAAGGAAAAATAGAAAGCATACTTGAACTTACCTATAAGGGTGAAGCCCATGAATCTTGTGTGATGTTGGATGTGCATAGAGAGAGCATGTTGCAAAATATGAATATATAAGAAAAACAAAGAGTAGATCAGTTTTTACTAGATATGTTATATCTAAAACAAGAATATATAAATCTAGTTAAGAGAGAGAGGAAGAGAAAGGAATGAATACACCTCACCAAGTACATGAACCAATATAAAACTTGTTGTCATGCTGAGTGATGTTGGATTATGCTGAGTAATGCTAGAAGGTGTTATACCAAGAGAAATATTGCAAATAGAGCTAAGTGTTCAATTCCTCAAAAGTGGCTCAAGAATGTAAAGGTTGGCCCTTTGGCTCCATCTTCACCCACTAACTAAAGCTAGATGATCATGCATGTGTTGATCAATGTTTGGACTATGTGTCCAATCCCTCTAAATAGGTGGATCAAGAATACAAAGCCTAGCTAGTCCTTTAGCTCCATTTTTACCCCATGAAATGAGGCTATGAACTAATATTGCTATGAAATATATGTCTTATGAGATGGTTTGGAGATTAGGCTTATATAAAATCCACTTCAAGCTGGTACACTAGGCTTGTATGAAAGCCACTTGAGAACTCAAAAACTTAGGAATGTAGAAGTTAGGCTTACATGAAAGTCATTCCAAATGGATGCCAACCATTTGTAGATGGAATAAGGCACATAACTGCTAAGAATGCTTGGGTAATACTAAACTTGAAAAAAAATAAAACAAATGTGCTATGCATATTACCCCCAATATTGGTGTCTAAAACATGGATTCTTATTTGGAAGTTGTACCAACTGCTCTATCTAAAAGTGGAAGAGAGATCCATCATGTTGTGCATGATGCCCCTTATATCTAGATTCTCTGAGAAAAATGGTACTAAAACTATTGAATCTGGTCTGAACTGTAGCTAACAAAACTATAACTAAACTTACCTTTTTATCTATTTTTATAAAATCTATTTTTTTGGATAGGAGTGCTAAAAGTGGACACTAGTGGTACTAGTGTTATAGTCCAAGCTAGGTGTTATTGTCTAGGGCCAGATTTGATAACTGTTCTATAGTCTTGATTATCTACCTAGTTTTTTCTATCTAGTTTCTATTTTAGGTGTTTTGAAACTAATTTTTTTTATCATTAAGAGCTATAATATTTGTGAGAAAGACCCCTATTTGTTTCCCCCTCTTCTAAGGGTAGGAATGAAGACCTTGCAATGACTTTTCTTAGAATAAATATCCCTACAAGTGTGTTATTCTATAAATGTAAATGATATAGCAATGATAATCGATAAGATATCTCAAGATATAACATAGTTTGATTTGAGAGATTGTTAGATCAATATGGGTATGCCTATATAGATATAACAATATAATAGCATGCATAAATTACTGAAATGGAACTACAAGTCTAATTAGTTGTTAATTAGAGGGATGGAGCATGATGTCCATCATGGCATCTAAGAAAGTAAGAATAATGCATGATATGGATCATGGCATTATCAAATAATGAGAATCAAATAAACAACAAGCACACAATGCAAGATATAAGAAGCATACAAGAGTGGCCAAGGGGCCAAACAAACAAGGGACATGGGGACATGTCATTAAAACTAGAAATCAAGCATACAAGGCATGTTCAAATGCCACATACATATACAATTGAAGCAAGCAAAGTTAGCATCAAATCCACAATCACATAAAAGAGTACAAACAAAAGACATTGGCAAATGTCCTAAGGCACAGACATGAATAGAAGAAAAGAACATTGGCAAATGTCCTAAGGCATATATAGGAGATAAATAAGAAATGAAAAATGCAATCATATCAAGCTATGTTTAGAAAAAAAATGAAATCATGTAAGAAACTATAATTACAAATACATCTAACTAATCAAAACAAGAAGTGAATGTATGCAAGACTTATGTAGTACAAAACTAGGTATACATTAAGAAATACACAAGTGTTATATACTAGTGAGTGTTGATAGAGTAATCTATATATGATAGTGAATAATATACATTAACATGATAAATAGAGTGTGTGGTATAGGAATGACATAACCTAGATGGTGTAGTCATGTAGAAGATGCCCCCAATGGGTATGTATATCAATGTATATCTCAAATGTATAAGTAGGATGCCCCCTCCATGGGTAGAGTGAATGAATTAAGGAGATGGATGTCATGATGAGTTTCATGGGAGACTCATTATCATGGTTTCCTTTATCAAGGAGAGGAATCATGCATAATCAGGAAGCATAATGGAAATGTTGAGACTGTGGCTCTAAAAGCTATATATACTATAAATGCTCTAAATATTTGAAGTAAAAACTGACTGTGGGATCCCCTATAACTCTGAGAAGTAGATGCACATATAGGCCTCTTATAGACCCATTTGAAAGTAGGAGAGGACCTATAAAAATGTGCTCTATGAGTAGATGCATGAGATCTCAATGATACTACCCTAGGTGTGAACATTGTAGCTAGAAGCTGTCTAGAATGCTAAAGCTATGGAGGTGTATGAATTCTCTATACTGGCGATGAATACCTTGACTATGTCTAAATCAAAACTATAGGAGGAACTATAACTAGTGGCAAAACTAAAATTGGTGACTCCAAAGTAGAAGATGGCTCTAAAGTGGGGAGTGGTACCTCATATGGAACTCTACCAACTGTAACAACCTAATTAATGTGAATTAATTTCATGCATCTATGAACTGTACAAGGTACTTCTCAAAGTTTTTGAATCCATGGTTGACCAAGTAACATATCAAAAACTCCTATACTAGGAATAATAGTGAATGGTGTAGCCACATGTTTTGGACCCACTTGTAAAGGAAGTAGAATCTCACCTAATGAACTCTATATGTTCCCACTAAATCTATTGATAACTATGTCTATCGATGTAATATCTTATTATGAGTATCCCAAATGCTATAATAATGTCATAGTAAACATGTTCACACTAGATCCATTATCTATGAGAACACTATGAATAGGATGATTATGAATATAAGCTCTAATAAAGAGTGCATTTTGTATCATCCTCAATGATCTCCTAATCTAAAAAGGAGATGGAAGGTCTAGCTATAATTCTAGAATTGTATACACCAATCATGTTACTCAAAGGTTATGTCTCAATTAAAGGTACCCTATATGTATATAATGGGGGATGTGCATGATATGCATGGTGAACCCCTGATGTATCACCTATCTCCTTTTTGGAATCCTATGGAAAAGGATTTGAAAATATTTTCAATGCTTTATCCTATGTTGGCTTGGCCTGAGGAGGCTCAACTAAAGTGTTAAGATCAATATGATTTCCATCTATTAAATCGTATATCTTATATCTCAAACTGATGCATCTATTTTTTGTATGGCATGGTGCCTTTTTTTGTATGGCATGGTGCCTTATGAAAATTGCAAAATGCTTGTTTATTATATCCCTATATAAGAGGCTTTGTTGGGTCAACTTCCTGAATAGGAGGAAGATATATGATGTTACATTCCAATAGCTATTGTAAGAATTTAGCTGGATAAACTAGTATATTGGTGAGGGTTCACCAAAGAGGTGCTGATAAAACCACTCACTAAGGGGATTTGAAGTTGCATTAACTATAGGTTGATTCTGACTGTTTTTATCATTGACCTTTACTTTGTATGGGACTTTGTTGTTAATCATGTTTGTTGTGTCTGAGATACTTCTGTACTTGAGTTTACCCATTGAAATTAACTTGAATTCTCTTTCCTTTAGTGTGTGACACAATTCAAGAAAGGAAGATAATATTTTGAGCATAATTGATTCATGCAAAGCTAGTAGAAGACATTGTTTGAATAGATCTTGTAACTCTTGATCAGCCATGGAGCTAGTCATCTTAGCCAAAATAGTCTTATATTGGACAAAATAATTTGTGAGATGCTCATTTGACCTTTATTTGTATTTTTTAACTTAATTATATGAGGCCTTATCATTAATGTTAATGTTGAAATGAGCTAAGTACATGTCAACTAAAAGATTGAATCCTTTAGGCTCTATGGAAATAATTTGGTAAGTAGCTAGTCATTTGGTACATAATCCAAGCATGCTACATGGAATTATTTTAAATGTGTCTCTGGATTACTCTTACCATCATGTAGAGTAATATTGGGTTGAATAAAACCTTGTGGTAAGGGTGTAAAAGCAATGTGACATGCTAATGGTGTATGTAATAGAGCAAAAAAATCTAAAGCCTACGTAGGTCTAGAGGCACCTTGCTCAAGATTTAGAACCTTGGATTGAAGATATTTTATCTCTTGCATAAGGGATACCAAATTAGGAAACAAAGATGTACTAGTTGTAGCTGGTGGCATAGAGGTAGGTTGGGCTGCTATAGGGGGTTGTTGAGACATAGTTTCCCCCATAGTGTCATTTATAACCGGTTGCTCTAAAGGAATAGAAGATTCAACTTGCTTAGCCTTTTTAATTTATATGATAGATTGCAAGATAAGAGTATGATGTTAGGGATAGTCCTAGAGTTTTTCTTGAGAAATTTATAGGATCAAATATTTGTTAAGGACAACTTCATTATCAACAATTAGTGGAAGTGAATCAATAGTCCAATGTGGTGGAACATGAGCATCGATGTGTACATCATCATTGTTATTTTTATACTACTCATTATCAAAGTTATCTTTATTGAAATTAGTGTAATATAGACGTGTATAATCTATAACAAGAACCTAATTTGGTTATTTATCCATGGTATATGGTCATGTTGTAGGAATTTAGGTGAATTCAAGAGGATTGCCACTAAGTCTTGTAATTCATCTCAAAGGAAGAGATGCAAGGAACTTAGGTGGCATAAGGAAAACAACTTAGATGATAGTAGAAAATATCAAATAGATGTAATCTAAACAAAGAACTAAAATATGCATAAAAAGGATACAAAGCTCACAAATATGTAAGGTGATACCTCAAGAAGTAATGGGACCTAGTATGGGCAACTAGGGTTTTAACTGATAAATATTTGAATAACTACTATAAAATTTTAAATTGAAAGTGAATTTATAAGTTAAATGTGCAAGTAAAAAAATCAAAAAATTATTAAAAAATTAGTGATTTAATAGGACCTAGTAGATGCAACTAGGGTTTTGAAAAAAAAATATTTTGATAAATTAATATGAAATTTTGAATTTTGAATGGATTTTATGATTTAAATATGCTAGTAATAATTTAGAAAATAATTGGAAAAATACTGGGACCTAGTATGGGCAAATAGGGTTTTGAAAAATAAAATATTTTAAAATTACTATAAAATTTAAATTTTGAATGGATTCTCTGATTTAAATATGCTAGTAAAATTTTGGAAAATGATTGAAAAATTACTGGGACCTAGTATGGGCAACTAGGGGTTTGAAAAAAATTATTTTAAAATTAATATGAAATTTTAAATTTTAATTTTAATTTCTAATTTTATTATGCAAGTAAAAATCATAAAAGTATATAAAAAATTAGTAGAAAAATTATCCTAGGGTTTTTATGTGTAAACAAAGTCAGGTTCACCAAATGATTTAACAATTTTGAGAATATTAGGGTATTATTCCTAATTTAGTTAAAGGGTCTAAATAGTAAAATCAATAAATAAACAGACAATAATCAAGCTACTGATTTATGTAAATTAATTATAATTCAAACTTTTCTAAAAATAATAATAATAAGAAAATAAAATTTAGCTGAAAACTGATTGATATGACTGAGATAGAGGTTGGAATTCACTATGTAAAATTGAGACACTATTGCAACTAAGATTTAAACTTCATTTTTTGATTGGACAGGAGTGCCAAAACTAGATAGTAATGGCACTAGCGCTATATTCCACCTTTTCCAATATTGTCCTAAGGATCTAAGCTTTTTGGGTTTTGTTCACTATGTCTATGTGACCCTGTCTACAAAGTTCTGGCAGCTGGAAGTTTGAATAGCTCCCTATAGAGTAGATTCTTTCTTCAAACCCTATGTTCCATTATTCTTTGACTAATTTTGATCAAGAGCAAGGGGATTAGTGTGTGTAAGATGCACTATATATGCTTCACACTCCATATATGGGCACACTACCTACATACCAATACTTCGAAGAGGGATCAAGCCATATGTAGTTCTCCCACTTGATGTGATTTGTGTAATTATGTATATGAAAATGAAAAATGCTAAATTGGATGTGTTTGAGGTGGCTAGGGACTGGTGTAAGGATTTGCATGAGCTTTTAAGTGTATTGGTTGGATGTATGTAGAGAATAATGAAGATTTCTTGAGTAGTCTTATTTGTATTCTTACTTGCTTAGAGATATTTTCCAACCCCTTTCCAAATGATCTTTGAATGGGATTTTATAGGGATCTATCTGCCATGAATTGAATTTTCTCATGTTAGGCTGACAAGAATAAGGATGAGGAACTAGAAGAAATTGAACATTAGGGTCATTAATGGAATTGGCCAACAATGGTAAAAGTGGACAAGAGTGGCATTGGCACTATAGTCCTAGTGTGGTACTATTGTCCTAAGTAGATGGGACCTAGAGAGATTCATCTATCCTAGAAAATGGGGTTTAGCTCAGTTAGGATCAAGTTTGAAAGGCTATGAATGACTAAGAATCAGTGAAAATATGCCTAAGAGGGTCATGAGAACAAGCAAGAGGGACATATGGTTTGGGTGTCATTAGCCATGCTCAAGTTACCTATTTTTGCATTTTACATGACTATAGTATTGAATGGTAAAGGGTTTAAAAGGTTTGTAATTAGATTAAATATATAACATCACTGATTCACCCCCAGTGATTATACCTATAATAATTAGTATCAGATCATGACCTTATTTACAATTTTAAGCACTTAAAGGTGATCTATGGTATAATATGGCTAAGCAATTGAATAAAGAGAATCAAGAGTTGAAGGCTCAAGTAGAGGTTACTTATACATGTCTAAAATAAGGTGAATAAAAGTCTAATTAGTTCAAGGCACTTTTTGAGAATTACAAAGGTAAGATGAGTGAGTATGATGAAGAAGAAGATAAAAATAAGATCATGGCCTCAATATTTAAGGCTATTAAGGATGAGTGCATCAAGCTCAATAAGGAGCTGGAATCCTTGAAGGCAAGCTCAAGATCAAAAGATGATAAAGTGAAGATCAACATTATTGAGGATAAATTAAGGGTTATAAAGACATATCTAGGTTTAAAAGAGGAAGAATGTAGACATCTCAAGACTCAATTAGAAGAGACAAATGCCAAGTTGAGTTCAAACCAAGGTGAGCATGATGAGTTAAAGTCCAATCTTGAATATATAAAGATTATTTAATATCAATCATGTAGATTAAAAGATGGATAAGGAGACTATCCAAGTTGTTAGAATTTAGTTAAAGGTTACAAGTTCAAGTATCAAAACTAAAGAGGATGAGAGTGTTTAATTAAAAACTAAGCTAGATTCATTGAAGGATAAGCATGAGAAATTTGTTATTAAGTTAAACAAGTCTAAGAAAGAGAAAGAGAGGTTAGTTCAAGATAAGAAGGATGCAAACACCAAATTCAACATGAGAAGACCTATCAAGAAACCAAATGCTATAAGGTATGAAAGTTAATTTCATGGTCATTGCTTTGCATGTAAACTTTTTGGTCATAAGGCAAGAAACTATAGAAGGAAGAGTTGCTAGTTAGCTAGAGGTATGTATAATGTAGTCTACTATAATTGTCATGACATGGGACATATTTCTATATTCTACCCCATAATTCATAGGAAAAGACTAAACTTGGTATGGAAACCTAAGGAAGTGAAGACCAAGAAAACTAATTCAATTGAGTTGAAAGATTATGGTGGACTACCTACGAAAGCAAAAGAGGAATCAAATATGAAGAAGGTTAGAGAATACTAAAATAATGTGTCATCTGACCAGATGGAAAAAGAGAGTCAAAATTTAGTTCAATTTGAGCACAAGAAAAATGCCAAAGTCCTAATTGATGCTAGTTCTGAGGTATGTATGGATCCAAGATAACATCATGTCATTGTTGAGTAAGTTTCATGTAAAGAACATCAATTGTCAATGCCCATTGATGAGGTTAATTCTTTAGTTGAAAAGGTATGTCATGAATATTTGTTGTTTCCATATGTTTTTAATCTAATATTATAAGAAAAGGATAATATTTTAGTTGATGAGCATGTTGCTTATCTTAATCCTTATAATAAAAATAAGATCTATCAGTATCAGATGACCAAGGAAGAGAAGGAATATGAGGAGTTGTGGGCAACTCCTAGTTTCACATCATTCTAGGACATTATAGGTTAGGGTGTCTCTATCTAGGCTTCAAAGAGACACTTGATATCAATAATAAGCATGGGGGATGATATTTGAGCTTTGATTAATGTTTCAAGATAAGAAATATCTTTTGAAAATGTGTTTGGCGAAGGGGGATCAATGATTTTTGTGAATCTTCTCCAAAGTGTTGTGATGGAATGATTCAAAATATATAATCAAGGATAGCGAACCTAAATTCAAAGTTGTGGTCAAATACTTGAAGGATGGTCTAGTTGTTCAAAGTGGTGAAGAATAAAGCTATGTGTGTAAGATCTATAGGCAGGAAATGAAGATCTCCTAGTGTTTAATCAAGAACGGTGAGTTGTCAAAATATTCTATTACATATCAATGTATGTTGATCCTATTCTAGTGTGCTTAATTTTTTTTAGGGTTTTTGGGTTTGAAGATAAGAACTTGTCAATTTATGTTACATAAATTGATTGATCAAATGTTGAAGGACTGAAGACAAGGTTGATATGGAGTATGAGGAGAATGTGTTGTCACATTTTTTTATCATATAGAAGGTCTCAGAGTTATATATATGTCAAGTTAATTATGCCATGGAGTTCATAGTGTTTTGAAGATAAGATATTTCATAAGAGTTTTGACTGAAGTGTGGGCAGTGTTGAAGAGTTGTTGGCAGACCTAGCTCATTGAGAAGACTTGTTGAATACATCATGATCTAGGTGAAGGATGGAGGTAAAGGCAGATAACTTATATAGTTTGAAATGCCTAAAGAGTTATACATGATGTGAGGGGAAGCATATGTGATATTTTTTAGTCATGGTGGATATATGAATAATTATGATATAGTTATGAAATCAATAATATTGATATGATGACTTAATCAAACCAAGTCATGTGTTTTGACTAGGTATTAAATCTTCATGCATGAGCAAAGAGAGCTTATGAGTTCTTTAGGTAGATAGATATAAGTATCAGATAATCCTAAGTTTAGATTAGTGTATGTAAAAGAATATATGACATGAGATGGATTTTGATGTTAGGGGGAGCTTTCTAAGCTCTATGAGTAGTTTGTTAGGTCAATGATCTTGTTGGCATATTGAGGAAGAGACCCTTTATCATTAATATCAAATGGGGAGAAATATCATAATGGAGTTTAAATGAGTAATAAGTCATTTTTAGGATGTTTCTCCATCAATTAAAGAGGGGATATTATTGAGCATGGTCATTTATGTTAGGTTGTCATTGGTGTCAAAGAGAGCATGAGGTATTAGTGCATGAATGACAAAGAAGTTGTGTTTGATAGCTTGGAGAGTATATGGCATATGTGAAGATTAGTAAGGACAAATAAGATTTTTTGAGGCATCCATAGATGTCTTGGTCAAGTTATGGTGTGTCATTGGATCATTTAGAAAGAGAAACATGCATCTTATAGCTTAAGAGAAGCCAGACTGTCACTACACGTCATGTAGATATGAATGAACCAACAAGTTTGTACATTTAGTGTAGGTAATCAAAAATTAAATAGTGGTAAAATGTTTTCATGGAGGTGTTTTATATAGTGCTAGGAAGGTAATCTAAATATTTTGAGTCTTGAAGTGTTTCTAGTTCAAGATATAAACCTTCATAGTTGCTCTAGCAGAGTATGATGGACTAGAGACCATCAAGTTTAACTACATTGAAGTTTGGGGTCAAATAGTTAGGAAAGACCTATGGTGAGAATTTAATAATGTAAATTATGATCCAAAAAATATTATTGTTTAAATAAGTTAACATAGTGCTTAAAATGTATGTAGGAATTTCAAGTGGTGAAAGCGCATTAACTGAATGAAGCAGGGTGCTCAGAAGGCACGTGAGGGTGCCAAGTGTCTTAATCATGGAAGTGTGGTTCTAAGATAAATGGTGAGAGATTAAAGTTAAATTTAGGAGGATTATAAGGATATATACATATCATAATTGATCTAGATTTTAGGGAGTAATAAAAGAATACATGTGTTTGCAATATTTGCATTTACTAGTGACCATTGGTATTTGAAATTAACAAAGGAAAAACTAATACTAAGTATTTTACTAATATATTTTGATATAGGATGAATTTATTAATGGTTTAAAAATATAATTTTAATAGGAATTCAATCACATCTACATAATATAGTTAGAACGTTTGAATATGTGTACAATCAAAGATATTAAGCTCTAAAATTGACTGTGTTTGACCATGTTCTACAAGTGACCTGAGAAGGAAATTTAGTTGTTCTTGATAGAATTTTGATGTTTCAAGAAGAAATAACTATTGTATAGTATTTTATACTCAATTAAAACCATTTATATGGATTTTATAGGTTTTAACAATCCATATTTAGTGTGAACAAATGCTTAGAAATTGACTGTATTTATTGAATGCACTGACAATTTGAGTGACCATCTTGTAGATATATCTTGGCTGAAATATTGTCATTGATTTCAAAGGTCTAGCATTATTGGTGATAAAGGCCCCATTGCATTTAATAATTTTTGTAATAGATATATCTTGGCTAATTTGCGTTTATATTTATTTAATATTAATGAATATATTTTTGGTTGCATATGAGACAAAAGAAGGGCCCATGTAGAAGTCAAAGAGTCATGGGGTAAATACAAAAGAAGAATGGGATGAATTTTCCCATGAAGAGTCATCTTGAGGAATTTCAAGAGTCACCAAGTGAAGACAAAAGAGGAAGGGTGCAATTTCTCATGAAGGGACACTTTGAGGAATACAAAAAGTCATCAAGGTAAAGACAAAAGAGGGAAGGATGCTTTTGCTCAGGAAGGGTCACCACATGACTTTTCAAAGGCAAGGATATGAAGGGTCATACAAGTTTGGCACCATTTTTCATGAGGATTGAAGGGTCACAAAGGGAGAAGGCCAAAGGTCATTTGGAAAGCTATAAAGAAAGGCTTGAGAAGCCATTTGTAACATGATTGAGAGAGTTTGATTTGATATTGTAATATCTAGCTTAGAAGAGCATTGTAAGAAATGAGTATGATTTGTATTTGTTATATCTAGCTTAGAAGAGCAAAGGTGAGAGAGGAAAGAGATGTTGTAATGAACTATCATTTGTTGAGATAGAAACATTGAGAGATATTTTTATGGTATACACAAAGGGGTTGGTGCTCCTGTGGGTTGGTGCTCACGAATTGTTGTTGTGTTGGTGCTCAGCAAAGGGGTTGGTGCTCCTATGGGTTGGTGCTCACGAATTATTGTTGTGTTGGTGCTCAACAAAGGGGTTAGTGATCTTGTGGGTTGGTGCTCATGAATTGTTGTTGCGTTGGTGCTCAGCAAAGGGGTTGGTGCTCTTGTGGGTTGGTGCTCATGAATAGTTTCTGTGTTGGTACTCAGCAAAGGGGTTGGTGCTCCTTTGGGTTGGTGCTCATGAATTGTTGTTGTGTTGGTGCTCAGCAAAGGTGTTGGTGCTCCTACAAGTTAGTGCTTGTTAATATTGTTTGAGTTGGTGCTAATTAATATACTTGAGATTGTTCTCCATGGTTTTTCCCACATTGGGTTTCCACGTTATATTTGGTGTCTCTCTCTATCTTGTGTGGTGTTTATTGTTTCAGTTTTATTGCATATCTTGAATTTTTGGTTAAGTGGAATTTGATTAAGGGAAAGTTTTACAAATATATAATATACTAATTCAGCCCCCCTCTCAATATATCCCATGCTTAAAAAATTAATGGTGTGTCATTTGATCATTTAGAAAGAGAAACATGCATCTTCTAGTTTAAGAGAAGCCAGACTATCACTGCACATCATGTAGATATGAATGAACCAACAAGTTTGTGCATTTAGTGTAGGTAATCAAAAATTAAATAGTGGTCAAAGGTTTTCATGGAGGTGTTTTATATAGTGCTAGGAAGGTAATCTGAATATTTGGAGTCTTGAAGTGTTTCTAGTTCAATATATAAACCTTCATAGTTGCTCTAGCATACTATGATGGACCAGAGACCATCAAATTTAATTACATTGAAGTTTGGGATCAAATAGTTAGGAAAGATATATGGTGAGAATTTAATAATGTAAATTATGATCCAAAAAATATTATTGATTAAATAAGTTAACATAGTGCTCAAAAGGTATGTAGGAATGTCAAGTGGTGAAAGCGCATTAACTGAATGAAGTAGGGTGCTCAGAAGGCACGTGAGGGTGCCAAGTGTCTTAATCATGGAAGTGTGGTTCTAAGATAAATGGTGAGAGATTCAAGTTAAATTTATGAGGATTATAAGGATATATACATAGCATAATTTATCTATCTTTTATGGAGTAATAAAAGAATACATGTGTTTGCAATATTTGCATTTATTAGTGACCATTGGTATTTGAAATTAACAAAGGAAAAACTAGTGATAAGTATTTTACTAATATATTTTGATATAGGATGAATTTATTAATGGTTTAAAAATATAATTTTAATAGGACTTCAATCACATCTACATAATTTGGTCAGAAGGTTTGAATTTTTGTACAATCAAAGATATTAAGCTCTAAAATTAACTGTGTTTGACCATGTTCTACAAGTGACCTAAGAAGGAGATTGAGTTGTTCTTGATAGAATTTTGATGTTTCAAGATGAAATAACTAGTGTATAGTGTTTTATACTCAATTAATACTATTTCTATGGATTTTATAGGTTTTACCAATCCATCTTCAGTGTGAACAAATGCTTAGAAGTTGACTGTATTTATTGAATGCACTGACAATTTGAGTGACCATCTTGTAGAGGTAAGTTGAAGGTGTTCTGAGTAGAGTTAAGGATGATAATGAGTATATATATGTTATATAAGTATCTAAGGATTATTATAATTATTTTTTTGTCATAGTTTTCCCTTAATCAGAAATGGAGAGTCAAAATAGCTTGATTGTATTTTGATTGTATATGACCAATCTAAGTGGTCATTTTGAGAGCTTAAGATTTTTTTGATGTATCTAAAGCACATGAAGGAATTTAAAAGGTATTTAAGTTTTCATCCATATGATATAATAATATTTATATGTGAAATATTTAATTAGTTGCTTCAAAAGTTTGAGACTATGTATGAAGGCCTAAAGAGCAAGGAGACCTAATTGGTAGGTTCAAGTGTTGATTTGGTGTTACAGGTGGCATGGACCCATATGAGAGTGAGAAAGGGGATATTGTGGATAGGTTTTATGTGTTTGATGCATTTTTGAAGGATGAAGGTGGTCTTATTAGTCTCACATGTAATGTGTGAGTATGAAGACCTAATTGTTTTAGGTCTCACCAAGACCTAATGGTGGTTTGGGGCTAATGAGTTAATGGTCAACCTAAGGAGTGTGTGGTTATTACATGTAATGTGTATTAGGATGTATTTAAAAGGTATAAAAAATATTTTAAGCATATTAGCTGAACAAGATGGGTTAGACCAAGAGAGTGGTATAAGTACAAGGCCTAATTAGCCTATTTGTGCTAGTTATAAAAAAGTGAGGATTTAAGTGAAGGGGAGAACCTTTTTTAGGACCAATAGAGAGTGAAGAGGATCATTCATAGTTTTTGATTAATTTTATGTATGAGGACATATAGGTCATTGAACTTAGTGAGCCTAGAAGCGGTAGTTTGAGCAAGTTAGTCCTAGAGGTAGCTTAAGAGAGATTGGAGGTTAAGAGTGTAGACAAAGGTGGTCATCATCAATTAAAGAGAAAAAACAAGTGTTTAATATGATATTTTAAAGGTATTTGATTGAATTCTTAGTTTCTTAGGGGGTCAGTTCCTCCTTACAAGATAAATTTTGATAAAGGTCTCGTTATTCTAGGTGCTCAGCTAGACAAGGGCAGTGGATCCTTATGGGATTAATGTCTCACTAAACTAAAGGATGGATGTTTCTTTATCAGTTGGTGTTGGTATAAATGTCAGATCTTGTTATTATAAGACTATATTCCATATTGTATGGTTCATTGTATTTTATCCCCAGAGAGAGTTTCCCACATATATCATGTGTTTTGTGCTTGATCTTGTTTTATCTTCCATGTTCATTAGTATGAATGATGTATATGCTTCATGATTATATGTTTTGAATGGTTAAGGGTTTAAATGGTTTGGAATTGGATTGAATATCTAGAATCATTTATTCACCCCCTAAGTGATTTTACTTCTAACATAAATCATATAACACATATGTATTATCTTGTATCTCTGGATTCTCACACCATTAATATCTACTCATCCATGAAGGGAGGGTCATTCCCTGATGGGGTATTATGTAAGGGATCTATGGTTCATGTTTGGTGTGGAAAAAAGTTTGGATGATTCTCTCCCTCCCAAAAACATTACTTCTTTGGAGATGACGCTTGATATTTCCCTAGATACTAGAGTTTGGAGAACTCATGCTCGTGGAGTCATGTATCTTATATCTTGTACATTGTATTATATTTATTATTATTGAAACATTATCCTTGATGAGATCTAATTATTTACTTATTGTATATTAACAAAAATGGTTGTATAATTATACCATCTAGGGTTGGATATCTATAATTATTTCTATATTCAGTGATGATGTGTTTCATATGATGATAGTGATCAGTGATGGATAGATGTCACATGTTTATTTTATAGTTGGTATACTTAGAATTTTTATTTGGATCACTAATTAGATTCTCATGGTGAAATCTATTAAAATAATAAATTGTTTAATTTTAAAAAATCATGTATTTCTAAGTGAATCCCAGTGGGGATGTTACATGTGGTATCATAGTTGTGGCTCAAACTCTAGGACCTACTGAGTCCACTAGTGTTTTCATATCCTTCTATTTATCAAAAAGGATAACGGTAAAAAATTAGAGTATATAGAGAGGTTCCTTTAAATTTCAATGATAACCCTCCATCTGATCCTAATCAATTTTTTTTCTAAGTAGTAAAGTTAGATCATATTATCATAGCCATGAATGAAACAAAGGACCAAAATCCAATCCTAGAATAGGAAGTTCATGGCCATGAAGAGGAAGTTCACCAAGATGTGCCTAACAAAGATTCTGTTGAGAAGGAAACACTTATAATGAAAGAACATAGGTAGCTGAGGAGTTGGCTAGAGATATGAAAAAGGTGAATCCACCTAAGTTTGATGGAATAGTTTGGGTGATGAAGCTGAAGCTTGGTTGACTGAGATGGAGAACGTAGTGACATATAATATTGTACTGGTTAAGTGAAGTGTATTTATGACTTGTATAGCCTCATTTTAGAATCATGTTACACCATGATTAGATTTTTTAGATTTATTATTTCCTCATATATGGCTTGGTGACTATTTTAGGCAATAGACAACCATTATTCTTGGAATTATGTTTACCTATGTAGATAAAATGTTGTCTTGTACATTGAGTGTGTAACCTTAAGAAAATTCATACCCTATTAGAGTTGTTAAAGGTTTGGTTTATCAAGTGTCTCAATGGCGATGGTTGTATACAATGTTTGGGAAGGAGATTTCATAGCATAGTTCATGAGTCATGAACAAGATATTCCTACAATATTATTTTTGATCACTTAAATTGAACACCTCGAGAATGATTACATCTTTACTCAGTAATCAAGTCACCTTCACCATTTGTGTTTTGTATTATGAGTGTTTGAAAACCATGGGATGATTCAAACTAAAAAAAATGTGAATTTTAGAGAGTTTTATGTCTTATGTACATTAATCCTAGGGGAGGGAATCCTAAAATACTACCTATGGATTGGCACCACCTAGTGTGGTGGGAATTTTCCTTTTGATTTATTGTAGTTATCTTTGTTGAGGATTCCTATGGGTTAGGAGTTTGATCATGGATTGGCACTCCATATTTTTATGTGTATTGGGAAGAGGTTTCATCTCACATAGATATCATAGAGATGAGTTTTTACTCTCTCACCCTCCTTTGACATCATTATAACCACCAAGTAGATTCTTATTTTGATGATGTTGATTAAGCATTCCTTTAATAAAAAACTTGTTTTTGAAATGTTATTTTGACAATATTCCCTAGAGTTTGTGAGATAGTGCCATCTACTTATTTTGGATAGAGAATTTGTAGTAATGGAATGTATTGATGCATCTATGTGGTTAATATTTTTCCTTCTGATTGAGAAAAAAAGTTATAATACTACTCTTACAGGTTTGGTAAGTGTGTAGTGATTTTGGTAACTTGGGTTGTGGTGTTTTATTCATACCATGTGAGGGTATTTAAGATTTTTTGTTGATGAGATGTTAGTTCACTACCTTCCACTTATGGTTTTTTTAAGAGTCACATTTTCCAGTACTACTTTATCTAAACTTGTGAACTTTGACCACATGGAGTGATGAACCTTGAATTTATATTAGTTCTTGAGTAAGATTTATAAGTTGATTATAATCATTATGCTATGATTCCCCCTTGATTAGATTGATATTATTCTCATCTTGCTTAAAACATGTTATTTTAATGAGTCATTTACATACCTTTTGCCTAGAGTGAGTATAAACTAGAATGTGTGGAACATATTATTAGTCTAAGGGTTTGAGCTAAGCCTATAACTTGTGTAACTAGATGAGTATGAAGGAGGCATTATCTCACATTTTCCTTTTATAAGGTTTTAAGGACGGTGTGATCCTTCACCTTTATTTGGTATGTTAATTTTAACTTTATTTCTTCTTAACTATGAATATAAGAAATATAGGTTAAGATGTGAAATATTATATTAGTTATGTTTAGCTAATGATAACTTGATGCAATTGTGGAATGTTTGTATGGATTTGTGATTCATAAAACCATGTGCACATTTTATAGATCATTAGGTTGTAGAGACCTAAGGGATGAGTGGTGAATTAAGAACATGAGTAGTAAGAGATGGGAGTGGATCCTAATTTGTCAATTATTGACTCAGTAGTTACTAAGTTTGGATTTGACAAGGGGAGCTTTTCAAATCTAAGATTTGGCAAGGGGGAATTTTCGAATTCAGACATATGTCTATATGCATGTATATGGAGGAATGTTTATTCCTTAATTTTGTATGCATTTTAAATTTATTATTTCCATTTCTTATTCATATTCATACTTGTTAGGATCTATGTGGCATAGTGTCAATATTGATATGTCATACTTATCAAGAGCTATGCAAAGTAGAGAGGGTATTGACTTATACACATCGTTCTTGATAGGTTATCTAAACACTTTTCTCTGGAATGAGAAAAACACTATCTAGGATTAGAGAGATGTGTAGAGGGGATGGTAAGCTTTATGAAACTCTCCTTGGACATTTTTTTTGGATTTTATGATGATTTCATGTGCTTATGGTTGAATATTGAATTTGGGAAGTTAGCGAAATTATTATCAAGATATGTGGGACCCTTTAAGGTGTTTGAAGTGGTTAATTCTATAGCATTTAGACATGCATTTACACCATATCTAGCTCTATTACATAATGTATTTCATGTTTCTTATCCTAAAAAGTATATAGCTGATCCTTCACATGTGTTGGATTGGAATGCTTTGCAAGTTTCTAGACCTCGGGGTGGTCATGATAGAACCGATCTGAGTAATTGCCACTCACAAACTTTATTTGTGTAATATAGAGATGTCATAGTTTAAGGACTTATGAGACCAATCTCTGAGGATAGTGATATTTGAGAGGATTATGATGAGTTCTACAAGTGATTTCCACATTTATTTTCTTGATTTGATGCTTTATACTATGACTATATTCTTGTTGTATAATATTTTTTATTTAGAACTTATGTTTGAGTAAGTGTCATCAAGATGATGACCATATTTATAGGGGAAGGATGTTACATCCCACTTTTTCATTAAAAAACTTAACTAATTATATGTGGATATATATAGTTGGTGACTTGATTTGATTATTATTTGGTTTAGCTATAAGTCATGCTATTATGAAACAAATGTGTATTGTTTTGATTACATGAATTTCATTGTTATGAGTTAGCTGTATTATATATTATTACATTATAATCATGTTGATTTATTATTTTAGTAGTATTTTATGATGTATATATGTTATGATGTATGGACTAACTACATGCTTATCATGAGTTGGATGTAGGAAAGATTTATCTGTCAAAGCATGATGAAGGGAGAGCATCATCGAAGAGAATGAGATAGATAGAGATGTTGGGGGATGACAAAGGAATAGCTAAAACCCTATACAAATCACATTAGATAGTATATGTTATATGCATAGGTGAATGGTTAGAGTTAGTATATTTTGATAATTATTTGTATTTAGATAATTGCATGTGTGTGTGTGTGTGAATTTAGAGTTATGCATATGAGAATTAATTTCATGTGATTTGGTTGTGAATTGTACTATGCATTTATGACATGTCATTGAGTTCATGATTATTAATGTTTTTAGAAAGGTAAATTTGCATGAACATGCATGTAGACTAACTCTCATGACTTTGGAATGTTTTAGAACATAAACTAGTTATCTTTATGATATATCAAGAAAACCTAACTATGGTTGAAAAGAATATTTTTGACTTTATATCAGTCAAGTCATTATGATTATTTATTTGTATTGAGACATTAATTTTATGTAATTAGAAAATAAATATAATAAAAAATGTCTCATAAAGAAAAAGAGTAAATATTATGGAAAGTATATAATTAAGAAAAAGGAAATAAAAACTTAAAGAGAAAAACATAAAAAAATAGAAAAATCATTGAATTAAAAAAAATGGGGGGAAAACTTTAAAAGAAAAGCCAATGCTCATAAAAAATGGAATAAAATAAAGGATAAAGGGAATCAAAATGAAGGAGAATAAGTAAGAGGAGAGCATGGAGGAGAAATATGAGGACAACACTAAGGTGGAGAGATCGAACTAGGGAAAATATTCTTTCCCTGAATCATGCTATTTCAATTGGGCACTATAGAAAGGTAGGTGATGTCTTTAAAATTCATGTGATATTTTGTATCTTGATCTCTATAAATTATGGATATCCTATTAAATAATAATATACACAAAAATTATAGTGATTATATACATCATAATAATACATAATGGCTAGTAATAATGTGTATTAAGTATACTTTGAATATTATAATAACCATCCGGTTGCATCTAATTATGTGTGTTTACCATTATGTGTGTTTGCCATTGATCCTATTCACAATCCCCCATTAGTTAATTCCTCTCCCTTCATGGATGAGTAGATAGTGATAATGTGGGAATCCATAAAGACAAGCTAGTACCTGTGTGTTGTATGATTTCTAAGAACATGAAGTGTGCCATAATGAAATCTATTTTAACATGATATCACAAAAAAATGTAAATAATACATATGGAATAACAATGTTTAACTAACATTACTTTGGCCAAAATTTTCAATAGTTATTGATCTCTAAGATCAATCAAATTCATTCACACCACTTGATCAGATTACCCTCATCAAACATTAGTGATGCTAGAAAGCTAGTGATTCATAAATAGTAATTAAACCTTGCTAATAAATACTATTATTTAAAAATACATTTTAATAATATGTCAATTTCCAAAATTTATTAAAATAAAATTGACTTTTAATCAGAATGTAAAATTGTCTATATAATTCTGAATGTGAGTATTTTAAAAACTCATCTAAATTTTATTGTTTAGATACAAAATTCCCTTTATATTTTATCTCTTTGAATAATCTCTTAATTAATTTTTATTAATTATTTTCCAAATATCAATAATAATTTAAAACTAATATACGAATGGAAAACTAAAAATAAAAATAGAGACCAGAGATTGTTTATAGGGTTTACCAATTGGTTACATCCTCGAGATTACTAAATAACAATCCAATCCATTAAAAATCAATTTATAAGTAAATAATGCAACTCAAAATAATGATAAATGATCCCTATCACCTAAATTAGAACTGAAAATTAGATATTGAAAACTCTAAACTTGATCAATAAATGTCTTCTTATTCATCTAAAGATCTGCAAGTACTTTCTTTCTCTAAAATGGGAAAATAACTCTCTCTATAATTTTTATAGGATTACAAGACTCTGTAATAGGCAAAATAGCCTCAACCAAGCTATTCCAAAAAAATTTCTCTATTAAAATAATTACATGCAATTCTTTGAATTAAAAAAACATATATTCTAAAAGCATAATAGACTTCACCTGCTTGGCATATCTTGCTTTAAAATCTTGTTACACTCATCTATAATGAAAATATACAATTTGTATTTTTTTCTATTCTCTATCTCAGAATAATAATAATCCATAATATAAAATGAAATAAAATTGTTTATAGCTAATGTTGGCTAACAATTACAACTTTGCCCTGAAGTGTGCTTCAAATCCCATAATAGGTTACATGTAAATTAAATAGAATAAAATACCATAGTTAATGGGAGGTTTAAATTACATTCTTTGTTTAATAAATATCTTTCCTAATTAACTCTAATGCCTTTGCTTTAATTAACAAAGCCTTCCCCAATAATAACATGGTCCACATTACCATGATCTTCAATCAAAACTACCGACCATGCTAAACGTAAGTGGATGATCCATGTGGTAAAAGAGGAAAGAGTGACATGCATGTTAAGAAGGAGTTTAACACCATTCACCATATATGGAAAGGATCCACATAAACCCAAAACTGTATGCTTCCATTTAACTCATCCATGTCCCACCAAAGTGGAAATAAATGTTTTAATTTTGCCGACCATTATAAAGTGAATGGTCCATGTGGGAGGGGGTAAAGGCATGAATGCCAAACATAAAATATATGAGTATTAAAATATCTCCCAAAATAAACAAATACCAAACTCACCCCCATGCAAAGTGAAATGGATTCCATGTGGGGAATGGTTAAGTGGGGTGAATAAAGTTTATTTGGGCTTAGTTTAAAAAAAAAAACATATCCCATGGTTTTAAAAATATCTTTTTGGTAAATAAAAATAAGGAATGACCATCCATGTGGGAGTGGGAATAAAGTCAAATTTGGGACTTAGAAAAATTATCCAATTGTTTACAAAAATCATAAAATAGGATATTAATAATATTTTGAGAAATTGCGATGGGAATAAATAAAACCATAACTTGGATATTATGATTGAAAGATTATCATGATGGGATAATTATGGATATGTGGATTAAATATTTTATGAACCATAAAAAAAATCCTCTGGATTGAACCTCCCCAATAAGACCCTTTTGGTCCCCAAAAGGTCAAGTCACCCAATAGTGAAATAAAATTCTATCTAATATCAAATTATAGATAGAAGCAAGCTATCATATAAATGTCACATCTCCAAAATGGTGAATCTACTAATCACTACATAATGATCACCAAGTGCAACTGTAAACTAGTTTGTTAGTGTAATAAATATACATGTTGATTGTAACCACATTTGAAAGTTAAAATTAAATGCCCAAAATGAATGAGGGACTTATAAATATGCAAATATCATGCATGGCTACAAAAAATTTGTATAATTATTATAATTACAAACAATGCTCAAAAAGGGTCTTATAAGCCTCTATTTGCACAATGTAAATAATGACATATATACTGAAATGCAAATTTTCTCAAAATAGATATACTGATCATGCCCCATATAATCTACATATACTGTTGTGAAGGTTTAGAAATGAATTTTTTTTCCAAAAATTGAAATGTGAAAAAATAATCTAAGTATAATAAACTTGTCCCTTGGCTTTCCTCTACAAGTTACTCTAATAAACCAAATTCTAAATTTAAATCATTTGGGAATATCTCCAAGTTTAAATATGAGTTAATTCCTTTTACCAATGCATCAAAAACTCAAAAAATTATTTAGGAAAAAAAAAAATCTTAGTAAAACCATAAACATTATAAAATAATCTAAGTATGATAAACCTATCACTCAGATTTCCTCACAAATAGTATCTCCAAAATTGTTTAAAGTCAAAATATATTCCTTGGAATACCAAAACTACTTTGACCATATGCATGATAATTAATATTATAGCTATGCAAAATTACCACTAGAAAATAAATGATCATTACCATCCAGTTAAAAATGAATGGATTCATTTGTGGATAATCAATAGAGAAGTGGTCTTCCTCTTGTTTTGTTTCTAAAACTTGTGGGTTTAAAATAACTTCCTTTTTGCTTATGGATATATCATTCTTCATGGATGTATTTTTGAAATACATAGGATATGGTTATGGATGTAATACCCAACATTTATCTTTTTTATGACCACTTAGATTACAATTAGTACAATAATTATTACCCATTTATTTCTCCTTATAAAATAAAGATATCCTACTAGCTGGTTTTCTTTTCCAACATGAGGCAACACAACGATTATCTAATCCATAAAAACTAAATGGATATTTACACCAAAAATCCTATGATAATAAGTCCTTATTTTCATTATTGAAATATACATTTGAATATTTACTAGGATTAGAATAGTGTGATGGTTGAAGTTTCCAACATTTTTCAACTCTATGTCCACTCTTGTGACAGTGAGTGCAAAATTTCCTCTTGTCCTTCTCGGATGAGAAAACATGTTTACCATTTCTCACCTCTGAATGATGAGATTGATCATTATCACTTACCTTATCTTTCACAAAGGCAACAATTTCTTCAATAGAAGTCTCCTCTTCCAAAAATAAGCAATAGAATGATTACTTAACCCACAAAAAGTACAAAGAAAAACATACCACACATTTTGTATATCATAGCCATAATGTTTAGACAGAAAGAGTGCACTAAAAGTTTTAGAATTTACCAATTCTTAGTGTTATGTGTTGTGTAAGAAATAAAAGGTGTAATCTCAATACCTCTTCTTCTAGTTCTCTTACACCTCTCATCCACCTATGAAGGTTTATTCTAAAACATTAGTGACTTATACACTTAGTAGTTGGAATCTTGTCTTCCTTCTACAGATTTAAAACTCTCTCTAATTTTCATTTGCTCACTAGTATACCCCAAAACTATAAAAAAGGCATGTCCTCTATTTGTATGGGGTTAGTTATGCCTTGTCCATTTTTACCAAGACCTTTTCCTTCAAATCCCATTTTATCTAATAGTTTAGACCTAATAACCTTAGTGTATTTTAAAAAAACACCAAAATCAATATCTAAAACTAAATGAGAGGAATTACTACATAAGGACTTACAGTGTATTCATCCATCATTATTTCTGCATTTGATGTGGAAGGCAATTCCTTGATTCCTTCATCATTCTGTAACTTTTCCAAGAGCTCATCCTTGGTCTGCAAATCATATTTAAACTTTTAAATATTAGGAGAGAGTTATCTTCTTGGATGTATTGATTATATGACTCAATCTCATCAATCTTTTTCTATTTTGATAACTTTCCCATAGTTCACCTATTCCTATATTCAACACACAACTGAACCAACTGTAATAATTACCAAATAGAAAATTGTTAACCATAGGTAAATCACACTATTAAATCCCATTGATCAACTACTCTAATACCAAACTATTATATAAACATTAATTATCCCCTATTAATCAATATTTCTCTTTAAAAATGGATTTTAATATGTCAATTTCCAAAATTTATTTAAATAAAATTAACTTTTAATTAGAACGTAGAATTGTTTGAACAATTCTAAATATGGGTATTTTGAAAACTCATCTAAATTTTATTGTTCAAAATACAAAATTTACTTCATATTTTATCTCTTTGAATAATCTCTTAACTAATTTCCAGATATCAATAATAATTTAAATTGATATATTGATGGAAAATTGAAAATAAAAGTAGAGACTAGAGATTGTTTATGGGGTTCACCAATTCATTATGTCCCCAACATTGTTAAATAACAATTTTATACATTAAAAATTGATTTATAAGTAAATAATACAACTCAAAATAATGATAAATGAACCCTGTCGCCTACAATAGAACTAAAAACTAAATATTAAAGACTCTGAACTTGATCAACAAATGTCTCCTTATTCATCTAAAGCTCTGCAAGTACTTTCTTTCTCCAAAATGAGAAAATAACTCTCTCTACAATTTTTATAGGCTTACAAGACTTTGTAATAGGTAAAATGGCCTCAATCAGGCTATTCTAAAATTTTGCCTCAATCAGGCTATTCTAAAATAAATACAAGCAATTTTTTGAATTCAAAAAACCTATATTCTATAAGCATAATAGACTTCACTTCCCTGGCATGTCTTACATTAAAATCTTGTTACACTCATCTATAATGAAACTATACAATCTATATTCTTTTCTATTATCTATCTCAAAATAATAATAACTTGTAATATAAAATGAAATAAAATTGTTTATAGCTAATGTTGGCTAATAATCTCAACTCTACCCTGAAGTGTGCTTAAACTCCCATAATAGGCTACATGAAAATTAAATGGAATAAAATCCCTTAGTTTATGGGAGGTTTAAATTCCAATCTTTATTAAATAAAGATCTTGACATAATTAACTCCAATGCCTTTTCTTTAATTAACAAAGCCTTCCCCAATAATAACATGGTCCACATTAATACCATGATCTTCAATCGAAACTGCTGACCATGCTAAATGTAAGTGGATGATCCATGTGGTAAAAGAGGAAATGGTGACATGTATGTTAATAAGGAGTTTATATCAATCCACCATATGTGCAAAGGATCCATGTAAACCCAAAACAATATGCTACCATTTAACTCGCCCACATCCCACCAAAGTGCAAATGGATGTTTTAATTTTTCCAACCATTATAAAGTGAATGGTTCACATGGGACGGGGTAAAGTGTGCATGCCAAACATAAAATATATGAGGATTAAAATGTCTTCCAAAATAAATAAAGACCAAACTCGTCCCCCATGCAAAGTGAAATGGATTCCACATGGGGAATGGTTAAGTGGGGCGATTAAAGTTTTTTTGGGCTTAGGTTTAAAAGAAATAACACATCCCATGGTTTTAAACATATCATTTGGTAAATAAAAATAAGGAATGACCATCCACATGGAAATGGGAATAAAGTCAAATTTAGGACATGGAAAAATTATTCAATGGTTCAAAAAAAACCATAGGACAGAATATTAATAATATTTTGATAAATTATGGTGGGAATAATTAAAGCCATAATTTGGATATTATGAATATAATATTATCACTATGGGATAAATATGAGTATGTGGAATAAATATTTTTAGAACCATAAAAAAATCATCTGGATCAATTAGTGAAGTCTATATCACTACTTACTTAGTAAAAACAATATAAGATTTGGTTAACCAGAATATAACCAATAGATTCATATAGATTACTTCCTACTATCAAGAATAAAACATGCTAAACATTAAAACAATAAAAATAAATACATTTAGTCCATTAAACATATGAATAAATCTCCACTATATTATTTTCACATAAATAATAAGCATACAACAACAAATTATACCAACTGGGTAATATTTATATTTAGACTGCATACCTCTAAATTTTGAAAGTAGATTCAAATATATAGTACATTCTATGACAAGTAAAAAATGTCATAGTCCATTATTTCATGTACTCACTACTTAGTTTTAATAGCTAATCATAATAAAGAAATTCATAAATCTAACATATTATTTTGTTTAAACAACTTGTTACGTTTATAGGGTCTGGTATGCATATAAAAATAGGGTTCTTTTCTTCAAGAATCTATAACTTGGTTTTAACAGATAGGAAAACTATAAAATCACATCTCCTAATGTACTAATATATACGATATATGCATACGAGCACTTAAATCTTCATATCGATAAATATTCCATATATATGAGTGCTAACATTTTTTAGCCCTAGCCATAAACGTACTTTTAGTACTTAATATTTCATATTGATTATATAAAGTAAACTCTGTGTGTGTGTGTGTGTGTGTGTGTACACTATGAATTCAGCTATAGCATGAAATTGATTATGGTATAGTGTCATGTTACAATCAATAGTGATGCACATAGATTTCATATTGTCTTAAATTAATAATTTTTAACAAATATCCTAAATCTCATTATTCTAGATTTCTCAGTGCTCTAATATGATAAACCAAAATCATTATTAAAATAGACTTTGATCAATATTAAAAGATTTATTACATGATAATAATCCAACTATAAAATTCTATGGATAATCAAGGTTTAAAAGGAAAATTAAATCCATATTATAAGAATCTGACTTATCATAACCATTATCGGTTATATATATACAACAACACTATATATATACAATTTATAAGTTTGGTAGTTTAATTATTTAGATGTAATATTCATT
Source organism: Torreya grandis (assembly GCA_037957365.1). NCBI lineage: Eukaryota > Viridiplantae > Streptophyta > Pinopsida > Cupressales > Taxaceae > Torreya > Torreya grandis. The sequence goes on along the minus strand of JARHVA010002846.1, from coordinate 661,492 downwards.
AATATATATACAGTGAATTTCTTAATATATACAATGATTTTAGTAAACTTATCATGGTTTTTAAGTTTATACTCTCCTTATAGGGTATGTATATACTTATATTGTTTATATAAGTATCTCCTTTACTATCACTATTTTTAAATTATAAGTTTATTCGGACCCTGTTTACCCTATTTTATATCCATAGAGTTTATATCATCATATAGTTTTATATAATATATATATAGTGTTTATAATTAGCTTGATGATATTTATATCATATATTGAGATCACTATATATATTTAATTTATATCAATTTATATATAATTTCATACAATTTTAGCTTCCATCGATCATCAATTGAGGTCACTATTCATATACCATATATTTATATCAGACACTAATCAATTATAATATCAAACTCTAACCTGAATAATGAGGATTCAAAGTGATGAAAATATTAAATCATGGTTGATATTCAAATAATTTTTCATCAAAATTCCAGTTAAGCCTACGGTGGTTATATAGATGTGTTTGTTCGGCATTAGTAGATCAAATAAGAATATAAGGCTAGGAGTATTTATAGGAAATCTAATTTTGACATAGATCCTAAAATTGATGCACCTTATGTTATTCTATCATACATCTATGCATATGTGGGATGCCATGGTTAATTGTTTTGATTATACTATATTATTTTATACTTTATAGTGTTGCACTTTTATATGGTGAACCACACACACACACACACACACACACACATATATATCTATATAGTTTGGTATATATATTTAGATCACCCTTATGATAACCTATGGATCACTATATATTCTTATTTTGTCCAAATCATTATGTTTCATATATTGAATAACAATTGTCAATTTAAATCACTGCATATAAACACAAACTTTTCCTTGAGTTAGAAACACCACTTAACTTTTTATCAGTCAAACATATGAAACCAAAAGGATCTCTCTCTTTTTTCTATGATTTGTTCCTTTTATTCTCCTTTTCATGTTATTATTATCCACCTCCTTGATCTACTCTCTTTTCTTTTATTTTTTCTCTCCTATGTCATGCCTTTTACCACTGCTTTTATGCAAACAAAGCTCTGTATTTTTTTATTTATCTCCCAGCTCTCATAGTCCGCCAAGCTTTTCTTCTTTTTCCCTATGCATAAATCATGAGTTTCTTCCTCTTTAAATCTCTATTTCTTAACTTTCCATTATTTTTGTTTTGTATTTTATCTTTTTTTTAAAATATATATCTACTAATTATAACACAATGGTTTTTATTTATTTTATTCCTTTTTGTGTTTTCTACCACTTTTCCTATTTTTATTATCTAATTACTTATTAATAATATGAATTAATTAATAAATAATCATAATGAATTATCAATGATATTAATAATATAATTCAATTATATTACTTTCAATAGTAATTTGTATTCCTAAAATGTCATAAAGATAACATAATGGTCATAATAATATGGGTTAGGCTGGATAGGATTGAATGGTCAAAATGGTTGGAATGGCCAAAATGGTTGGAATGTCAATCTAATGGTCTATAATTCAAATGAGGATACCCCTAAGTGTCAAAATACTTGTAGATAATAAATTATTTAGGCATGATGCCATAAAATTGGTTGTCATCATGGTACTTGCCCAAGGTGTCACAAGCATGTTTTTTAGCATTGAATGAATTATTTATCTTTATCTTTTTATTTTGATTTTTTCATATTTTTTAAATTTATTTTTTTATTTTTATCATCTCAAATTAATGGAGGATTATGTGATGCATAATGTAGACCATTTGAGGTCTAACCAGTACCTATTCAAAATAGTATCTCTATCTAAATTTTGCTCTTGATGTGAACAATATTGTTATTATCATGATCTTCATTAGTCATTGATTGTTCTTCCTCCAAACCTATAGATAAGATGTATCCATAGCCTCTATAAAAAATAGTGCTACTAGGAAGGGTAAAGAAGGATATAAATTGGAATAAGGATATAAGTGGATAACATAATATATGTCTTGAATGAATAATGGGATCATAGCAAAATCTATAATTATTGGGAGATAAATAAAGATTTATATTTTTAGTCACACACAATGTTGTTGATTTTTTATTTGACATAATTTTAGTTGTGGTAGGGTTGATATTGACTTCAATAATGTCTTCATCAAGTAATGAGGAACTAATTAGCTAAGTTATTTGTGTTTTGAAGAGATTTTCACTAAAAAATATTCTTGATTATTCTGATTTAGATTGTCCAATAACACCTTGAATAATATTTCACTAAGGGAAATTGATAATTCATTTTGATTATCCTCTAACACCTTAATCAAGGTTTCACTAAAATATTCTGATTGTCATCTAGCACCTTAAACTAGGTTTCTCTAGAAGATGTTGAGTTTAGACTTTGATTTCCCCCTAGTGCCTCAAAAAAGGTTTCACTAGGAGATTGATCTTCTTCCTGAATATTGTCTTAGTTCCTCAAAAATTCTACCACTGAGATGTCACCATAGAATAAGTTCAATAATGTGTGATCCTATCAATCCCAATCAACATTTGTGGGTAGTTGGATGTCAAAAAAATGGCTAGGTTTTTTAATGTGAAAGGCATGTTTAATGTTAATGAAAGGGTAAAAGGCATCATAATCCTCATAGAAGCTACGAAGAGAACTTGAAATGATGTATAAGGAAACTTCCACACAAATTTTGGAAGGATCACAACTATTCTCAATTAGATCTTCCATAAGTGTATAATTGATGTCATAACATCTACTAAGGTATGTTAATTTTTTGGTTGATTCTAACTCAAATGGATCTAGTAGAAATGTATAGCCAATGTTGTAATATTTATTAATATATTTGGATTTTGATGTTGATTCTAAATCAAGAGGATCTGAACTTGATGTTGAGACTGATGTTGATTCTAATTCTAATGCAAAATTTGATATTATTTTTAAAATGAAACCCAATTCTGATATTGGTTTTGAAATGGAACTTGATTTTGATGTTGATGTAGACACAAAGAGAGCCTATTGAAGTACATTTTACACAAGTAATTGGTTCACATTTCACTTAAAATGGAGGAAATAGGATGAAGGGATTTTATAAAATAGGGAATGTTTGGCAATGGATCAATAATGGGCTATTGATTAATAATAATCATCCTTTTAAATATGGGTTCATCGAATATGGGTCTTATGTCAAGTAGAGGTGGATCAATAATGGATTGGGTTTGGTCAAAGACTAATGATTTGATAAAAATGTCAATAATTGGTTGACTATCTTGATCTTATTTTAGAAGTGGATGTATCTTATCATGCTTGAAAAGAGGATTATGACATATCTTGATAGAGTAGTTATACTTGGACACACTTGAGTATTTAATATATAAGGGCCCTTGGAGGGGAAATGGAATAATAAGTCTAAAATATTAGATTTTGTATGGTTGTAAGACTGAACTAGCTTGAAAACTACTAGATAAAATGTCAAAAGTAAATGTAAAGTGAGATAGGTTTTGACTAATAAATAAGATTTGATCTATCACATCTTGGGTATATACTAATGATTCTAAAATATGATTAACATTTTGGGATACGATGAATTATATTAACATTGTACTAATGCCCCCAAGAAAGGATACATACAAGGGGAAGGAATTGGAAGAAATTGGTCCCAAAGAGGGTGGTCTTAGTTTTTGATTGAAAACAAGCCCAAGTCTTGGTTTTTTATTGAAATGGGCCTGAAGAGGACAATCTTGGTATTTGACTGAAATGGGGTCTAAAGAGAGTAGTATTGGTCCTTAATTAGAATGGGCTTAAATAAGGTGGTATTATTTTTATTGTAATTAGCTTAGCGTGGCTTGGCTCTGCCCCAAATAGGGTGGAATAGACTAGATTATAATTGGCTTAGCCCCAAACAAGGTGAAGTAAAATGGATTAAAATTTCCCCAAATAGGGTGAAATTATCTTAAATTAGAATTAACCCAAATAAGTTAGATTGGACTAGTATGATTCGAATGAAAGAAATGATGGATGGCATGAATTTGTTATTCCCAACCAAAAAGTGCAGTAGATTGAATGAAATACAAGAAGTTGTTTAGATTGGCATGTAGTTGATTTAGGATAATTATATTTTGTTAAATAAACTTGGTTAGCATTGGAATCAAAATTTAGTTTAAGATGAACCTGATTAGATCAGAATGTATTTCAAGATGAACTTGACTTGGATTAGATTGGATTAGTACATGGTTCAATATAAACCTAGTTTGTATTGGTACATAGTTTAATATGAACCTAATTTGGCTTGGAATGGCTTGGTACATAGTTTAATATGAACTTGATTTGGCTTGGAATGGATTGGTACATGGTTTAAGATGAACCTAGTTTGGATTGGATTAGTTTGGTAAATTGTTCAAGATGAACTTGATTTGGTTTATAATGACTTGGTACATGGTTCAAGATTAACTTGATTTGGTTTGGATGGATTGGTACATGGCTCAAGATGAACCTAATTTGGATTGGATTGGTTTGGTACATGGTTCAATATGAACCTAATTTTTATTGGAATGGTTTATTACATGGTTCAACACAAACCTAATTTGGCTTAGATTGGTTTGGTACATGGTTCAAGATGAACCAAATTTAGCTTTGAATGACATGGTACAAAATTGATGAACTAGATTTGATTAGGAATAATTGACCTTAATTAAGTATTGATTGTGAGATAAGAATTAGAATTGAAATTCATATTTGGTTTGAAATAAAATAGACAACATAACTATAATGGTTTGGATAAGAGTTTGGAATTTGATCTGGAATTGGTTAGAAATTAGAATTTGAATTCGAACTAAGACTTGGTTTGGAATAAAATGGATAACATAATGATCTAGTTTGGACTTTGGTTTTGGAGTTGGTTTGATCAACATTTAGAACTGGTTTAGAACTAGAACTTGGTTCAAAATGGACAACATAACAAAATGGTTTAGATAAGAATGGTATTTATTTTGATAATGTTTGACATGGCATCTAGAAAGAGTGACTTTTGGTTTGGAAAATGGATAGAGTAATGCCTATTTGTGTAGGTGTGCATGGAATATGTCTTGGACTTTGGTTTTGAATACAAATAGGTTTTTGACATAACAATAAAGCATCAACACACAAAAATCACAAGGATATTCTAATAACTGATGTAGGTTTGTATCACATCCATTGAACCTTTGATATACTTGATTTTGAGAGGAGAGGTTTAAATATTAATCTAATTAATACATTTTAGTGAAGGTGGTGTGTACTCCTAGCCTCTCTCAAAAGTGTGTATGTGATAGATAATATTTGGGGGTTGTTACCCTTGCACTACTATGTCAATGAATTTTTTGTGTAAAAATAGGTTTTTATGTTCTATAATTTGAAATTGGGATTTTTGTGGGAGGGTCTATTCCTTTTGTGACCACTTTATTTGTTATATTTCAATGAAGTGATACTATATTTTTTTACTACTTAAAGTTGTTCTTGGATTTATAGATGGTCCCCAAAGGGTGAAAAATCCATCTAAGAAGATATCCATACATCAATAGGTTCATAAGGAGATATATCCCCTATTGAAGAGACCATATATTATTTTATGGTGATGGATAATGGATTAACATTGGGAGTTAACCTATTATTTTTACTAAACCCTTTATGGAGAATTTCACTAGGCCTTAACTACACCTTCCAATAATTTATATTCTTCATCAGATGTATGAGGATGATACAAATTCTAGGTGATGAAATCCCATTTTGTCACACCCTAAATACCCACAAGAAGGAAATGACACACCAATTGTGTATCCTAAAATAAAAAGGAAAGGTATCATCATTCTAATTCATAAGAATCTCACTAGAATAAGTGAAAAGCATAATAGAAAAATCTATTAAAATAATACAAATTGTTAACTTGAAATTTATAGGTCACCCTCTCAAGGGGAGAGAATACACATGAAGTAACCACACAACACATAATCAAAACAAGAAAAATGTGAGAAAATAAATGACTTAGAAAAGGAGTTTAAAGCCCAAATTTAAATCATGTGTTCTTTTTACACCAAAATAGAAATGTTTTGAAAAGAAATGTGATTTAATTTTATGTCTAAAATCCACTCTTTTGATCAAGGTCCCATAAAAAAAAGGAAGTTAGAAGTTTTCCAATGTAATTTTTAATAAGCAAAACCTACAACAAATAAGTTAGAATGTTAATATGTTATTTCTAATGGACAACCTACAAGAAAACATATTAGTACCCTCATATTTTATATTTTTTTAAAAATACATGAAAAATTAAGATAAATTAATGGAATATTTAGATAACGAGAAAATATTTGGTTTAAAAAAAAAAAAACCTAAAAAATGGAGTTTGGATGACTCCAAATGAACCTCCAAAAGTTGGGTAGTTTTTTAGAAGATGAATTTTTTGATGTGCACAATGAATTAAATGATGTGCAAAATAAATTAAATGATGTGAAAAATTTATTTTATAATGTTCATAATTAATTGAATTATGTGCAAAATAAATTCACTAATGTGTAGAATAAATTCACTAATGTGCAAAACAAATTCACTAATGTGCAGAATGAATTCATTAATGAGTAGAATAGATTCATTGATGTGTAAAATGAAATATTTGATGTTAAAAATGAATTCAATGATGTGTATAATGAACTCACTAATGTGCATGATTTCACTAGTATTCTGGATGAATTCACCATTTTGCAAACTTGTATGAAAAATAATAAGATAAAAGACCAAAAAACTTTCATTGCTTTTGATGATGAATTTTCTATTTTTTATGAATATTTTAATATTTTGAAAACCTATAGGAAACAAATAAGAAAAAAAATTATTTCACCATTTTCTTGCATGAATTCATTATTTCATAGTTTAAATTCATTTTTTTCCCCTGAGATATAAATTGGTAATTTTTTAAATAAAAAGAGGTGAATTAACTTAGTAATTGGGTTAATCCTAGTAATTAGAAGAACAAGGATGGTTATAAGAGATCGTAATGTGTGTAAGGTCCCATCAGGCATACCATTATGTAGAATAAGATTTCAAATATGGTTAGTTAATCATTATTAGTGACATGATATCAAAAACAAGTTGAATAACATAACATTTTATGCTTATCTAGAAGGGTTGAACAAGGTCAAAAAAGAGGTGAATCAAGTGGAAATTAAACAAGCATGTTATAAATTCTTTGGATATTCTTTTGCTTGTTGGTCCAAAGAGGTATGGGCTCGACTTGTAGACTAGAGATCTTTAAAAACATTGAATCCACACATGGGAAACATTTATCCTTGTATACTCTTGGTTTGGATTAGAAATTGGCATTATAATGGTTAATCTCCAGTATAACTTTGGCATATAAGTTTAGTTTATGAGATCTTGGTTCGAGTGATAGCCTTGAGATTGGGCAAAGCTTCACTACATAATTAGTTATGGTGAAAGAGTGTGAATGCCCTTTCATTTATAAAGTTTTGGTTTGAATTTGAGCCATTTATTTATGATCAATATAAATGGTGGATAGTGAGTCTTCAAACTCATGATTGCACTCATGGAGTGTGTAAAAAAAATATTTAAGACCTTTTTAAACTGATGAAGGAATTTTAAAAGAAAAGTGTAATGATTTGTCCTCTTGGAGTGTGTCATAGGCATGTAAGAGAGGATTGTGTAAGAGGGCCTTTAAGAGGTGTAATATATTGTGCAATTTGCCATGTAAGAATCCACCTTGCCCACACTCCACTCCATTACATTGACTTACCTTTGTGATGTCACTAAAGTGAGGCAGTAAAATAATTTTGTTTTAAGTAAATTGAATAATTCCAATAAGCCATGGAATTTTACATTAGAATATTAGATTAATTAATTAGGATTAATACTTAATTAAAATAATATTGGACTTTTTCAATGTTATTTTACCAATCAAATATTCATTTAATTGTCATGTAATAAGACTTGCAAGGGACAAATTTGATTTAGGATGTTGATGTTGAATTAAATGTTGTGATATGATGAATTTCCCCAATCAAGGATTTATAATTTCAGATTAAACATAATTGGCCTAATTGATGCTTTCTAACTAAAATTGTGTATTGTTACAAGAAGTCATTCTAATTGCAATTTTAACATAGAAGTGATGAAAATAAAGTGTCTACATTCAGGTCTAATCTATGTTGGCTAAATCAATTTGTTGGTTCTTGAGGAACACTCTTGATATCATCTCCATGGACCCATGATTTTAAGGTCTCAAACTATGCTTTCATTTAAGTGACATTTTGGATTAAACTCCCCAATGTCCCATTTCTTCATGGACCTTTGTTGTGAGATATTGAACCCATAGGCCATGTTTTATGTCCTGATCCAAGTTATTTATATTCATCATGAAAAAATAAGTGGGTCTATGTATAATTTGACTTGACCAAGGATTTCAAATAATCCATTGATATTCAAGTCAGCACTGGGCACACATTTTTTTACTTCAATCTCCCTAACACTTTTTTTTTATCAATCTCTTAACCAATAAATCAAAGGCTAGCCCCTCATGGGATTATCAAAACCCTCAACTAATCAACCACATTCTAAGAATCCTAAAGTGGTGGAAAATAATAATGACTGGACAATAGTTACTAATAAAAATTCATCATTTGGTTACAAATCTTCCCACCTAGTTGTTACTCCCCTTGTGCCAAAATCCTCCCCTTAGGTGCACAATCACCCACCTAAGCATCTTAATATGCTAATGGCCCTATAGAGATGTATTTTAAAAGTTTTTTAACCTCAAATGAGCTCTTTTCCTATTGATCCATCCTCTACAAGTGGTTTCACATCTAGACAGTTTAACAACCCACCTCATGGTAGTGAAAACTCTCCCTGAGAGGAAAATGGGGCTAAAATCTAGTCCATTTCACTTGGATATTTAGTTTAACAAAAAAAACAATAGTTTTGTGTTTCTTATAAATATTGAAGGTGGACAGGGGGAGCTCTTTATAGATGACACTTCCCAATTAATGTCTTATTTGGAATGTTTGATGTTTCATAGAGTCCTCTTATACATTCTCTATGAAAAAATCTTGTCAAAAATTAGGATCTTTATATTTTATTTATCTACAAGAATTTAAACTTTTAGGGTTTCATCTACCAATTACTCTACAATTCATGTATTCTAACACTACTCAAATCTTTACCCCACATAATGATGGACATGGTGTTATCGGTATCTTAGTTTCCCCAAAATTTTAATCCTTAATTTTTTCCATAGGGGTGACCCATCACACTAGAATATTTGTCTTATCTTTGATATTAATGGACATTCATTAAGGATTCTCAACATATAAACCCATAATAATTACCACAATATATCAATTTTATGGTGATATTTGGCTAATAACCTACCCCTCACCACATAGCATATGTGTAGGGATTTTAATATGTTGGAGATTCTCAAGGATAAGGTTGGTGCCCTACTGATGAAATGGTGTGTTAGATAATGTAAGGCATGGTATTACTTTAAAAAACAATGAGGCCTGGTGAACTCTCTTTTATAGAGATGATTATTAACTTCCACTACTAATTTATTATGTTTCAATTATCTCATTAATGTTGATATGGTTCTAAAGTGATTAGATTGTTGTATGATTTTAGATAAGAATGTTTTTTATTTTGATAATAATGATGTAAAACTTGTTGTTGTGCACTCTGAATATGTTCTCTCATTACAGAATCCCATCACTTAGAGAGTGGAATGAAGTAACATCCAATTCAAAGTGCCACACAATAAATTCCTCTTAAACACCTCCCTCCTTTCCCATGATCATGTCATCCATATCCCTTATCAAATTTTTAATCTCATACCTTAACCACCTTTTGTTTCTAATTGGATAAAATTGTGGAATGAGGCAATCTTTCACACCACCACCTTTCTCTACCATTATGGCAAATAGATTACCCATGTTCAAAAGTGGGATGATGGGGATATGCTTAAAGGATACCGAATAATATCCTCTTTCCTTGAGCACAATAATATTTTAGGGTTTTTAATATTTTATGGAGTGAAAATAAACTTTGATGTAATCTTAAATTGAAAATATATATCAACAATATGTCACAATTTTACTATTTATTAATCTAGTAGTATTGTAAGTGTTATTGTTGACAAAAATTATACTAAATAACTTAAAATTAGACTAAACATGCTTGTTTCTTTTATTTCATGTGTACATGAAATAAAAATCATATTTAAGTACATCAAAAAATATTTTCCAAGTATAATTATTGTGCCACACTTGTACACAATCTTTTATTAACAAGAAAAGCTAAAATTAACTAATTACAAGAAAATTGTAAGACAAGTTAATGATAAATTAAGACCTTAATTAGAAACTAAGTTAATTAAAAATAGTCTCTAAAATATCCAAAATATTACTCAAAAAATAATTTTGACTCAATGATAAGATAAGGTCAACATGCAAGATGTCTTTCTCAATAAGTAAGCATAAACATATACACTAGACAAAATAGGCACCCCAAATCCTTATAGAGGATGAAATTGACTAAAAAAATATTAAATTCAATTAACTCAATTATTAAAAATCTTCCCCACCTCTTGAGGATGAATGGATAAATATTTGATTTTAGATAAATATACATTTATTGAACTTGACTCTAACTCACTCTTATAACTATTTTTTATGAAGTTCTAAAAAAATGTGTGAAATTGACCAAATAATTAATCTAGGACATATATATATATATATATATATATATATATATATATATATATATATATATATATATATATATATATATATATATATATATATATATATATATATATATATATATATAAAATCAAAAATCAATTGCATACATTGACATCATACTTAACATTTCCCCTTTTGATGCAAAGAGAAGAAATACCTACCAACTCGTTAAGTCATAGAGAATCTTATTCAACAATCCCTTGGTGAAAAGATTAAAAATATGATCTTAAATTATCACATACACAATGAAAAAATATTTATCATTGACAAAGTCTCTATCAAAATGATTTTTGAGTTCAATATATTTGATTCTAACATGTAAAATTGGATTCTTGGATAGTTGCATTGCCCCATTTTTATCATAAAAGATCTATGTTGGCTCAATTTGAGCCTATTTAAAATCAAATAAGTGTATTATCAACCATATTTTGTGTGTGAAAGATGATATAATATTATTATATTTAAATTTAGTAGAGGATAACATAATTATATCTTATTTATTTGAAGACCATGAAACCAACCCACTTCTCAATGTGAAACAATAACTTGAAGTTGACTTCCTATTATCAAAAGATATTTTCTAATATAAATATATGTATCAAATTCTATATAACAAAATTTATGATTTTAAATTAATACCATGATTATAAGTACCTTTTATATATGTGAAAATTATATTCACTACTTGTAAATGTTTGAGTGATAGATTTCCCATAAATCTAGAAACTAGTGAAACCCCACAACTGATATAAGGTCTTGTCATAGTGAGATACATCAAGCATACCACAATGATTATAAAAGTATTTTAATCTATTGAAATAATTACATCCTCTCTCATTATATTTTCTTCACTTTCAATTAGAGTGTCTTTGGGTTTAGAATTTTGAATATTGTACTTATTTAACATCTTGTACATATTTGACTTGACACATAAATAATTCCTCTCTTTTTTATGGAATTTCATGTCAATAAATCAATTCATAAGTACAATATCAATCATCTCAGATTATAATTTCATAGATTAGTTGAATTTATTCAATATTCCCATATATCTATCTATAAATATCAATTCATATAGATAGAGACAAACATATAAACATTAGAACCCAATGCTTATATATATAAAGAGTTGGCTCATTTTGACTTCTAAAAAATCCTTGAACCAATAAATAAATATAAATTATTGAGTACCAAGATCTTGGATCTTTATTTATCCCATAAATATATTTATCCAACCCATAAATAACTTTCATCAACTTATATACCCAAAATTCTTTACCTTTTACCTCAAAACCTTGTGGCTACCCCACATACCTCTTTAATCACTCCATTTAGGAATGCACTTTTGACATCTATTTGATAATTTTTTCATCCTTTATGGGAATATAAATTAATAATTAGTATTATATTATCTTGATGTTATAGATACATAAGTTTCCTCATAGTCTACCCCATATGTTTGTACAAATCATTTTATAATCAGTCTAAATTTTTGCTTGTCAACTATACCATCATTCTTGAATTTGGTCTTATACACCCACTTGGTTCTAATAAAATATTTATTTATTATATTATTAACAATATTCCATGTATCATTCCTCTTAATTTCATAGCATCAACCCATTCTTTAATTTTAATAACTTTTATATAATTTATAGGTTCACTAGCCATAGATGACAATGCAAACATGGTATTTCCATCATAAGCATCATTAAAAAATTAATTACTCATGTTGAATTTGTTAAGTTTTTTCACCCCTCCTTTTTTAAAAAAAATCTAAGTATACTTACATATATTCTACCATATCGATGACTTAATGTCATAGAACTTAAAACTGCTAGCATGGGGGTCTTAGTTCATTGCTTTATTTGAATATTAATTATTGTGTTACATGTTTATTATGACTATTGTATTCAATGAATTTTTAATCTAACATTATAATTGGTTTTGAAATCATGATTTGACATAATAACAAAATATTGTATATGGATAATGATAGTATTTTTCGGAACAACTGATTTGATTCCATGATTATGTTTCTTCTCGTCATATGTTTATCAACATAAGAGGTAATGCATAGTTGTCTTAATTTTTAAATGCATGGATGGTTTGATGCATAAATTGATTGATAAGTGATTATTTTGATCATAAATTATAATTTGAATAATCTATGATAAACATTATTTATATTAAATAATGTTATAGGTTGCAAAGATATTGTGATCATTAAATCAAATATAATATTATATGCATTTGGATCTAGGTTGATTTTTTTAAAACCTAAATATTTATTAACCTAAGATATAAAGGGTCTACTATTTAAGTGGACTTACAAAAAATTGGTGATAATGGAAATAATGGTCAAAAGGTGGTGGGAATGTAACCTAATGGTGATCTAAGTAATTAATTAACTTTGGGGTCGAAACATTAGTTAAAAGCATGTCATTAGCTGGTAAATTTTTGTTAATTTGATTATGAATTGGGTTAATGGATCAAGTAAATATTTTTTGTTTTGGTTGACACAATTTGGATTTTGTCACATTTAATGATATGTACATGCATCGAAGGATGGAAATTAGCAAAGTACTTAACAATGGTTTTAGTTATTGGTAAAACTAAAAATTAGTTTTTTGAGTTGATATGTCACTAAAATAGTATCAGAAGACTTTGAAACCAATTATATTGTAACATGTTTACTGAGTAATTATTGAGGTTATAAGTAATATAAAATCTGAATTTCCTTTAGTAGTTCATCAGTCTTCACAAACTTCGAGCAAAAGTGGCATGATTTGATCATGAGGAACATTGAAAAGAATAGAGAAAAAGTAGGAACTATAGATGAGGTAAGGTGTTGGATATTTTTTATTTTAAAGGAAAAATTGGTTTAATAGTCATTGACATATTTAAAAATATGAAATTTTTGATTTAAATACAATTGCATGCAAGAATACAGTTGATAATGGTGATATTTTGCAGTTTGACACATTTAGTTGATTTAAATATGTCTTGGGTTGCTCAGTATTTGTTTCTCTTATGAAATTTTAGTTTGAAGTGGATTTTCATGTCTCTTTTTAGGTTTAAGATTGATTAATATGTATGGTATTTTGTGGTAAATGCTCAGTTTATTGATATACTAAAGAACATATAGTATGAAGATTTTTGTTTTTATGCAGAATATATATACTTTGATGATGAATACATGATGGATTCATATTTGATTTTGAAAAGTGGTTTAAATTCTTTCTATTATACAAAATTTGTATTTGTGCACCTACATAAATTTTTAGTATGTTAAATTCGATGGCCAAAGGACCATCACAACAATCTAGATTTTTCACAGTATGACGACCATTTAAATGTCAAATTTAAACTAAGCATTAAAATGGATAAAATGTTTTTGAATCAAAATGAAGGTTGTTTTGGAATCATAATAATTTAATCTTTCAGATCCTTCAGTTTGACACATAGATGTTATAAGGAGTACAGTCAGTCTTGTTGTTATTATTTGAACAAAAGTTTGTTTGGAAAATATATGATGTTTATTGGGAATAAGGTAACATAAATCTTATAAGGTTGTAAAACAATTGTTAGACATATATTACTAAATTTGATGAATTAATATATATATATATATATATATATATATATATATATATATATATATATATAATTTTATTTAAATTGCTTATATGTCATATTAATGTTTAGCATAAATTGTTTAATTAAGTGGTAGTAATGTCTAAGGGGCCCCACTCATTTAGAGTTTGTACTTAATTGGTCTATTAATATTTTTTTTGATATTTTAATACTTGTTTAAGAATTAAATAAATTTAAGTTATAACATAATTTAATTTACTTTATTTAGAAGTCAATTAGACTTAACTAATAACTAACTAAAGTTAGTTATAACTTATTATTCAACTATATCTTGAGGAGATTATTGTAAATGAAGATCAAAGTGACATATCAAAGGAGGAACATTACATAGGTATTCTTGAAGACTCTAAAATTGATTCAAAGTTCATTCATCATATCTTTTCTATGCAACATCCATGAGATAATACAACTTTTGTAGATAGACCAATGACACATTCTATGATGGTTAAGTAACATGCTTAATCAGTGCACGTATATCCAAATTTCATGTTTAATTATAAATCAATTATCTTAATGCTTTTAGATTTGATATCTTATGATGATTGTAAATTTGTAGGTATATGAACATAACTCAATTACTTTACCCAAATAATAATTAATACATCATTGTGTGCAACATGTTTATCCATTCAGATCATATTAGTTGTTATATCAAATATTTTGTACTAAAATATCATTTATCATTAAAATATATTTTGTCTCTATTAGGATGACTCTTTTTTCAAGACTCGCAATTTCTATTTTCTATTTATCTTTGTTTTGTTTCTTATATTTAATCTCTTCATTAGTTTTATATTTAATTTCTTAATAGGATTATTTTATTTATTTTTCTATTTAGTTTCGTAATAGTATATTAGTATTTCATTGTTTTTATTTGTTGTAGCTTTAGTATTTAAATTTATTAATTTTCTAATCTAATATCACTAGAATTAAATCAATTTTAATGTTAACTATTTTTAACATTCAAATTAACATCAGGTTTACTATTTTTATGTTTTGGTATTTGTTTGCTTTACTTAGTTGTCATTTTCTTTTATTTTTATAGTGTGGAAATGCATATTGGATACATCATCTCATCAATATAAGTATTATGTCCTTCAAGGTATTGTCTAATTCATAGGCTCTTCTCTGTTGGATAGGTCAGATAATAGTTATAATCAGATTGAGATCGATTAACAAAACATTGAAGCAATGATTAACATATTTTATCAGTTCTTTTTGACATGATCAGTATAATGTTATGTTTGATAAAATTTATAAATGTTTTTAAGATTAATTTATATTTAATATTAAACATATTAATCCGTATAATTTTTAAAAAAATCTTTATATGCATCTTTATAATCAATTCTCATTCTTTAGATCCTTATGATTAAATTGGTATGATTCCATCTTAACCTTCATAATAGATGAAAGGGTTGATTTATTGGCATTCTATTTTTCACCTTCAACATAATATTTTTATCCTCCTCTCATAATTATAATATAATATTAATTTATTACATTTGGATTCATAAAACAACATTTGTTCTTGCTTATAGTTGATGAAGGTGGATGACTAGTCTCTTGTGAAGAGATGGTATTATTTTATATTGAACTAAAAACATGTGCATGACTTTATAAGCCCTAAAAATAAAATTCAATAAGTTGGTCCCATTAAATTATGACATATGTATCTACATGATCATAATCAACATACACTTCATTTTTAAAAATTACAATCCTTAAAAAAATTTATGGATTTATTAGTGGGATTATAAAACTTGTATGTTTTATTTTCATCAATATAACTTGTGAAATATGAGGAAAAATATTTGGATCTAATTTTTGCATCTTTTCATCTAAAAAATGTAAAAAATATAATTAACCAAATACCTTTAAAATAACAACTAGTTTTTTATTATACCAATCTTCATAAGGTGTCTTATCTTTGACTGCCATTGTAGTGATTCTATTAATGATGTTTTTATTGCTTCATCCCAAAAACACCTTTCCAAGAGCTTATTAAAAAACATAGTGTTTGCTAAATCCATTACACACACACACACACACACACACACACACACACACACACACACACACACACACACACACACACACACACACACACACACACACACACACACACACACACACCATTTTGTTGTGATGTGTAAGGAGTTTTTAGTTATCTTTTGATTCTATATGAAGCACACAACTCATGAAATTCATTATAAAAAAATTCACTTCCTTTATTTATTTTTAGGAACTTGATGGAATGACCACATTTTTTTTAGCCAAAACATTGAAAGTTTTAAAATATTAAAAAACTCATATTTTTTTATCTCAATAAGAAAATCCACATAAACCTTATAGCATCATCTATTAAATAAATCAAATAAAAATTCTTATAAATACTTCTCCAAGACATAAGTACACATAAATATGAAATAACCAGATTCAAAGGTGTGTTTGCTCTCCATTTTATGATAGGGAAAAACTCCTTATGATTTTTTCCAACAATAAATTACATGTATGCATTATCTTTCTTGAAATATAGCTTGGAAAGACCTCTTATCATACATTTTATGTCAAGAATATGAATCTCGTAAAACTAATATGGCCATATCTTGAATGCCACAACATGTTAACAACCTCAATCATGAATAAAAAATTACCTTCGTGTTGATGTGGGTTTTATATACATCATAGAACCTTATGAAGTAGCCTCTAATATTTTAGGATTAATGAAAAGGATTCACTCTAAGGTACGAGTTATGGGGTATTGGATTTTGTAAAAAACCTGTTGGTAGAATAGTGGTGAGTAGAGTAGTTATTTACCAAAAATGATTTTATTATAGATGTGAATCTAGATCTACTTGATATGGGTGGGTGGATGATGGATCTAACCTAAGCTGGGTCTGACCAAAATAAACTCAAAAAGAGAGAAAGGTAGGGTATAAAATACTTCCCATGGACCAAATAATATGAAACCTTTCTTATCCAACTCTTGTAATAGGGGTGTAAGCACACCAACAATAAAAAATAGTTAAGATTCTAAATAAATAGGAATATAATAAACTTTAGCATATATATTCAAATGTTGATGCTGATATGAGATTGTAATTACATATATGCAAAGGGAGATTATGATTAATACACAAAAGGAATTTAGATTATAAATAACATAATATTAATAACTATATTTAAAATAATATTCCTGCACAACCAAATCACTAAGATACTAGAATGATATAACTTATTACAAGAGTCATAGGTTTGGAGAAAAACTAGATTTACACATCAAGACTAATTGTATAACAATTTCCATAAATTCTTATTAATATTAGAAGCCAAATTTATCATTACTTTAGGATAGGGAGGATATAAATGTATATTGAATTAGGGAGGGGTTACCTCATTCTCTAATTGAAGTCTAAATTTACATCTCAAAAAATAGAACTGTGTATCAAAATCATGTAGAGCATGCATTTACAAAAATATTTACCTAGAATAGAGTTCCAACTTAACTAGAATATGTATGTGTGTGTGTGTGTGTGTGTGTGTGTGTGTGTGTGTGTGTGTGTTCATTTTGAGAGTGTTGTTGATATGGCACTTTTATTATAGTAATATAGTTGAGTAACATTGTATAAATAAAAATAGATACTATAGCCATTTGGGGAATCAAAATTAGTCATGTTAGATTATGCATGACTATAATCCAAAAAATTAGGGACCCTATGAAGATGTGGTAACACTTTTATCTACATATAAGCTTGGCCCTAATCTAGACACTCCCTCTATGGATTTGCATTTTTTAAATACTACATGTGATATCTCAAACTCCTTATTAATAATATCAAAACTGAGTAGGGAAAACTTGAATATTGGCTTCAACCATCAGCATTGTATGCTCTATCTCTAAGCTCTTGAAATTAACTCTAAGGGATTCATTATTTTTTACTTTATCCTTAGAAAAATCAATCAATTAGAGGATGACATCATTATTCTTATATATATTTTTTGTTCAACTTCTTCCTTGACCTATCTGTAACTTCTTTTTGAGGAGTGTCTCAAATTTAGACCTATTGACTAAGTCTCTAGTAGATGTTATCACATCAATGACCCTCATGTATTTCAAAATTTCTAAGGCCTAATATTCATGTCTTCCAAAATGTCCCCTTAAAGCCTCTATTTATATATGTTAGCTAAGAATACCATTTATTTTTGTAATTACATAGCTTAGGGCCTATGTAACATCTTGACAGTAGGTTCATATGATTGAATGTGCTACTTATTAAACACTAAACCAAAAAAATAAGCATTTTATCATATTATTTTATTTGGTGCCAAAGTTCAATCACCTTGATCTTATCATATTGGATTTCTCCTCTAGAGACTCGAATGTTATTTAAAATATTATACAACTTGGTGGTTGCACTTTATACACTATCTATAATTTACTGAGGGTCATGGATAATTTGTTTCTGCATTAATTTTTGTTATGACTCCTCATATATATTTTATATTTATTTCATTTCTTCTCCAACTAAATCCACAAGATAATATAAATCCTTTGTATACTTTATTGGACCAGTTAGATTTTTTTTAGCCTTTTTGGATAAGGGAAATAGATTTTATCTTTGTGAAAACTCTATTTACTCCTTGGTATTAATGTTCATCACCTTTCTCTTCTTCACCCTTTGTATTGTGCCACTTTACCTATCAAAATGAGCAAAAATTTTAAGTTATTTAATGATTACCAAATTATGTATATATATGATTGGGGAGGGGTTTCCCATCCTTCAATCAAAGTCTAAATTTGCATCTCTAAAAATAGAATTATGTGTCAAAATCATGCAAAGCATGCATGCATAAAAGTATTTACCTAGAATAGAATTACTCGACTAGAATAAAATATACATATATGCCAAATAAATTAGGAACCATCACTTTTAACTTAAATAGAACATGTAAATATATATTCATATTTAAAGTGGTGTTGATGTGGCACAATTAGTAGATAAAAATGGCTAACTGACAATTATGGAAATAGAAATAGATGTTGTAGCTATTTGGGGAATCAAAATTAGTCCCATTGGAATATGCATGAATGTGTGTGCACACACACACACACAAACACACACACACACACACACACACACACACACACACACACACACACACACACACACACACACACACACACACACACACACACACACACACACACACACACACACACACACACACATTCATGCATACTCCAATGGGACTAATTTTGATTCCCCAAATAGCTACAACATCTAGTTCTATTTCCACAATTGTTAGTTAGCCATTTTTATCTACTAATTGTGCCACATCAACACACACACACACACACACACACACACACACACACACACACACACACACACACACACAAGTGGAGACCTTGTGATGATATGGTAACACTTTCAGTTATCTATGTACTTGGTGTTGATTTAGATGTTCACTTTGTGGATCTATTTTTTTAAAATAATGCATGTGTTTTATCAAATTCCTTATTAATAATATCAATATTGAGAAGGGAAAGCTTGAATATTTTTATGGATTCAACCATCAACCTTTTGTGCTCTACCTCCAATCTCTTACTTTTAGATACAATGGATTCAACCTTTGTCATTCTATCTTTAAAAGAAATTATCACCTATAAGATCTCATGTTTAGTCTTATATGTTGTCCCCTTGACTTCCTCCTTGAAGCTATATGTTGATGCTTTCAAGAGTGTCAAAAATTAGGCCTATTGATTAATTATCTAGTATAATTTATCACATCAGTCACCCTCATATCCTTAATAATTTATAAGGCCTCATTTTCATAGATTTTAAAATGTCCCATTAAATCATTCATCTATATATGTCAACTAAGGGAACCATCCCTTCTTGCAATTACATAACTCAGGGCCCATGCAACATCTTAGATGGATATCAAGTTTAGATGATTAAATGCACTACTTCTTGAACAATGAACTAAAAGGGAAGTATTTTCTCATATTATTCTATCTAGTGCCAAATTTTAATCACCTTCATCTTATTACTAGATACTTGAAAATTATTCAAAATATTATATAGTATGGTCACTATACTCTATACATTATCTATAATTTATTGAGGGGCCTAGATAATATGTCTTTGCATTAATTTATATTGTTCTACCTCCTTGATCTTGTAAATTTTTTATTTATTCTTAAATTGAATCCATAAAAGCAAAAAAATATTTCGTATGCTCTATTGGATGAGTTATATTATTTTTAGACTTTTTGGCAAAAGGAAACATATTTTACATTTGTTCAAACTCTATCTCCTCCTTGGCATTAATATTCTACCTTGCTCTTCTTCACCCTCTCTATTATACCATTCTACCTATAAAAATGAGTGGAGACTATAGGTAATTTAGTGATGACTAAATTATATCTCTCATCTCTTTGGCCTTGAAACTTTTAACCCATTATAAAAAAATAAGTTCCCCTTCTTCTAGTTGACTTATGTCTTCAAAGGTAGAAGGTGAAGTGACCAATGGAGGGAAAGTTATTACTAGAGATGATAATGAAGAAATTATTTTAAGGTGAAATTGTGGGTGTGGATAAATAATTCTTTGTCATGGTGAGGCTTCCCTTTGAGGAGTGACTTTGACCATATACTTAGTTAAGCTTAGTTTTCTTACAACTATCATTGTGGATAATTATATAAGTGTAGACTATGGATAGGGTATCTCCAATTGATTTGAATATGTCATGGGGACTGGTGTTCCTTTATGATAAAAAATAGAAATTGAAACCAAATTATCAAAATAAGTTCTTTTATTTGGAGCCTTTATTTGTGTGGATGTCAAAATAATAGAAGAATCAACTCAACTAAAAAATGGTGGCCCTAGAATGGCCAAAGGCAAATTTGTAGCCTAAGTATTTACAATATTAATAAAATAAGAAGTGATAGAAACTACCTTATTAATATTTTCCTTTCCTATTTAGTGAGGATTTGCTAGATTAATGATTCAACTAGATTTTCACGTCCTAGGTTCATAGATTTATCCTTTTCTAATTATGCTTCCTCATTTGCTTCATCTAGGGTTCCCTCCTCACTTAACCTTTTCTCAAAGCGTGACATTATTTTTACGTTTCCTTCCTCCTTATCATTAGGATAGTCCACTAATCATATGAAATGTACATGTTCCTTTTCCTATGCTTCCTCCTCATTAAGGAACTATTTTGGAGTAGCAAGACCTAATGATATTCTTTCCTCTAATTTTTAAATTTTGGAGGAGGTTGGAATAAATTTGTAATTAATTTACTAAGTGACCATGGGAATAATGGAGGTGAAAGGGATGATAAAACAAATGAGGGAACCATAGTAGTAGGGACTACTACTATAGGTGGTGGTGAAGGAATGAAAAGTAGAACAATAGTGGTAGAATGATGAATGGATGAATATTGACCTAGTTGAGGTGCTTGAGATGATGGAGGAATGGATTGGGAGAGATGTAAAAGAATCTTGTAGAAACTCTAGGAGACCCACCTATGTAGGTGCTATAAATAAAGGGAAAAGTGCCATAAAAAATGAGCTCTTTTGCCTTTCTTTAGGAGGTGTAGTCCTCTAAACTATAGTAGTTATACCCAAAATGGTATTAACATAAGGATGTGTATAATCTAGATGAGGACTAGGGGGACATCTGAGAATTTCCTTTTTAATTTAGAAGTTCTCCCCCCTTTGATTGTTGGACTCTCCCTCTTATATATTGGTTTCTTATACTATAGGAATGATGGTCTTGTCCTACTAGGTCATATGGCTATGTTGGAGGATGTTAATGACTCCATGATCTTTGTGCTTGATTTACCATATTATTTACCTACACCTTTATGATATCAGGGTCATATTAAATGGCTTGGAAAACTATCATATATATTTACTTGTCCTTCATATAGGTCCATACCTTTGAGCCATCTGATGCATTCAAAAAAGAACATCATGTTCATACTCTTGGTGGTAATATGTAAAGGTCACTCCCTTCTTATCCTTAAGATATTGTAAATAGTTCTTGATTTTTAATTCAGGGTCCCATTCCATAAATTGGTCCACCTTCAAATTATAATGGGATCTATTTTTCCCTACTTGGTTGAAATGTATCCTCACCACAAATTGAAGATGTCCAATTCTCAAAGGGGTCTTATAGTAATAGGAATTATGTTTAAATCTAGTTTTTTCATCTATAGTATTATATATTTAGTGTGCCTCTTATTTTTTAAGCTTGTCTGGAACATAGCATGGTAAAATAGAGGGGGTGCCCTTGTTCCTACAATTCAAATTGTGGTACAATCTAGATAGTACTAGCAATATCCCATCTTGGCAAAAAAAATTTCAAATTATCAGATATTCTAAGCATTTGAGTGTCAAGAAGGACTTGATAAAATTGAGGATGAAATTCCTCACAAATATTTGTAATCTCATTATTATATATTTAAATAAACATAAATAATAGTCCCCATAGATTATATTATGCACACATTATGTAGATGATTTCCATAATTATTGATGGACTCTATGGACTGTCTAAAAGACTACATCTAATATATATGACATAATATAAAAAATTTCATTAGCTATATTTTGTTTATCTTTGTATATTTAGGACTTTAGTATGAAACTAATTACCTCTCCTAAATCCATAATTTTATCAAAAGTGAGGAGGATGTCTGACAATAGGATCCATTCTACCTAAATATAAGTAATGCTAGCAAACCCATATAATATGTTCAAAGTTTCATGGCTATTTTGATATTAGCCCTAAATTTGATGATACTATTTGAGGAAAGGGATCCCTTGGGGTTCAATATCTATCCATTTAATATCCACTACTTTAATTTTCCATCTAAAATATTGTGTTTGAGTCATACATTCGTCAAGACTTGATTATAGGCAACCTCAAGTGTTGGGATCCTAAGTCACTTCTCAAATACTCTTCCAAAAATATATGCAATTGTTTTTTTCTTTTTTCAAAGTTTAAACAGTCCTCAAAATAAGTACCATTAAATAAAAAATCATAGAGTAAATCAATACAATGTATTACCTATAACTTCATCATTACTTTATGAAGTCCCATGATCTTGATTGGCAGTAGGTAGTCAATGTACTATTTTTAATCTTGAGATAGTTGATCTTGTGAAGAGTATGGTGATATAGACTCCACTTCATTCCATAGGGACAAATAGTATGGGAACTTAAAATCTAATGCACTTATATCAATTAATGTGTCAGTATACTTAGTGTGTCTAATAATAGAGTATACTGTAATTAATCTAAATGTGTGGTGATTTAGAGAATCCATTTCAATAATATAAGATGTGAAATTACTTCATAAAATATCTAAATTATTTTCACAAATTCACTAAGAAAATGAAGGTTTTTGATCATTGAATAGCTTAAAATTATGATGTTCACTTGCATATTAATGGTGAAGTGACATTCTTATGCTTATATTTTTCATATATTAACCAAATTATACACCTTGACTACATAATTTTTGTGACTCTAATGTGAATAAAGGCTTTTTTATTTTATTCCCATTTTAAATTTAGAATTTTTAGTCAGATTTTACGAGTTTGTGTTTTACATATAACAAATTTTCATTAAATATGTATGTCTAGTCACTTCTTTGAGGTAGGTGTTAATTTATTGCTTATAGACCTTATGCTTTATTATCAAGCTTATTTATTCATAATTTATCGATACATATCCTAGATCATGACCTTGGTCTACTTCTTGCTTACCTATGTATTTAGATTTATGATCTTTTTTTATATGCTCCATGGTTGGGAGTTAATTAAATTAAGCCATGTGGAATGCTCTTGTTGGTATAGGAACTTGGAGGCTTGTGACCTTAATTGTTTAAAATTTTGAACTATTTAAATCCATATTAAGACTATAGGTAATGTAATCTTGTTGTGTGGTGTGATCTTGACACTAAGGAGACTCAGGGCCTCAGAGCCATTAAGCTATTAACTTGATATTTCACCTTTGAATCTCTAAGTTAACAAAATTATGCCAACTATCAAACTCTTAGAGTTTTGAAACTTAAGATCAATAGACTATGGGGCCTTAGAGCCATTAGAATTTTTTTTTAACGTTCAAGGTTCTGATTTAATAGAATTATGCTGCTTGTTAATCTCTCAAAACTATTAAACCTTAGGACTATTAGATTATTAACTTTGCTTTGAACTTCCATGGTTCTAAGTAATGTGGTTATGTCACATGGCATTTTCTTAGGGCTCATAAAATTTAAAGACTTAGAATTTTTTTTTAAAGTGAAATTTGTCCTAGATAAATGTGGTTCTACCACATAGGTGTCCTATGGTGACCTGACTCTTAATAAAGTATGGAACTTTGTCAAACTATGGTAAGTTTTGAGTAACATGGTAATGCCATATGTCAAAGTCTTACATATTGGTAACTTTAGACACTTATAATTTGCTTTATGTGCTCTAGGGATATGAGTTAACATAAATATTCCAAATTTCAAGACCTTAGAGTTAAAAAACTTTGGAACACTTAAGCTTTTGTAAATATTTAAAGGTTCTAAGTAATATCATATTGCCACTTGTCCTGATCTTGGATAATAAAGGTAGGGATTAGACATAAATAATTTATAAATCCTTGTCAATAGTCTTATGAATATGAAAAAATAATAGTGACATTTGGTTGAGACACATTAGTTCTATTAGTCTATAGAAAAAATTAAATTCAATTAATAATAAATATGAAAACCCAAAGTTTACAATAAATCAAAATCAACATTCAAGCTTTGATTATCATAATTCAAACTTCTATAAATTTATACATTGAGGATAACCTTAAAAAATTTCATATTAAAACCAATGTCATGAATCTCTAAGGTTTATAGGACATTGAATAAATATATTCAAACTATAAAAGGTCCTTATTTGATTTCAAAAAATGGTGTGTTTGTGTGTAAGGGCACAACACTTCTTTCATATTATTGAACCTTAATGGAGACATCATATTCTTCTCCATATAATATTTTATTATAAATTTATTTTCATATCTCTTATCAAACATAGAACAAACACCATCTTGAAAGAGTAGTTTGAAACCTTTTTCTACTAATTGACCAACACTAATAAGATTGTGATTTAGATTTAAAGAAAAATAAATATCCTTTATTTCACCATTACTTTGACTTATGGTTATTTTCATGTTGTAATTTCATTAAATTTGGATGGATTAACTATCTTCTAATTATACTTATCTTTTGAAAGAATTGTCTAACTTTATGAAATTAGATTTATGACTTATCAAGTGATTTGAGCAACCTGAATTAAATAACCAAAAACTATTTATTTTTTCTAATCCCATACTACATGTGAGACAATAATATAAGTGTTATTAAAAATTATTGTGTTCATATTTTAATGCCTTCTTTTCACCCTCTTGATTGGATTGATTATTAGCTACTAGTATCTTGCAATCTTTATTATGTGTCTTAGTTTTTTGCAATAATGATAAATAAAACATTTCTTGCTCTTACATGTGAAGTTAGCTTAAAATTTTCCCTTTGAATTTGAGTTTTTTAACTCCATATATATATATATATATATATATATATATATATATATATTCTATTTAAAACTTTTGCATTGGTTTCAATTGCTTGTTATTGATCTCCTATGTATAGTCTCATCTTATCCTCACGAAACAAAGGAGAACCAACCAACTCATCAACACTAATAGTGTCTATGTCCTTACATTCCTTAAGAGTTATCACAATATGAAGCCATTTTTTACTGAAATATCTCAAAAAAAATTGTTATTATAAAACTATCTTGTATATATTATACATAAACCCTCATTCTATGTACTAAATCATTTACCATTATGCAATATTCTCCAACTTTTTCATTATCTAACATTCTTAAATTTTTAAAATTAATTTTAAAAGTTTGGGTTTTTTATTTTCTTACCTTAATAGATCATTGATATGAAGTTTCCAAGGTATTACATGCCTCAAGGTTTTTCTTATAATCTTATAATTATTGGATAGATGTTTAGGGTTATGTCATTCTAAAGATAAAATAAAGCTTGTATATCTGCCTTTTTTCATCCTTTTTCTATTTTTTTCAATCTTGAGTTAAGGTATTCTAATCTTGAGGTGATGTTTACCCATGGAAAATATTATCCCAAACTTATTTACATATCATAATTCTCTTCAATTTATCTCTTCAATATTCAAAGTTGTCACCTTTGAAGATGAAAATATTCATGAAAGCAAAATTCACTAAAGCCATTGATTTTTCTAATAATGGATTAAAACTCTATTTTAATTTTTTTGAACAAGGATATGATATAAAATGAATATTTTTAAAGTGTGGAGTGAGTGAAAATCATATTTTATTTAATTTGAAATTTAATTTATATATCAACCAATATGTCTCAGGATTACTTGTTGTTAATCTAGTAGTGTTATAAGTGTGATTGTTGACAAACATTGCACTGAATAACTTTAGATCATAATAAATATATTTTTTTGTTTTAATTTATGAACACCTAAAATAAAAACCATTATTAAACATAAAAAATTAATTTCCAATAATAATTATTTTGCCACACTTGTGTATAATCTTTTATAAACAAGAAAGGCTAAAAATAACTAATTACAAAAAACTTGCATGACAAGTTAAATATAAATTAATACATTAATTAAAAACTAATCCAAATAAAAATATACTCTAATATAAATAAAATTTGACTCAATAAAACAAGCTTGACTCAATGATAAGATAAGGTCAACATGTAAGATGCCTTTCTTAATAATTAAGTAAAAACACGCACACTAAACAAGTTAGGTGCTCAAAATATATATAAAGTATGAAATTGACTAAAAAGTTATAAAACAATTTATATTATATCTTAGAAGTGTGCTCTGAATCTTGAGGATGAATCGATAAAATTATGATCTCAGTTAAGTATACATTCATTGAATTGAACTCTAACTAACACTTATGGCTTTTTTTAAAAAGGTTTTTGAAAAATATTTGAAATTAACCAAATAATTAATATAATAAAAATGAAATAAATAACCTTCTTATACTAATAAAATAAAAATAAATATAATTCTAACTTTAACAATCAAGTGTTGAAAATGGCATTAGACTCAACACTTTTAACTTGAAGATGGGTGGATGCACAATGTTGGTGGTAAAAAAGGGGACATTTATGAGTTTATTTTTTATTTTCTTACAAATTTCATGCACTCTTTTTAAAAGGTTTTACACAATTTTTGAAAAAAAAAAACCCAAAGAAAACATAAACTAGGGCATTACTGACCCTAAAAGCCATACACCCTTTTTCATAAATGATGTATGCCCTTTACAAATAAAAAATACTCTCATAATAAAAACCCACATTTTGCATCTCATTTTTCAATATTTTTCATGTATTTATAGAAGAAGAAGGAGGGTGTGTATTATATTTATCTTCTTACACCCCACCAAGATTTCACACTTGTAACACAATCCCAAATATGCTTTTTCCTTCCTGAAGGCATGCTTAGGGTTTGTAATGCATTTTTAATAATAATCACAAGGTAATATTGTGTTTAAATTTAAATTAAATTTCTCTCATGAAAAAAATTAACATACTATAAATGTTTATTTTTATAAATTTATATTCTTGATTTTATAGAACCATTGCCTTAAAAAACCCTCCAATAAAACCTTAATGAAATCCCCCAACATTTTGACTTTGTAGAGAAGAATTTGAATTATGTTAAAAAACTAATTCACAGATATAATAGTTAAAAATTATCATCAATAGTTTTTTTTTACTCTTAAAAACATAGTGCATCTAATTCAATTGTTAATACATTGGAGGCCATTTATAATGAAGTGGAAAATGTCACTTCCCAAATTGATGCAATGCTAGTTCAAATAAAAGTATTGAAACAATATTATTCTCATAAATTTTTATACGAGAATATATATATTTTTAAGTATATTTTTTGTTTCATATTCCTATAACTACTAAACCACCACCAACAAGTCACAAACACATTAGCATTGAGTGGTATGTTCATGTAGTGATTAAAAAAATTGAGATATGTGTGGAGGGTGTTTGATGAACTTATGTAAAATAAAAACGAGGTTCCATTGTATGTTTTAAGAAATATTTACCATGAATTTCTTATACAAGAAATATCAAATTATTTTGACATGAAGGCCTCTCAAGGTAGGGGAAGTGGATCCTCATTTAATAGACCTAGTGCCAAGTAAGATTAAAAAATGCTAAAACAACTAACATAGAAATACAAGGACAATAACACATACTTCCATCCCAAAAATATTGCATCATAGTACACATATGGACACCATTGAGGTAGTTAGTAGTCTCACATAGGCTATGATTTACCATGAGATACATATACTAAGGAGTTGTAAGATGGGTGTCATCAATACCCTTCATTTAATAATGTCAATCCAAGGTTGGTTTCCAAAGGCTTTATGAAAAAGGAGAAAGAGATCTTTGGAAAATGATTCCTTCTACCACACTCCACACTTGTAGGAATTGAAAATCACACTTACAGGAATTAAAAATCACACTTTCTGAAATCAAATCACACTTACACAAATTAAATCACACTTATATAAAGTAAATCACACTTGTAGAATTTAAAGTACACTTTCAGAATGTAAATTACTGAATTAAAAATAAATGACACACATAAAATACCTACAGGTTTACAATAAGTTTTACAAAAGAAATGTTTACAATAAAAAATAAAATAAGAATGTACAATAGAAAGATAATTTACAAAATAAAGAAATAAAATAAAAATGCATGGATCCATCTTCCTTGAAATGAGTGGCCAAATCATTCCTTAAAGAATATTTACTCAAAACATTAGTTTTAAAATATACTATTCATAATGATGGAAGGAAAAATGTATTTATTGATTGATTGATTCAGGTATGGAAGGTCGCATTTATAATTCCATGCTTCCCAACAACACCTTATTTGGGAATAACAATCCAAGATACTCTATCCTATCTCAATCTCTACAAAATATGGAGAGATATTTATTTTAATAAATAAATCTATTACTGCCTAATCTTTATCTCCAAAAAATATGGAGAGAGTTAATTATTAGAAATAAAATTACATAAATCTATATTTGAATACAATCTTTAAATAGAAAGTCTATACATATAAATCTATATATAAAAATAATCTAAATGAAAATCATTATTTATGATAGATGGAACATTAAAATACTCTTAGAAATACTTCCCAAACAAGTATGTAGTAATTTTTTAATTTTGGAGAAATTATGTTGAAATCCATAGCAACTTGCTAAAATCCATAGCAAGCCTAGTGAAATCTATAGCAAGCCTAGTAAAACCCATAACAAGCCTGATGAAATCTATACTCATCTAATGTAATCCATAAATAGTTTGTAGCAACCCTATTTTAATCTATAGCTGTTCTATAGCAAGCCTATTGTAATTTTTAGTTGTTGTAACAAGCCTATTGTAATCCATAGCTATTGTAACAAGTTTGTTGTAATCTGAAGCTATTGTGGGATTCTATAGCAAGCATGTAGGAGTCCATATCTTAACCAAAATATGGATCTTGTTGTATAAGAGTTCAACATGGTTACTCTTCATAGTTTAAATCATTCTTATCATATTATGAAGTATATATACATTTATTGACAACTTTTTCTCAATAATCAGTAGAAATAGATAAAAAATAATTCTAAAGACATAACCATGATACATGCTTACTATTTCATTATAAATAAACTATAAGTTCATAAACTAATTTAGATCAACTTCTAATTCAATGAAAAAGATGTTATTTTATGGATATAATGAGCCATTTTATGGGCTCATCATTGTGCATAGTATATAGGTGGTGGCACATCTAATATTGTTCATCCTACTATTAGTGTTTCACATGGTGGCATAGATATCATGCATACTAAAATTTGTGTACATTTTTGTACATCCTATGGGAAGAAGTGTATTATAACACCTATCTTATTTAGACATACATGGGATATATTTTAAAATCCAATAGGTACACCCATAAATACTATACACACATCTATATAAGATACTAGTACATAAAAATATATGTCATCTATATTTGCTTCAACACCTCTAGATACTAGTACACAATAATATATTCCATCTAAAATTGCTTCAGCACTTGAGGAAACTAGTACACAACAATATATTCCATCTACAATTAATTCACCACCTTAGATTAACACACAACTATGTATATAGGACTTACTTGCTTCACCATATACATTCACACAGGTAATTAATTATTGTTTATTTATATACATGTAAAGGAATATTTATTTTATATTTTAATTTATGTTTACATAATTGATTAATATTCTAATTTTTTCATGTTTGTTAATTTTATAGATGATAATCGATATTTTAGGTACCCCACCTAGTTTAAATTCTATTGTTGAGGCTTTGGTTAGTACTACAATACCTTACACTAAGGTTGGGAAAGTAATTATTGAGTTTTAATTGTTAATTTTCATTGTTTGTTTGTATAAATGGCATGATAGATGCTATTATTACCCCATCTAGACTAATATAATATGATGATAACTTTACAATTAGAATCATAGCTCCTGCTATTGCCTATCTCTCTTTATTTAGAAGGAATAATTTAAATTTATATTAAAATGGGTTTACTTTAAATTGATTCATAATTTACCTATTTTATTTGTTTCTTGTATAGATGATGAGAGATGCCATGGTTATCCCAATTGGATCACAATAACATGTGACTAACACTATAGTTGTATCCCAAGATGCAATATCTCCTCAGCACTACTTAATTGAAATACAAAGGCTAGTGAAAGTAGATATAGTAAAATTGTATTTTTTAACTTCAAGTAATGATATTCTAATTTATATTGTTTGCACATAGATCAAACCCTATATATATCCTCCATAAAATTGATCATAATTTATATATCTGAGGCCACGTATCCCTAGGCATCCCTTTAAATTGAATGTGGTTAGTCCTTAATCACCTTATCACAAAATTTTGTTCTTGGCAACTCTATCATTTTCCATATATCACTTTAATGCATTGTTTTTTAATTTTTATGTTGTGTAGCCACAACCATTTTATGAGACTATGTCATATACATTTGATCTTTCAAAAGGTGAGAGGAGATTCTCTCCTCATAATGAGACATATATCACCCCATATTATACATCTATAGTGATGAGACATAATTTATTTAGAGACACTAAGCAATATGAGAGCTAGTTGTAGTGTTAAGGGTAGTTGTAGGCATAATTTATTTTGCACACAATGATATGGAAAGTTTTGTATGTTCAATAGGTCCACATTTTATACTTATATTATTGAATTTGTATGCATATATATCCCATTTTTTATATCTATAAGGTCTTTATTGCATGTTAATTTGGTCTATTTTGTAAGTCATTATGGTCGAATTTGGATACATATACATACTATTTGACATATCCATATGAATCATACAATATTATAATTTTTGTATACATATTTACTAATTATATGTCATAATTTTTATTTTTATTTTTATTGTATATTATCCATCTTAAATTTATCCATAAATGAAGAACTTAGGAGCATGATTTAAAACCATATATACAAATCACAATCATGATGTAGAAGATTAAAATCAAAATTAATTTAATCAAAGAAAACACTATTACACATATTGTAATTTGAAAAATGATATATTTTTGGATTATATATATATATATATATATATATATATATATATATATATATATATATATCTAAGTATTTTGATAAAATAGAAATTTCATTTTAATTTTAAGATTGACAAACATAGATCTTGTTATTGCACCACATTTATTTGATTGCAAAGTGGAAGAGTTGGAAAGGATGATTATGGGGATAAAATCTATATCTAGGTGATTTTAAAAAAATAGAATTTTCTTTTATTTTTAAAATTAACAAGCTTATACTTTATTTATGCACTATGTTGCTTTGTTTGAGAGACATAGGATTTAGCAAATGAAAGACCAAGAACTTGCTATGGCACTCTAATTTTAAACCACTATTTAAATTAAATATACAAGCAACAAATGAGTTGGAATAGCAAGAATAAGTTTCATAAGAAGGAAATTATTTTTCGAGTGAAATAAATCTAATAATTATTATGTTCACCCAAACATAAAGTGATTAGTTCTAGAGTGGAAAATAGTGGAATGAATAATGATACTAATGGAACATGAAAAAGATTTAGATAAATTACACTTATGACAATTTAGGTAAATTACACAAAGTATAGTATTATGTGAGTTAATTATAGAGAAGAAACTGAGGATAGTGGTAAAATATTTACAATGTTGGTATGGCTTGGAAAAATTCACATGTTGATAACATTTCATAAACCTTATTCAGGTTATATTATTTTTAGATTGTGTGAGGAGTGTTGTCAAAGAAAATGAGAATGATTGGGGTAAGTGAATCATAACCTTACTCCCATATGGATATTACACTCACTTTTTGAAGGATACATGCACATAAAACTAATCATAATGGAAATAAAAAAACTCTTTATTGAACAATCATATAGTATTATAGAAATTTGTAATGTCAAACAAAAACCTTTTCCTTGTAATGATTATGAATAAATCATTACATTAAATATAAAATGACATTATATATGGATGTATAAATTCAATATTGGCCTTTTTATGGCATCCATTTGGTACCAAAGTTGAAATTTTTAGGTTGTTGGATGCATCCCAAAAGAGAATCTTCTCATTATTAAGGAAAAAAATAGAATTAACTTTGGGCACATGTTTTAGGCAAACCGTGATGGTAAATACAAATCGTTATCTTGTAAAATTTCACAAGTGGGTCCTCTAATAACCCCTCTAAATATTTTATGCCATATGTGATGAGGGAGAAATAGCAATACATTTTCTCTCACAACCAAATCTAGCTTTAAGGACCAAAAGCTAGTTATTAGAATGTGTATCAATTAACTTGTGTTCCTAGTAGATGAATCATATTCATGGACACATTTTTATGGGTGTATAAATTAAATATTGGCCTTTTAATACCTTCTTTATGTCCTTGAGTCAAAATTTTCAAGTGGTTAGATGCATCCTTGAAGAGAATTAAGGGAAAAAATGGCACAAACTGTAGGCAAGTATTGTAGGCAAACCATGAAGGCTAGAGATGAACCATCATCTCATATATTTTCATTCATAATCCTATATGGAAATTGTGGAGGAATTTTTACTACTCATGATGAGGGATAAATAGTGGCACATTTTCTATTATAGCCAAATATCTCTTTAAGGACCAAAAGTTTGTCAATAGAATGTGTATCTTTTGACTCATGTGCCCAAATGATGAAGCATATTTGAAGACACATATATATGGGCATATAAATGTAATAATTTATTTTTTATACCTTATTTTATGTCTCAAAGCTAAAATTTATATTCAATTGGATACATCCTTGAAGATAATATTATCATTCTTAAGCACAAAAATGGAATGAACTTTGAGAAAATTTTACAAGTGAACCATGATGGGTAGAGACAAACCATCATCCCACAAAATTATATGAGAGAACACTTTGAGGAACCCATATATTATTATCTTATCACTTGAAACTATGGATAAATGACAACACCTTTTATCACGTATCCAAATATCTCTTTAGGAACAAAACATTGGTTAGTAGAACACATTTTTTAACTCACATGCCCAATCAACAAAATGTATATATAAACACATCTAGATAGACTTATGAATTTAATATTTCCCTTAATTTTCCCTCAATAAAGTCTTAGAGTTAAAATTTATAGGTGGTTAGATGCATCCTCAAAAGTAATCTTTTTGTTCTTAAGGAAAAAAATAGAATAAACTTTGGGTAGGCATTGCAAGTAAACCTTGAGGGATAAAAACAAACCATTAACTTATAAAATTACACATATGAGTAGTTTCAAAACCCCTATAAGGATTTTATGTCATTCATTATGAGGGATAAATGGTAACACATTTTATCTCATAGCCACATTGTGTTTTAGGCACCAAAATTTGGTCAGTAGAACACGTATATTTTGACTCATTTGCCCAATTAATGAACCATATTCTAAAACACGTATATATGGGTATATAAATTAAATATTTTCA
Organism: Torreya grandis; assembly: GCA_037957365.1. Classification (NCBI taxonomy): domain Eukaryota; kingdom Viridiplantae; phylum Streptophyta; class Pinopsida; order Cupressales; family Taxaceae; genus Torreya; species Torreya grandis. Next base: position 626,806 of record JARHVA010002846.1, on the reverse strand, counting down.
TTTTTTAACCCTCCATTAGGTCCTATATTTTAAAATTTTAAGTAGCTAGATGTATCCCCAAATATAATCTTCTTAATCTTAAGGGAAAATTGAATAAACTTTGGGTAGGTGTTGAAGGTGAATCATGAATGGTAGAGACAAACCATGAACCATAAAATTGCATTAGAGAGTCATATAAAACCCCCCATAAGTATTATATATCATTAATGATGATGGATAAATGACATGTTTTCTCTTATACCCAAATCTCACTTTAGGGATAAAAAGTTGGTCAGTAGAACATATATATTTGACTCGTTCACCCAATCAATGAACCATATTTGTGTAAATGGGAATATAAACACAATATTTTTATTATTATTCAATTTATTAGGCCCTAGATTCAAAACTTAAAAATAGGCAAATGCATTTTGGAAGAGAATTTTCTCATTCTTAAGGGGAAAAATTGAATGAATTTTTGGTAGTCGTTGCAGGCAAACCATGAATGGTAGAGATGAACCATTAACCTATAAAGTTATATGGGTGATTCTTATAAGGAACCCATAAATTATTTTTTACTACTTATTATTATGGATAAAATATGACATGGTTTTTCTTGTAGTTTAATCTTGCTTTAGAAATCAAAATATAACAACTTGAACGTGTATATTTTGACTCATAAGCATAATTGACGAGACATATTTATGGACACATCCATATGGGAATATATAAAAAATTTCCTTTTTCCCTCTATTATTCCATGGATTCAAAGCTTTTAGGTAACCAAATTCATCCCTAAAGATAATCTTCTTGTTCGTAAGGGCAAAAACTAAATGAACTTTACACACCTATTACACATGAACTATGAAGGTTAGAGACAAATTGTCATCTAATAAATTTGCATGATTAGTTTGTTTGATAACCTAAATTAGGATTATACTATTCTTATTATGAGGTATAAATTGTGTCACATTTTATTCATATCCAAATCTCACATTACAGACCAAAATTTGGTCAATAGATCGCATAACTTTTGACTTACTTGCCCAATCAATGAACCATCTTCATAAACATGTCTAGATAGGAATATAAATAAAATAATGGAATTAATATTTCATTAATTGGGACTTATAATCAAAAAAATTATGTGGTTAGATGAATCCTCATAGAGAATCTTCTCATTCTTAAGGAAAAAATGGAATGAACTTTATGCAGGTGTTACAAGCAAACCGTGAGGGGTAGAGATGAACCATCAAATCATAAAAATTATAAGGGTCAGAAATTTGAGGACCCATGAAATATTATATACTCTATAAATAAGTAATAAATTATGACACATTTTATTCCAAACCAAATCTCATTTTAAGGACCAAAAGTCAATCAGTAGAACACATATCTTTTGACTCATGCATCCAATTGATGAACCATCTTCATGGACACATATGGATGTGTGTATAAACATAGGGATGGCATTTTTAAATTTTATATTTGTAACTAAATTTTAAATTTACAATTATTTAGATGCATCCCTAAAAAAATATTCTCATTCTTAAAGGCGAAAATGAAACAAATTTTATGCAGGCATTACAAGTAAATTATGAGAAGTATAGATGAACCACCAACTCATATAATTATATTTGGGAGTATTATAAGGACCAATTTTATTATTATATTTTACTAATGATTATGTATAAATGTCATCACATTTTATCTCATAACCAAATCTCACTTTAGGAACTAAAATTTGGTCATTATAATGTGTAACTTTTGAATCACTCATCCAATTAATGAAATTTCTTCATGTACATGTCTAAATAGGTGTATAAATATGGGAATAACCATAATATAACCTAATTAAATCCCCAAAGTCAAAAATTTCATGTGGATGGATGCATCCCTAAAGAGAATCTTCTTGCTCTTAAGGGAAAAAAGTGAATGAACATTGTGCAGTTATTCTAGGTGAATTGTGAGGGGTACAAAAAAAATGTCAAATAATTAATTTTCATAGGATATTCCTATGAATAACCCATAAAATATAATCTACCACTTTTTGAGAATAAAAATTTGATAAAATTTTAATCTCGTAGCTAAATTTCACTTTAGGGACTAAAAGTTGGTTAGTAAAACATGTATCTTTTGAATCGCTCACCCAATTAATGAATAATTTTAATAGGATGAATATATATGGATGTAAAAACACAATAATTTAATTCATATAAATTCTATTAGTTCCTAGAGTATAGATTTTTAGGTGACCATATGCATCCTTGAAGAGAATAGTCTCATTCTTAATGGAAAAAATGGAACGAACTTTACACAATCATTGCAAGAAAATCATGCGTAGATATGAATTTATATCACATATAATTGCATGTAAAAATTATTTAATAACCCCTTAATGGATTATATATTGCTCATGATGAGGGATAATTGGTGTCACATTTTATATCATAGCTAGATCTTGCTCTAGGGACCAAAAGTTGGTTAGTATAACAAGTTTCTCTTGACTTGCACCCTAATAAATAAAATATCTTTATGAAAATATCTAAATGGACATATAAAAATAATAATTGCCTTTTTAATCCCTATATTATGTCCTAGATTTGAAACTTACAAGAATTTTCATGCATCCCCAAAGAGAATCTTATCATTAATAAGGGCAAAAATTAAATGAACTTTATGCAACCATTAAAGGAAAACCATGAGGGTAGAGATGAAATATCAACTCCTAAATTTGAATGGGAGATTCCACTAAGGACCCCTTATATTAGTTTTTCTTTTCTTGACAAGGGATAAATGATGACACATTTTTTCATCATAGCCAAATATCAATTTAGGGACTAAAATTTCTTTCACTGACACCTCTGAATGGGTATATACATGTAGGAATGGCCTTCGTCTATCCTATTTTGATCCCTAAAGTCAAAATTTCTATGTGGCCATATACATCCATAAAGATAAAATTATTGTTATTAAGTAGAAAAAGTGAAACAAAGTTATGTAGACATTGTATGCAAATTGTGAAGGGTAGAGACAAACTATTAATTCATACAATTGCATGAGATAATTCTCTAAGGACCCCATACGAAATTAATTGTTTATAATTATTAGGGATAAAAAATGAAACATTTGCTTTCACAAATAAATATAAATTTAGGGACCAAAATTTAGTCAGTGGAATTCATATATTTTGACTCATGGCTAACCGGCAAACTATATTTACAAACATATCTAGATGGTCATATAAAAATAAGAACGGCCTTCATCTACTCTCCATCATGCCTATTTTCACTTTGATTTTTACCCTTTGAGGATGTGTTTTATGTCTCCTCATTAACATAATGAGAACTCTTTAAGGCTATGGGTGGTATATGACTAAATAAAACATCCAGAGAGGGATGACTCCCTTGATGCTACACCTAAGACTAACACTACACTTATTTAAATTGCAAGGAAAAGGGAAAGAGAAACCTAAAAATAATGTAAAAAGGGATGATGCACCAAATTTTTAGTCTTATCCATTCATTTTAAAGTACACAATTAACAATGAGACTTAATTATACATACACAACTCTTGATTTGGTCCTATTACATAATTAATTTGCAGAGAAGCTAAGGGTTCTAAGTAAGATTAAGAGAGATAGTTTTATTCCATTTCAAATAAACATAAGAAACTAGTATAACACTAAATAAAAATTGTAAGAGAGACAAAAAATACATAAAGGTAATAGAAATGACACAACAAATCAAGAAGAATCAAATTACCACATGACTATATCAATCATTCATGAGTTTACACTAAAGATAGTAGTAGAAGGAAAAAAATAGTCTTTATTGATTCAATGTCTTATAAAGGGATCAGGTATTTGACATACTCACGTGGATGATAGTTTACAATTTCCTTTTTATTATTATATATAGAATAATTGACAAGAGAGGGAGAGGGTGGACGTGTAGGAAGCATATGATGGCTCTTATACAATCATAAGACCAGTTACAATGCCAATAAAAGGTGAAAAATAGTCCTAATATTCATAATCAAAATGTGTTAAATGTTTTTGATTAATTAATTATGAGAGGTGGCATAAAATTGGCTCTTGACCTCTATGACTCATCCTTATTCTCTTGAAACTACCTTTTCTTGATTAAACAGTTACAAGCATATGTTTTGACACATGGCATACTTACTCTCCTTAGCATATTTATATGCCATTCTTGAATATTTAAATTCATATTTCATATTTGTGAAATTTATACTTAAATCATATACCTCTTCATACTATGATGTCTGTCATTAGAATGTGCAATTTCTCATTCTCGTTTAACACCTCTTAAGAAGACCTTATTTTGGCTTGTCTAATGGTAATTTTATACACAATGAGTTATAATCCTCCAAAGAGTGGTTTTCAAGGATTTAAAACACATGTATCATATTTATAAAAACCTTATATAACCTTCATCTAAATTTTCAAGGCATTTAGATCCTTCATTTTTGAGTTATGCCACTTTTGGTCCTCTTGAAGACTATTTTTCTCCATTTTTAGCAGACCTGGAATGTATTTTTGACTTTTATCTCTCCATAGGCACCTTATATACATTATAACACTTTTAAATTTTTTTAAATGTTTAAATATACCTTAATTCCTAATTTCATAGGTTTTTTAGGCTTAAAACTCAAGTTATCATTTTTTTTGTTAAATTCGGGCTTGTAGGTCAACAAGCAAGCTAGTAGCAAATAATTTTTATATATTGATATTAACGAGGTATAAATACCCAAAAAAAAATTATTTGGACTTATATTAACCCCTATCACCATTAGAATCACTATTTGGGAATGATCAAGCACAAAACAATATCAAAAACACTCATTTTCAGGTCTGTAACAACCTAGAAATTAGGAGCAATGGACTTAGGTAGAGATAAACAGAAATGTATTGAATTTTATGGGGTATAAATACCACATTATTTTTTTTATATGACCCAAATATACCCCTATATATCCTAAAATAACTATATTCATTCAATAATTCAAGAAAACCTTCTAAAAACACTCTTTTGGGGCCTATAATGTTGACACAATCAAGTTGGGCACGCATACTCAGTTGTCTCTTATAAATTTGGACCTATTTATACTTATTAAAATATTTATGGGGGTTGATGAGGTATTGATAAGTCTCAATAAAATATTTAAAACTATCTCTAATCACCAATCATGCTTGAAAACACTTCACAACTCAACAACCCTGCCTGTTATCTCAAAAACTATAGAACAATGAGATTTACTTGTCAATAGAGACTTGATACATGTATTTTTTCCTTTGTTTTATTGTTTTATGGGTTCATATACAATCTTTTGAATTTTACCCATTTTATTCAAATCATCCATCAATATCCAAAATGTTGTTAAGAGGAGAAAACTGAATTGTTGGGGTTTTGTAGGGTTTTAGAGGTAGTAAAATTCTTAATGATTATTCATACATCTCTACCCCTCATACACAGAAGTATTTACAAAACATTTTATGGAATAGGGGTTACCTTAAAACCCTAATATCACTGGTCTTGTTATGTTTTCTTATCCATGAACCAATGTCATGAAATTGACCTTTCTTCTCTTGCCAATGACCTGATGGAGACCTTGAGTGAATTTTTGCCTTTTTTGGGCTTGTAACTTCTACCTTATCATGGTTTTGGGCTTGAGAAGGATGAATTTTTGATATACTTCTATCACCTTGTTCCATTATCCATTTGGTTTTTACATGCTCTAGTTCATCATGGAAAACATGTATAGGCTCTTCTCCATCAAGAAACTTGTCCATTTGGAATAAATGCCCTCCTAAATTTATGTAGTAGATATCAAAGAAGTATTTCTTAACCTGTACCATGAGATTATAATGCATAAATAACCTTATTTACCTTCTTTTATTATTTTTTGTTATGTTTGGACATTAGATAATGAATAAAACATTTTCAAATGTGAATTATACATTAGAGAAAGACGGAATGACATATTGGCTGAGTGTATGGGCTAAAATAAGGTACAATATAATATTTACCAAATTCCAAGTGGCATAAAAATACCTTATTTAACCCCCATAATGGTGTTGGATTTTCAAAATTGATATCTCTAAAGGGATTCACTTTGCCACAATGTAACAAGCAATAAAATAAAATAAAGTGAAACCTTAATTTCTCCAAAAATACCTTAACTTTGATAAAATGCTTGAAAAATACTTCATTTGTAATTTTAGAGAGCTCAAAACATTTTTTAAGCATACCATGATCATGGGTGGATAAATTAGCAAACATTTTTGGTGACCTTTGGGGATAGTTTGACCATTAGACATTTAGACTAGTATCCTTAGAAGTCCATTGGTCTATGGAATCACTTATCATTCAGCAATAAACATGTTTTAGACCTTGAAAATTGACAATAAGTCCCTAGAAAAAGTTGAGATAGATGAATGCATGTTTTAAACACACACAACTAAGTAATACACACACACACTATGCCAAGATGTATTTAGGGAAGAGAGAGAAATAAATAACAAAGAAACATGTGATGGAAACACTTAGAGAAATAAAAAGACTAACCTACTATATAAAAGGCTAAAAATACCTCCATTCCCTTGGATCAATGAAAAAACCTCTTAGTTCTTTTTCATATATTTGATATAGATGAGGAACAAGTTGTTTAGGTGTCATTCTTGTTGGATCAACTCCTTTTCTAAATGTTAACCTCCTTAATTTGTCTCCAAGTAGATCATCTAAAATAAATATATCTCGTATAAACACAAACTACTCTTGTGGTTCAATACACACCTCATGCTACTCTTCTATATTTAAAGTGCCTTTAAAATTGATCATATTTTGATACATAGGGACAACTACAACCTCAAATTATAATGGCTCATTGAGAAACTATTCTTATTCTTCCATGACATCTTGAAGCAAGTCATTTTGATTTTCAACTACTAAAAGTTTCTCAAGTTCTTCAAGGAGCTCTAAATACTACCTCCAAGCTTCATCAGGGTCTTCTTACGATATGTTTTAATCAACATCTTTTTGAACATGTTCTCCAATCTTGGTAACCACCCTATCAAGGCCTTCACTAGGAGGTGTAGGGCTGCCAAGATTCTCAATATCTTGAAGGAGTTTAAGGTATTGTTTTCACTCTTCAATGGGGTCTCCTACTTGTTTGTTTCAATGGAGGATAACTTTAGTATCATTCTTATACTTATCCTTAGGGACTGTAGACCTACCAAGGGCTTAAAACTCCTCAATGTAGTCATCATACAACTATAAATTTGCTTCATCAAGATATACCTTTTGCTTACTAGGAACCATCACCACTTCATTCAAGCCTTCACTTTGTTTACTTTGGGGAATGTCATCTTTTTCAAGGTCTACTATAATCTAATCTTATTCTTCTTGCATGTTAAATGGAAGATAATTTTTCCAATAAAGCTCTTGTTCATACCCCTAAATGCACTCTTGACTAGGAAGGATTGATTTCTCTTCATTTGTATGCTCCTTCACTTCTTGGCCACTTGATACATTTTTAAGAATGTTAAATTACACATCTATTGTAGTCACCACTTGGACATATTCATCATAGCCTTTTTGAATCTCATTTGTAGTTGTAACTAAAATTTGGAGCTTTTCATCATGTTTACTTGAATTCTCTTCATCTACTCTCTATAAAATAGGTCCTACTTCAAAAAGGGATATGGTGGGAAGGTATGGGGTTACAACTAGTGGATCATAGGTATAATACTCATTATCAAATGGAAAGTGAGTGATTAAGGGCTTCCATCCACTTTCCTTCCATACAACAGATCCTTCTTCAAAAATGGAGATGGTGGGAGGGTAAAATGGATCATTTGTTAGAGTGGGAGGAATATTCTCATGATTTGGCTTGGGGTATAAAGGATTACTCTTCCAACTTGAAAACTTGGTGGTAATGGACTCATTTAGGATCTCTTAGGGAAGAGAAAAATAATTTTTTGCTAAGGTTTCTTTATTCTCCACTTTCCATTTAACAATTATCCTATCAAATTCTGATATACCTTTATCCTTATGAATAATTTTAACTTGAAGAGTAGATAAGGAACTTAAGAAACCAAGAAAATTTCTTGGTTTGTCTTTTGCAACTTTCTCCCTCTCTTGATTTTGTATTGGCATATGAGGAGTGGATGAGAATCTTAAAAACTTCCTTGGTTGAGAATTTTGAGAAACTTAAGGAAGCAAGTTTCCAAAATTGTGCTCTTCTTGATCAATTACTAGAAGCTTGGCTTTAATGTCACTGATAATTTGGGATACACTAAGATCAAGAGAATATCAACTTGGAGAAAAAGGAGGTATATATGATAAATGGCATGCTTGGAAAGATTGGTATGAAGTTTTACAAGCTTGGTAAGGTTATTGAAGAGGAAACAAAAGATAACATCCTTGGAGGTAAGTATGGCTAGATGCATAATTAGAGCCATATAATGGAAAGTGGGATAATTATAGGGCTGGTATGGATCTTCAAAGGGTTTATATGGATCAATAACATGGACAAAGTTGAAACCTAAATCAAACTCAGCCATGAAACTTCATGTGGAAATCAAAAACAAGGGTAATTGATTGCAAAAAATACCTCAGTTGCTAAAACAAGTTGAATGAACTCACAGTCACTATTAATGCTTATAGAAATGCCTCCAAAGGTTTATGTATTTAAGGATAACACAAAAAATCCTTTAATATATGAGGTACTTTAAATATGTGTCCCATTTGACATGCCAAAAAGTGTTGTCACTTTGAGTTTCACCCTTTGAGTAGGTGTTTCAGGTCTCCTCACTCAATTGACACAATGGCATCTCTTTAAAGTTTTGGGTGACCTATGACTAAAGAGAACCTCTAGAGAGGGCTAGATCCATTGATTATACACCTAATAATAACACTAAAATTATTAAAATTAAAAGGAAAAGATAAATAGAAATATAAAAATAATGGAAAAAGGGGTGATGTACAAAATGTTTTAATCTTATCCACTCATTTTAAAGTGTACAATGAACTATGGGACTAAATTACACATAAACAAATCCTAATTTGGTCCTATTACATAAGTAATTTATATATAGGTTAAGGATTATAATAAATATTAGGAGGTACAGTTGTCTTCCACTTCTAATCAACACAATAAACTATTATAACACTAACTACAACCTTTAACAGAGTCACAAACTGCATAGAGGTAAGAAGAATGAGACAACAAATCAAAGGGAATCAAATCACCACATGACTAGATCAATGATTCATGAGTTTACACTAAACATAGTAGTATAATAAGGAAAAAAATAGTCTTTATTAATTTAATGTCTTACAAAGGGAGTAGGGCTTCACCATACTCATGTGGAGGATCCTTTACAATGTCATTTTCAAGAGGATATATAAAAGAATGGACAAGAGAGGGAGAGGGTGGATGTGTATGAAGCCTATGATGCATGTCACAAAATCATCTTCAACATGTGATAACTTTTCTTGATTCTAGCCTTATGAGATTTGGTGTAGAATTGAATCTTGTCCTTCTAAGACTCATCCTTATTCTCCTGAAACTACCCTTTCTTGATTGAAGAGTTACAAGTTTATGTTTTAACACATGGCTTGCTTACTATCCTTAGAATATTTATATGTAATTATTAATTATTTAAATTCATATTTAATATGTGTGAAATTTATACCTAAATCTTATACCTCTTCATATTGTGATGTTTGTCATTAGAACCTACAATTTCTCATTTTAGTTTAACACCTCTTATGAAGACCTTATTTTGGATTATCTAATGGCCTTTTTGTACATAATTAGCTATAAACCTATAAATATCAGCATAAAATGATTGAGAATTTTTTTAAAATCTTGAAAAAAACCTTATATCACCTACATATTAATTTTCAAGGCATTTGGATTCTTCATTCTTGAGTTATGTTACTTTTGCTCCTCTTGAAGACTATTTTTCTCCATTTTAGCATACCTAAATTGTATTTTTGAGTTTTATCTCTCCTTAGTAATTTTAAAGACATGATACCACTTTTAAAAGTTATAAAATGTTGAAATAGACCATCAGTATAAATTTCATAGCTTTCAAAGGCTTAAAATTCAAGTTTTCATCTATTTTGTAAATTTTGGGCTTGTACGGTAACAAAAAGGCAAGTAGGAAAAAAAAATATTTGGAGATTCAAAAAGTCTCAATACCTAATTAATTTTTTATTTAAACATTTATTAACAATTAAAATCACCATTAAATCATGATCAAGCAAAAACAATATAAAAAACACTCATTTTCAAGTTTGCAACAACCCAAAAATTAGGAATAGTGGACCTAAAAAGAGAAAAATGGGCATATATTTAGTTTTATGGATTCTAAAGACATAATAATTATTTTAAGGACATGAATATACCCTTATATATTCTCCAATAAATATATGTATTCAATCAGTCAAGAAAACCTTCCAGAAACACTTTTTTTAGGCTTATAATGTTGACAGAATCAGGTTGGGCATGCATACTCAGTTGTCTCTTAGCAATTTGGACCTATAGATGATTGTTATAATCCTAAATGGGATTTATGAGGTATTGATAATGTTAAATATATTATTTAAAACTAGTATCTTATCACCAATCATGCTTTAAAATGCTTCACAACTCAACAACCTTGCCTATCATCTAAAAAATAGTAGAACAATGAGATTTGCTTGCCAATAGAGGTCTAATCCATCAAATTTTTCCTCAATTTAATTGTTTTATGGGTTATTAGGAATATTTTAAATGTTTTCAATTTTATTATAATCATCCGTCAATCTCTAAAATCTGGTTAAGAGGATAAAATTGAACTGCTAGCAATTTGTAGTGTTTTAGAGACAACAAACTTATTAATGGTTCTTCATAAATCTCGACCACTAAAACTCATAACTATTACCACAAATTTTTAGGTCATATGGGTGCCATTTGACCCCTAAGATCACTGGTCATGTTGTATTTTCTTCTCCATGAACCAATGTCATGAAACAAACCTTTCTTCTCTTACCAATGACTTGATGGAAACCTTGTGTGAGTTTTTACCTTTATGGGCTTGTACCTTATGCCTAAACATGGTTTTGGGCCTAATAAGGCTGAATAAAGTTGTGATAAACTCCTATCACCTTTTTCCATGATCTATTTGGGTAATACATGATCTAGTTCATCATGTAAACTTTTATAGTCTTTTCTCCATCAAAAATCTTATTTATTTGGAAGAAATGCCCTCCTAAAACTATGTACTAGATGTCAAATAAGTCTTTATTGACCTATACCATGAGATTAAAATGCACAAATAACCTTATTTAGCTTCCTTTCTTGCATTGTGTTGTGTTTAGACATTATACAATGAACAAAACATTTTCAAATGTGAGTTATATGTTAGAGAAAGATGGAATGACATATTGGTTGAGTGTATGGGCTTAAATAAGGTACCATATAATATTTACCAAATTCCAAGTACCTAATATGACCTTATTTAAACCCCACAATGGTGTTGTCTTTTTAGACTTGATATCTCTCAAGGGAGTCACTTTGCCACATTGCAAAAAGGAATTAAAAAAAAAAGTGAAACCTTAATTTCTCCATAAATACCTTAAACTTTGCTAATATGCTTGCAAAAGACTTCATTTTCAAGGTTAGATAACTCAAAACATTATTTGAACATATCATGATCAAGGGTGGCTAAATTAGCCAATAATGCCCTATAGTTAAAACTTGTAGGTGGTTAGATGTATCCCCAAAGATAATATTCTCATTCTTAAGGGTAAAATTTATATGAAATTTGTGTATTTATTATAATGAACCATGAGGGGTAGAGACAAATCATCAACTTGTACAGTTGTATTAGTGAGTCCTTTGAGGACCCTCTAGAGGATTCTATGTTGCTTATGATGAGGGATAAATGGTGGCATGTTTTTTATCAATCTAAATGTCACTTTAGGGAATAAAAATTGGTTAGTAGAATGTATATCTTTTAAACTACATGCCCAAATAACAAAAAATCTTTGTGAACACATCTAAATGTAAATAAAAATAAAGGAATGCCCTTTGTCCACCATCTAACAGGCACTAGAGTGGAAACTTTGTGCATCCATTATAGGATAATCATGAAGGGTAAACATGAACCATCATCTCCTATAGTTTAATGAGGGAGTAATATAAGGACCCCATAGATTTTTTTTTCACTCATGATGAGGTAAAATTGGTGGTATGTTTTATCTCATAGTCAAATATTACTTTAGTGACCAAAATTTAGCTAGTAAAATACATAACTTTTGAATCACTCACCTAATTGAGTATGAATGGCTTTCACAGACACTTTTAAGTGGGTGTCTAAATATAATAATGACCTTCATACACCCTTATATAGGCTTGATATTTTAAATGTGTAGGCATCTAGATTTATCCTTAAGAGAATCTCCATGTTCTTAAGGGAAAAAAAACTTAACAAACTTTGTGCATCATTGCAAGCAAAATATGAGGGGTAGAGACAAGCCATTAGATCTTATAGTTTTATGGGAGATTACTTTAAGGTACCCCTATAGCATTATCCACTACTCATGATGATGGATAAATGATGACATGTTTTATCTCACTTTAGGGTCCAAACCTTAGTCATTAGAACATGTATCTTTGACTTGTTTACCCTATTGAAAAATCATCTTCACAGACACATTCAAATAGGCATATAAATGTAGGAATGGAATTCATATACTCTTTATCAGGCCCTATAGATGATAATTTAAAGTGACTAGATGCATTCCTAAAGACAACCTTTTCATTCTTAAGGGGGAAAACTAAATGAACTTTGTGCATTCCTTGCAGGTGAATTGTGAGGCATAGAGATGAATGTCAGCTCATATAATTTCTCAGGGTAATAAGTTAGGGTCTTTATTTATAATTTTATACTAATAATTATAAGGGATAAAAGGAAACACATTTTCTCTCATATCCAAATATCACTTTAGGGATTAAAATTTTGTTAGTAAAACATGTATCTTTTGACTCGCTCACCCAATCGATGATCCATCTTTATAGACACATCCATATGGGTGTATAAATGTAGGAATGGCCTTAGTAAACCTTAAATAAGGCCCCAAATGTGGAAATTTTAGGTGATCATATGCATCCTTGAAGAGAATATTTTTGTTCTTAATGGCAAAAACTAAATGAACTTTGCATAGACATTGTAGATGAACTGTGAGGACATAGATAAATTGTCATCTCATATAATTTAATGAGAGAGTAATATAAGAAAATCCTATAGGATTATATTCCACTTGATATTAGGTAAAAATGGTGACACATTTTCTCTCATATCCAAATCTCTCTATAGGGACCAAGAGTTGGTCAAAATAATGTGCAACTTTTGAATCTCTCGACTAGTCAATGAAATGTCTTCATAAACACTCTAGATGGGCATATAAATGCAAGAATTTAATTTTTACATAATTAATTAGGATATAGAGTAAAAATATGCAAGAATGTAGATGCATACCTGAAGATAATCATTTCATTCTTAAGGGAAAAATCTTAACAAATTTTTTGCAAGTGTTGCAATAAAATTATGAGGGGTAAACACAAACCATCAACTCCTAGAGTTTCATAGGGGAGTTATCTAAAAACCCCATGGATTATTATCTATCACTCATGATGATAATTTTTTTTTTTTTTTAATCTTGTATTGAAATCTCTCTTTAGGGACTAAAATTTGGTCAGTAGAATGCACAATTTTTGACCTACTCACCCTATCCAAGAACCATCTTCATAGACATGTCTAGATGGGAATATAAACATAATAATGGCTTTAATTTATGATATGTTTACCCATATATTTTTAAATTAAATGAATATATATATGTATTATTGAATATAATTTTATCATTCTTAAGGGAAAAAATGGAAAGAACTTTGTGCAAGCATTGCATGCAAACCATAGGGGGTAGAGATGAATTGTATTATTTTTCATATTTTTTTGGTTTCAAGAAGATAATATTATCTACTCATATCACCAATCACATGAATTTGGAAAATCATCTTGTACCACTAACCTACATTAAATGTGTTAGTAATGATTTAAATAAAAATAAATACATAATGAAAAAAATAATTTTAAATTAAAATACAATAAATCAAATAAGTTAACTTTACTATTTAAAAATTTAACTTGCATTAAATACAAAGCTTACGAATTACATACAATGTGATTTCAAGATAAATTTTATTTTTAAGTTTTTTTAAGAACTACTTAATGCTCATATTCATGATCTATTTAGAAAAAATGTTGTGAGGCTTTCCATGGAATTTATGTTAAGCATGGTCATTGAAGTTAGGTTTTCATTGATGTCAAAGAAAACATGATTCATAGTGAATTAATGACAAAGTGATCATAGTGATAGCTTAGAGAATATATGGCATATGTGTAGATCAGTAAGGATAAAGAAGAGGTTGCAAAGCATCCATAGATGTCTTGATGAAGTCTTGATGTGTCATTTGATCTTTTGGAATGAGAAACATGCATATCCTAGATTAAGAGAATCCAGCTATCATTAAACGTCATGAATATATGAATGATTTATAAAGTGTGTGAATTTATTATAGGTACACAAAAAGTTAATAGTGGTCAAAATTTTCCATGGAGATGTTGTCTATAGTGCCAAGAAGGTACCCTAAAGATTTGGACTCTTGAAGTATTTATAGCTCAATTTATAAACCTTAAAAGTTGCTCTTATAGACTATGATGGGATAGAGACCATCTAATTTAACTACATTAAATTTTGGGGTCAAAACTCAAGATAGATCTAATGGTGAGCATTTGATCAGAAGATGAAGATCTATAATGAGCATGAAACCTGTCAGATAGAGATCAATGGTGAGCATGTGATCATGAAGTTATGATCTAATGAAGCATATTGAGTCAATAAGTCAAAATTACATGTAGATATACCAAGTGATACAAGAAAATTAACTAAATGGTATAGGGTGCACATAAGGCACACAAAGCTACCAAGTTGTATGATTGTGGAAGCACAAATCAATGATCAATGGTGAATGATACAAGGTAAAGACCAAGCTATTCCCAATGAGATCAATTATGTATATTTGTTTAAATTGTCTAGGGAGAATGAGATTATGTCAAAGTGTCTAAAGTTTAGCAGTAACATAGTGACCATTAATTTGATGTAATTTCAATATTCAAATTAATGAGGGAAAACTAGTTTTTAGTTTTTAAGATATATCTTTTGATCCAAGATAAATTTATTTATGAAGTAAAAATAAAATTTGTAAAGGACTTTAAGGTGCATCTACATAATCTTGTTATAAGGTTTTGATGTTTATAAAGTCAAAAATATTGAGCTCTAAAGTTGATTGTGTGTTTGAACATGTTTTGTAAGTAAGCCAAGAAGGGTAATTGAAGTGTTCTTGATAGTATTTTTATGTTTCAAGATGGAATAACTATTGGAGAGTGTTTTATACTCCATGAATATTATCTATGTAGATTTTGGTGGTTTAACCAATCCATATTTAGTGTGAAGAAAGGCTTAGAAGTTGATTGTGTTTCACTAGTATAGAAACAATAATATATGATTAAAAACTACTAAAAACTACATATAAATGTCCAAACATGATCATGTGACCATTAGTGGTTTATTGCTAGTCATTTATAATGTGACCAAATTGATGACTAAACCATTTTTAGTCATTTATTGGTTATTTTGATTGATCTATTTGGTATTATATTTAGTCATTGATTTAGTCCTTAATTACTATAATCTGGTCACTTATTTAGTCATTTTTATTAATTGAGATATTTAGTCATTGATTATTGTTAATTGGTCACTTATTTAGTCATTTTTATTCACTAATTTCTATGTGTATTTAGTCATTAATTTTAATAATAGTTTTGATCAATTTGGTAGTATAATTATTCATTTTTATTCATGGATTTCATTGATCATCGTTATGTCTTAATCACATTTTTTATGAGTATTTACACATCAAATAAAATCAATATCACATGAGGTAGCCTCAATCCTTTAAGGCATTATCTTGCATAGAAAATCTTGGAAAGCTCTTTCACAAGTGCAATCATTAGAGGATTAGCCTACATTTTACTAAAGATTGGGTGTGGGCTTTGAAATATTCTACATTTTTGATTCATTTTTTGTTAATCCTTGGTGGTGGTTCACTTTGGTCTAGGTCCATTTTCAATCATGCAACAATTAGGTGAAGCTTTCAGTCATGGGAGGAGAAAAAGTTATAACTGATCCATTATCATGTGATGAAACCAAAGAATATGTTACACTCTGGAGTATATATTATGAAGGTGGAATTTCTCATTTTCTTGAATTTTTGAACGGACATGATGAAAACATCTCCATTCAGTATTATCATATGAGAAGTCAATTGTTAAGGCCATGGGTTTACACTGTGAGGGCATAAGATTGAAAATACTCACCAAAGTTCAAGACCTGAAGGGGTTAAAAAAATCCTTCATTGAAGGAGAAACATTGGTGAATTTGTAGGGAGGCTTTGATAGAGAGAGCTTGTTTAACGCTTGAAATAAGGTATACTTCACCATCATGAAATATTTTACCCTTGAAGGTTATTTAAAGTGATTTTATCATTAACATTTCAATCTTTTGAATTAATTTCATCACAAGGTGTTGGTTAACTTCCCCTTCTTCCTCCTATCATCCCTAGAGATGTCTATTATGTCTATCAAAAATTCCTTGGAAAAAAACTCCTCTACCATTCCACTCCACCAAGGTCTCATCTTCAAGCTTTATCACTTTCACCTTATGTTAAGTCCCTCTAAGCCTTTAAAAGCATAGGTGTTAGATAGTTCTCATGATAGTGACCCTAATGAATATCACATTCCCTTGAGAGTCAGATTTAGTTCTTTGGGTCCCCATGGTTCCCTACCCTTTTCCAAGAACCTTTTTACCCCCTCTTCAAATCCATCCCTTAAGTTTGAAAGCTTTCCCCCTCTTTGGTTGGCTTCTAGTTGTCCCTCCCCCATAGTTTTGAATTCCAGATCCCCCAACCCTTCTCACTCTCTGGCTATGGAAGGGCTATAGGAGCTAAATAATAACCCTTCCTTTTCTAGAAATAAAAAGAAGAAATCAATTATTCAGATCAATTTTGAGAAGATAACTCAAGGAAAGAGTAAGAAAAAGAAAATGGTGGGAGTTGAGCATCAGAATTTGGCCAATGATAAATAACACTTGGAGGCCTAGGCACAAGGTGAGGAGGTTATGGAGGAAGGGGTTTAATTTTAAATTTTAGAGCTATATAGAAAAAAGATGAATATTAGGAGATCTAAGAGACTGGTAGTGAGAAAAAAATTGTTGGTAAAGACTATGGATGTTCTATCTACCCCAGATCTGGGGGAGGAAGCAAGTAAATTAAAAGATAAACCCAATCCTGATCAACAATTAGAGAAGGAGGGAACTAGTTATTTTGAGGAGCTAAATGACTCCACTTATGATTCTAAAAATGAATATTTCATGGATATTAATGAAGATGAGAGACATATTGAAAGGGAGTTAAAGGAAGTGAAGAAGGGTTTGCACTCCCTTTAGAATAAAATGAAGGTGCTAACCACTATTTTCTTGAAAGTTGTCCACCATATGGATTCTTCCCTATTGATTATAAAAGACCACCTAAAAGAAGATAATGATATAAAAGTAAAAATTGATAGCATGGAGGATATTCTCAATTTCATCAAAGAAGATTGAAAAGATTTGATAAAAAACTAGTGTTTTTGTTATGGTTAATCCCTAGCCTATTTATTGTTTCTTATTCCTTATTTTGCTTTTGTCTGTCCATTTTTTTTTGAATTTAGTGTCCTTTAGCATATTTTGATACCCCTTGGTATTTTTGTGCTTGGGCTATGTACCTTCTTTGCAAACTTATAATATCAAAAACATATAATCGATGTAATTCTGCTCAATTCTTGAAATAAGAATTTAGAAAACCTTTAATATGGATTACAAATGATGATTACATGCACCCATTACACTATTCTACTTGTTACATTCTGCATCTAGGGGTATATTTTTAGCTTCCATTAGATGCATACGTAGTAGTAGTAGTATAGATATTTTAAATATATCTATCTAAAAAATGTGGAGAGATGACAAATTTTAGACTCCTATTTAAGATTTTTCACATACCATAGTGATTAAGAATCCATTAACTTCTTCATTAATTTATAGTTGATAAGATTATGAAAAAATTTAATTCATAATATTAAGTACAAGAAAGGTAATTCCAATTAGGTTGCATATTACTTAAGTCACCTCCAATTAAGTAATAAGAGTACCTTAATATTAGGCACAATAAAATTAGCTCCAATTACATTGGAAAATAATTATGTCACCTCCAATTACATCACTAAAAATAGACACGGATTCATGTGGCCATGAGATTTCTAAATATCCCATGTTGTATGGCAATGATCCTTAATTTTATTCATAGACCACATAAAATGCATAAATATTATTTTTCTCAATATGTATAGCATGACTATGATGAATCCATCACTATTTCTCATGAATTAACATTTAAATCATCAGGCAATATAGCTTACTCTAATTTGAAACTCAAGATGAATTAATAAATGTTTGGGTATTAGATACAGGTGCCACCAAACATATGACATAATGATGAGACTTCAAAACATAGAAAAACATAATCAATCATTCATTTTCACATAATGAAATAGTTATTATGAAGGCAAAATACTAAAATTTTATTGAGAAAAGGTGTTCTTACAGTAGATATAAGATCAAAATATGTGTCTTCGCTTTCAAAAATGTGTTAATACAAAGTGTGTTTCTCAGTTCTATGATTGAGAAAGCTAAGTTAAAATGCCTTTTTTGCTTATACAGCTCTAAAATAGATTTAAAAAACATTAAGAATATCCCTAAATAACACATTCAAACTATTGCAGAAAGTAGTGAGCCAAGCTATCTAATATCTAATACATGATAAACATCTATTATGTCAATTTTTTCAAATATTTTAGTGGCCACCATGTGAAGGTCCCTTATTTCTCTTTAGATGGATAGCTCCATCTATTTTGTTTTCATAAGCAAGGGGTATGCTAATTTTGACCTTTAAAATATTTACATTTGCATCTCCTGTTCCTTTTAATTTGAATCCATGTATAATAGATAGTGAGTGAATCTACCCAATGCCCACAATAATACCCTCAAATAGATCCAACATCTAGAATTTATCCCCTTCTTGGAGTTTATCAATAAATGTCTACAAAAATAAAATAAAATACACATTATATTGAGATATAAAACACACATTATATTATAAAAATGGAGTAGGGTAATGGTCACATACAAAGTTGTAGAGGAAATTTGAACTAATTTTGGGTTCTTCTAGAAGAAAATAATGACCCGAGGAAAGGGGATTCACAAGGTGTTTATGGAAATTTAAGATATGGTAGAGTTGAAGCGAGTCAAAGGGAGAATATTTTGGCTGTCAATTCTCTTATGAATATTGTAGGTGGTTATGCACGAAGCTAGGATGGAAGAGTTCCCTTCCCAATGATATAATGACTTTGTTTTAATACTAGCCCAATATCAAAATACATTTTAATTATCATTATTTATGGTTGATAAGTCCCACAATTATAATATGGTAAATCTGGAAGGAACAAAATAGAATATTGTTCCAATATAAGGAAATGAGTCTCAAATCCCTCTCAAATAAGATTAAAGCAAGTATTGTGGAAATAGTTAACAATAAATTAAACTCTATTAAGTTAAAAGAACATTTTAAGAATGAATAATGATAAAACATTGGGATAGATAACTGAAAACTATTATATTACCTCAACTAATTCAGTACAACTATGATGATTGTGCTGCACATTTGTGTCTAGTTCATGATCACTATCAATATCAACAACTCTATTGACATCATGAAGGCATTTTTATTTTCCTGCTACTTTGATAAAATTTCTATGTATGTGATTTAACCATCATGTAAAAAAATATACAAAGCATTTAATAGTCAAGTAAAGAATGCGAGCTATAAATTTGTCCAAAAGAACATTTTCTGGATCACTCCAACAATAAAGAAATTGGGTTGGATTATCCTATGCTCATATTTCAATAATCTACATATTAAGAGGAATTTGTATATGTAATTTCCAAACAAAAATAAATGTGATCAATATATCCTCTTACCTCAGTTTAATCTATGGATTTATGCTCATTCCATGCAAAAATTATAGGGTTAACTGAGGCAACCAACTACAAAACTTGCTAAGTGAGACTAAATATGCAACTCATTACCTATTTGTACCCTTCATTTGAGTTTACATGATCTAGAGAGGCTCCTACTAGCTATTTAATAGATGGCTATAAAATCTCTATTGACGAACTAGATTTCCACTTCATCTCACTCTTAGATTTACTAGGTAGATCTAGTGCTACCATATAATTGACAATATCTTTTGCACCTACTTCTCTATTACTATTTTCCACCTAAAAATACAATGTAAATTTTAACATATAATCAATTAAATAAAAAATAAAAATAAATAACACATTGTAAATTAAACAAAAAATCCATACACTTATTGTAAATTTGTCCATTTTGGCCTGCAACCTGCCTCAACCAAATGTATATCTAGCCCTCACATTATCTCTTGATCTCTTTCCTCTATTACTCTTTGCCAAATATTCTTCAGAATGCATACTTTATTTTAATGCCTCCCACTATTTGGGAGATAGAGTGGAGTCTAACCTCTCTTTTCCCTCCATGATTGTTTTATTAAAATTGTATCTAAAATTGTTCATCAAGATTCTCATCTTTTGCTTATAATATTTCCTAAATATTTGTCCACTAGTAGTCTCAAAAGCATTTTCCATTTTTTGTATAACATTTTCCACAGTTTATGGATATTTCTCTACAAAACTTGATTTGAAAATATCCAAATGGGCCCTACATCTTACACCCAGCTTATAGGCCCACTTCGTAAAATGTAGCTCAATGGGCTCACCATCTCTCGATACCTCAACCAATAATGGCTTATTGCCTTCTAATTTTATTTATTTTACATTATTATTTGTAGATCTATACAAATATTTATTCAATCTTGGTCTTTTGATAAAAGTAGACACATATTCTATTAAACCACTACCAGTATTTATAGTTGATCCACTAGTTCCATCAAAAGTTCTAGATGTAATAGGTGTAATCTGAGGCACAATAGATGCAAGTGGTCTCTCTTCATGACTTTAATTAACCAAAACTTCATGCTCCTTGGCCACATCAGGTTTGGCATGAGTAGGTAGATCAGTATCAGTCTTCATAAATTTCATTTCAAATACATCCTTTAATGTTGAATAAATCATTTGCAGACATGTTATTCTTTTGATCTTATTTTTTTCAATAATCTCTCTTAGACTTTGTGCTAAGAGATCATCATGATGTTTCACATCACCATGTTCTATATCAGGCTACACATCACCATGTGATATATCAGGATAGACATCATCATAACTATTTCTTTCACCAATTGCATTTTTTAACTCACAAATGCATTGGCTTCTATGAGATGGTGACACTGTATCTTTTCTTTCCCTTTTTTTTTTGAATTTTTTTTGCAATATTTTTCTTTCCTATAAAAAAAAATAAATATCATATTATGTCTTATATACATAAATCTCTTACCTATAAAATTTCATTAATCACTATTAAACAAATAATATACTACTTAGTGGATTTACGTGTCTATTTGTCAAACCAAGACATGATAAATATTCATTATTCTTGGCCACTTTTTATCTATGAAAGCACTCACAATTTGACAATGAAATTTTAGCATTATTATCACTATCATCGACTAATTTTCACCTTATAGTCTTTTTCCTCATTTTCTAAAGTCCAAATAAATAATAATGTATAAATCAACTTGAATTAGTAAAACTTTATTGAGTTTATAAGTTAAAATGGAAACTTAAAATGAAATTTAGTTTATATATTAAAAAGAATTTGTAGTCAAAAAATAAGATGTTTACAATTACAATTATCAGACTATCAATATGATATCCCTTGTTTCAACTGGATATTGACACTTATGAATCCTAATCACTCCTATCTACATCTACTTTATTTTCTTCCTCATCCTCATCTGTGACATGAAATACATTCTCTCTCCCAATATCTTCATTGGTAATCAAAATCTCTTCTTTAAACACTCCATCATCAGCTTCATCCACTTCTTTGAATGTTTCTTGTAAATTAACATATTTCCCATTAGGCATTATATCGACAACTTCCATGAATTTTTGTTTGGAATAAGACTCTGTTTTAATGACATACAACCATCTTGGGCTTCTTACATCATCAATTATGAATTATTGGTTCATTTTAAGAGGGAAAAAATACAGCTCATCTGTCTCTGATAACAATTGTCTTATATTTGCATGTACAAATCCATACTCATCAAATTATACTATGGGTGGTTAGATCCACTTAAATTTTAATAATATAGGACTATTTTCACCAAAATCCACTTGAATAATTTATTGTATAAATCCAAGATAAAATTTCTTCTTAGTTTTGGGAAGAAATTCAACACTAACACACAGTCACAATTTGTCTTTCCTTTGTATTTTTATTCTACTCTTAAATTACTACCATAGGACCACATTCCAATAAAATGTACATCCCATAATATGGATATTTTGAAATATCACTTTCTTCCATTTTTATATCTTGACCTTCTTCTTTTGCATCACTAACTACATTAGCAATCCATTCTTCAAATTTTGGAAAAGAATCACCTCCAATCAAATCATGATGTATGTGCTTTTAAGGTTGAAGTTGCATCCAATATTGATTATCTTCTTCATATTTTATACATAGAATATTAACATAAAAATAGTAAGATTAATAACATAAATGTATAAATGTAATTGAGTAAATAAATTATTGTATAATTTTTTTACCTATGCCACTTATCAAACGAACATGTGTTTTAAAGAATATAAGCATGTATCACACTTATTTCTTGATGTTATAGCTTGAAGTGACATCTATTGCCTTATAATACTTTACCTACAACTCTCTCATCTTCATCATCATCCCATATAGGATTGACATTTTTATATTAAGTGTAAAATCCCATGGCCTCTTGCATTGAATATGCCTCAGGCATGCTGCCTTTCATTTTTGTCCTAGTATGAACTTTTTTTTTCAAAAACTTCATATATAATTCTATAATATACATCCATCTCATTCTTACTAGGCCAAAATGCTCTAGTTCATATTCTATATGTATCAAAATATGCATAGAAATGTTAAAGATTGTTGGTGGAAATTCCCATTCTAATAGACAAAGGACTTCAACAACATCCTCCCTCAAAATATCAAAGTTAAAAGGATCTAATACATGTAAACTAATTCTCTTTAATATTAGGCCCAAACTTATAATTTCCAATCTTTGTCCCTTTGCCAAACTTGATATGTATACCACAATAGGTAAAACATTCTCAATTATGACATAATAGTCATGGGTCTTGAGGCCTCTTAAGCCATTAATGTCAGTTTGGCTTCTAATACTACTACTTACATATCTAGTGAGAAAGTGAGTCTAAGACATCAAATATAAGAATTATACATCCTGTTACTTTGTCCAAATATAAGGAGCACCAGGTTTTCTATATTTTTCATCATCACATTTTTCAACCCAAAGATTTTGATGAATATTTAGTTGTCAAAAGTCTTCACATGATGAAATAATATCAAAATCACAAAAAAGAGTTTCTATAATAACATAGGCTATATTTTTATTAGTATACATAAAGTCAATAGTATGCCTAATGGGTATATCCTTAAAGTATGGCCGTTTATAGAATATGCACAACCATTTTACACTACTTTTATTACATGAATCATATCTACTACCAATAATCCCATCATTTTCAATAATTGATAATCTTTTTTATCTATTCTCAATAATGTAATCACCTGCTATTAGCAATGGTGATTCACAATTCTCTTCTTGACCATTAAAATGTGGTTTTTATCAATGATATGGATGATCCATTTTAAAGTAAGCATGATGTCCATAATAAATACACTTATAAAAACTTCTTAAGTGACTCACAAAATCCTTAAAGTTTCAAGTAGGACATCCATGGTATCCATGAACACTGAGACCAGACAATGTGCCATATGCAGGAAGATCATGAATATTAAACAATAAGGAAGCTCTTAAAGTGAATTTGATTGAATGGCCATCCCTTAAAAATTGAACTGCTTCAATTCCTTTCCATAATTTCATTATCTCATCATATAATGGCTCTAGATAAGCATCGATTGTATCCAAAGTCACACTTTTATTTCTTGGTAGAATCAATGATAGAATTAATAAAAATGGTTTAGTTGCTAACCATGGAGGCAAGTTATAATTTATTAAAAATACTAGACAAGTTAACCATTTAGTACTTTGATTTGAGAATTGGTTCACCCCATCTAGATCCAAACCCAACCTTATATTATGAGGATCTTGACAAAAATTAGGTCAGTTGTTATCAAATTCCATCCAAATCTTAGAATCAGGCACATGCCATTATTTTCCATAAGTGATCTTAATTTTGGTATGTTATTGCATAAGTTTAGCAATGTCTCTACACCTATACATTTGGAGTAATCATGGGATTATCAAAAAGTGGTTTAAAAACTTTCTAGGAGCCATAGTTAATTTCAACCCTTGTCTATACCTCACTTCATGACATTTTGGGCATTCACTCTCACTTGCAAGATTATTGTGAAATAATACACAACCATTCACACATGTGTGGATGTTTTCATACCCTAAGACTAACTTAGTGATTTGATTTTTACATTGACTTTGTTTTGTTGACAATGTGGAGTTAGGTGGTAACAATGAACTTGATAATGCCAATAATTGATCTACACTCTCATTTGTCCAACCAAACACCACTTACAAGTTAAGAATTTGAAGGATTGTTATCAAATGACTTAACTTGTAATTAACATACACAAGATTTATATCATCCTCCATCAACCTGACCCAATCATCGTTTAGACCATCATTCAACATTTTATCAACTTCAAACCCTTCGTCTAACATTGTTGGCTCTTCATCTCTCACATTATGTAATTCTATCATATCTTCATAATAATTGTAATCCTAAGGGCTTATACCACAATGACCATATGTTATCATATGTTGATAAATAAGATTTATTTTTCTCACCTTTCCACCAAGACAATCATTACATGGACATGGATATTTGTCCATGTCCCTGTCATTGGCTACTCTCTCATCAAATTCATGGTAGTGATTCATAGTCAACCTTTGACGTTGATCCATTTATAATGTTTTGAACATAGAAACAAAAAGATTTTGGGGAAAAAATTAGCAAACTAAAAGTTCAAGATTTTTTGAAAATATCAAGAAAAAATCATTTTTTTTTAAAATGTAAATAATTGTAGACTAAGAGACAAAACTTGTTTTATTAATTGAAATGAATTTCCATAGCAATCAAGTTATAGAGAGAAAAATAAAACAGAGAGTTTAACTAATGAATTGTAAAAAATAGATTTTTGTAATTTAAATTCAAATTGTTGATTACATTACATTGCACATCTTTCAAACTCAAAGCATTAATTCATATTATTAACTAATAACTAGATGCTAATAGATGACAAAATTTTAATTACAATATAGTTTTTACAAAGTCAACCTAAGTAGTTATGTAATTACTTCACATTGCATAACTAATAACTAGGAGCATCTACCAATTGCATTTGTTTGTCATAGCATTCCATAAAACCACATTTATTTAAGGCATTTTTTCAAATAGTCCACTACCTTGTCTATGTTACCACATTTTTCATACATGTCTACGAAATCATTTTATCAAACACTCCACTACCTTTTTTATATGGATAAAATCCTAAAATAAGTGATTTCAAACAAGCTATGGATGCTTGGAAAAAATCTATCAAAGCATAATAGTAAGCAATAACATAGACAAGGTAGTGAAATAGTTGAAAAAATGCCTTAAATAAATGTGGTCTCATGATGATGGAATACCATGACAATATATAATAATTCACTTTTCATGGAATTCCATCACCATGAGACCATATTTCTTTAAGGCATTTTTTCAAAATTCATCCTCGGAGTCCATATTCCTTTTACAATTATTCCAGGAGTCAGTCATAAGCATCCCATATCATGTCCATGTGAAAAACATTTGTATTCTAATTATTGATGTGTGTTTTAATATCTTATCACATCCTTGCAATACATTAAAATAGCTTTGATAGTTGTTTAAGAACAAAAGGAAGTGAAAATATAGTTATTTCTTCCCCACAACATGCAAGAACTTCACTTATGGTGTTACGGTATATAGTGACTGGTTATTGTGGCCCCATAGAGGTATCAAATGTAATTGGTGGGTTAGAAGTAAGATTTTGAGTAGCATATAATATTTCACTATGACCCCATGACAAACAATAGGTTGACATGTGGTGATGTGGTAAGAGAAAATAGTAAAGGTTCACTATAGCCCGATGGTGGATAATAAGATAAATGGCAGTATGATGGTATAGTGATATGGTGGTAAGGAATAAACCAAGTTTCATATTATGTCCACCCAATTATTTTCATCATTCCCAATATCTAATGAATATAAAATACAACGCTGACCTTATTGGTCCCTTAAGATTCCTCCACTGCCTACTATTATTAGATTACCTTATTTTATAGAATTCTATTTTTTAGATTTTTTAGTTGATACATGATCTTTTTTTCCTTAGGAAAAAATCATAATTTCATATTTAAAAATAGGAAATTGAATAATATCTGATTCATCTAACATTATACCATAGGGATGAAATACATGGATATAACCATCCAAAAAACCCAAACATAGAAAGAGTTGAAGTGTAAAGCACTTAAAGAAAAACAAACCAATATAAAAAAAATGTTTATCAAGTAGAAAAGAAATATGTTAAAGGTAAAGAAGTAGCCCTACTAGATTAGTCTCATCTAACGAAGTGTTAGAGTCAACATTGACATTCATTCATAGAGTTAATTTTGATTTAGAGTGTCTTGTTATAATCAATGGATTGTTTTATTTGTGTACATGAACAATATTTTGTTGTGTATTTATTTAGACAATCCACCTATAATCTGATTGATCACAAAAATCAAATGGTTGTTGTGAAACCAACTCAATAACATATTTAGCATCCCATATCATTTCCATGTGAAATACATTTGTATTTTGATCATTGATGTATTTTTATCTCTTATCATAGTCTCACAGTACATTTAAATAGCTTTGGTGGGTGTGCAAGAACCAAAGGAAGTGAAAAGATAGTTACTACTTCCCCACATCATGCAAGAACTTCAATTGTGGTGTTGTGATATACAAAGACTAGTTAACACAACCTTTTAGAGGTCTAAAAATTAATTGGTGAGCTGGTGGCAAGAGTTTGAGTATCATATAATATTTCACTACGACCCCATGACAATTAAAATGTTGACCTATGGTGATGCGGTAAGAGCAAAAAATAAAGGTTCACCGCAGCCCCACAGTGGACAAGAAGATAAATGTTACTATGTTGGTAAGGGATAAAATGAGTGCCATGTTTTATATACCCAATTATTTTCATCATTTCTAATTTACAACTTGGTGGTCCCTTAAGATTCCTCCACCGTGTACTATTATTAGATTACCTTATTTGATACAATTCTATTTTTTAAATTTTTTAGTTGATACACAATCTTTTTTTCCTTAGGAAAAAATCATAATTTCATATTTAAAAATAGGAAATTGGATAATATCATATGCATCTAAAAACATACCATAGGGTTGAAATACATGGATATAACCATCCAAAAAACCCAAACATAGAAAGAATTGAAGTATAAAGCACTCAAATAAAAACAAACCAATATAAAAAAAATGTTTGTCAATTACAAAAGAAAGATGTTAAAGGTAAATAAGTAGCCTTACCACATTAGTCTCATCTAAATAAGTGTTAGAGTGAGCATTCACCTTCATTCATAGAGTTAAGTTTGATTTGGAGTGTTTTGTTATAATTGCTAGATTGTTTTCTTTATGTACATAAATAATGTTTTGTTGTGTATTTATTTAGATAATCCACCTAGAATAAGATTGATCACAACAATAAAATGGTTGTTGTGAAACCAACTCATTAGCCTATTTATTAGTCTTTCCTTATTTTTCAACATGTCAAATCCAATGTTTGTGATGATATGGTGAATAGTGAAGGGATGCCAAAGGATCCCATGGTCTCATGATGGTCAGATCAAAGGTTGGCAATAACACAGTATGAGGTATAAGGGGTAACATGTATCCCACCATCCTACGATGAATCTTATCAAGAATTTTGGGGTGGTGGTAAGTAGTGAAAGATGCAGTATAACCATCCAAAATCTCCCACAGTCCCATGATAGATCTAAATAGTTCTTGAAGTGATGCATTAAAGTATTAAATGTTGAAATGAATATATCACTACCCCACAATGGTTATCATTGATGCATATGATTTAAGTGCCTACCTAGCCATTGGATTAGACCAAATCAATGGTCTATGTTTGAAATTCTTAACTGCTAAGATTTGTCAATTTTGTGGCATGAACCAAAGTAATGATGAAATGACTAGCTCCATAAAAGAAAAAAATTTGGAATTTCTTTGTATTTTAACATTAAAAAAAAATCAGTGGTGATTATAGATGGAAAGTTCAAGATCCGTGTGTGTACTTTGGCCATCTTTCAACTGGTTAAGTCTACCTCATCACTCTCTTCATAAAATTTGTTATTTAGTTTATGCTTTGTTTTCAACTAGTTTGGTAGAGCAAGTGACTATCAAAACCCTAGTTCATAAAAGCATTAAAATATGGCACCAAAGAAATTTGAGTCTACAAATAAGAGCACTGAACCCCTTGTTCTCAAGAATTAGTCCCTTTAATAGTCACTGTTGGAAATTTTGATTAGTTTAACTAACAAAGGGTATAAGAAACTATTCAAGGATGTAGTAGAGGGGTGTCGAGATGCTAGAGTCCCTATCTCAGGATGGAACATTTTTTGGTATTTTTGTCAAAAGCAAGATGGATAGGTATTGATTGTAAACCCATGGAACTTGAATTTGGATAATATTATGGTGCCAAATATATTTATTTGATGTGGATGTGATCAAGATATTAACATAACACTATCATCCAACTACCAAAACTATCAGGTTGCCAAATGGGTCACCATTAGTGGTTATGGATAAAAATGTAATCATTGATTGCTTCATGCTCAACAAGTAAGCCCTCAAAAAATTTGACTTGAAGAAGAGTGAACAAGAATATACCAGTCTATGAAATACACATAGGAGTGATGAGTTTCCCATGTACATGAGGAAAGGGGCCAATAATAGAAGGATTTCAAACCCAACCACTGTAGTTGAGCCTTTTCCAGTTGATGAATTTGTTGTGTATTTCAAAAGGACATATTTTGCTTTAGGTCAAGTGCTAAGAATTGATGCCCAAGATACAATTCCATTTGGCATGATGATGATGGCCATGAGAATACAAAACCTATAGGTTAATGTTGAGTATGATTTTGCATCATTTATTGAGAATAAATTGTATGACATATTTTTTAAAATAAGGGAGAACAAGACACTTATGGAGTTAAAATATTATTCTTTGTTATGTCATTTAATTTTGTATTAGAATAGAAGGAATTGGCCCAATAGGATGGACTTGAGAGTGATTGATCAAAAGAGATAGAGATTGTCTACATAGTGTTGGTGTTACAAATGGGACACTCATTGTCAAAACTATAACTATGTTGTGTTCTATGATGATTTCTCAGTCAGAATAATGAACTCCCTTGGTATCCTTTTTCATATATTGACCAAAGAGGTTAGAGAAATGCTAATGCATCTTGCTCATAGGCTAGAACATGGTCACAAACATAACTTTGATGATTGGTAGTTCTTGCCTAACCATATTATAATCAGAGTATATGGGTGTACTCAACCACTCCATGTGTTACCAAAATTTGTGCTAAATAGAATTAATTTTCTTGAATTCATGTGGTGGATGCTCTAGATGGAGAAATATGTGATTAAAAAACAAAATAAGGGCACATTTCTCCTAGATTCCACTCTGTTTGGTGAATGGTACATTGGTGCAGATATCTTGGAGGAGTTGCAAGCCTATTTGAAGGCTAAATATTCTTTGAAATTGGGGATAGAAAGGGTTTGTGATCCAGAGGGTCACATGAACTTTTTTAGACAAGTCATCCTTACCAAGATGGGGATATCCCATCAAATCAATTTTGATGAAGATGTGATCATAAATTGTGTCACTTTTTAAGAGGTATACAATAGGAAAATAAAATGGGAAATTTTGAAGAAGAATAAGGGTGACAAAAGAAAACAAAACCTTAATTTTTAAGGATTTTTTTTGAAGAGAAGGACCCTTTGAAAAGAATAGAGTTTATAATTGATAATTTTGAAAAAATTTATGGCAAGCCTAAGAAGCAACCTACAAAGGCTACCAACCTCCCTATCAAAAAGCCAATAAGAGTTGTGATTCAAGAACTTGGTCCAGATGTAACATTAGTGAAAGATCTAGTTGTTCCTGATTCACCACCTACCAAAAGTCAAAAGATCGATGATGCTTCTCCAATGGTTCCATATGAAATGACTGAAGGAGTTGGTGACTCTAAGGTGGTGGCTAGTATTTTGAGGCATATGGGAGAGGAAGAGGAATTTGATCAACCCATTTTTTGTCAAGAAATAGAAGCACACAAACTAGAAGCAAGAATGGATGAATGGGCACAAGGTGAGCTTGGACTACAAGAATATGAAAGGGTTATGCATTTTATGAGGTTCATTGAGGATGACTATTTCATCAATACCCTAAAATTCAAAGATATTTAGATCAAAATGAAGATGAAAGAATTTGAAAAAAAGGTGGAAATAAATAAAATGGGTGATGATGAATCTTAGCATGATCAAATTATGACACAAACTTTCAAGGATTTCAAAATTAATGAAATAAATGTCAACCCTGATGAGTCTAGACAAATGGTTTTGAAGAGTAATCTGATGATCATCCCTAGCCTTAAATTGAAGAAAATGTTTTTGTTGGACCAAGTGAGAAATCAAGATGACCTCATGATGGTTTCTGAGTTTGATTATGAGGATGGTGTTAGTGGTTGTGGGTTTAACCCAAAGACAGAGACTCTAGAAATATGGGCCACACAGAAAAACACCAACAAGACAAGATTGCTTGATGTAGTCCAAGATTTGAGGGGTATAGTTATGGTGAAAACATTTCAAGATACGTCTATTCTTGAAGATGTTACCCTTACTGTGCACTTTACAATGTTTACATAATCTATTCTCAAGAAAATGGAGCAAAGATTTCTCCACTATGAAAAAACTCAAATTGAGATGAATGATGAAGTGAATAGTTGTATTTGGAAAATGTCAAACTAAAGCAGCAGTTGAAGGGTGTTAATTCTCAAAGCCAAGAAATTATGCCATACCAAGCCCCTATACCACAAATAAATAGTGATAATACAGTCCTAGTTGATCATTTGAATGCATTAAAGTTGAATTTGGAGAAACAAATTAAATATTTAAAAAATAAAAATGAGAAGATAAAGGATGAGGCCAAATTGAAAATCCTTGAGGTGTTTGAGAAGATTTTGGAATACATAGTAAAATTAGTTGTTGACAAGTTGGGAGATATGCATGAATGATATTCTTCCTTGTCTCATGCCATTAATAAATTGAAGGTCAATCTTTCTATTTTTGATCTAATAAATAAGAAATGGAAACCTACACACCATACATTGCTAACCTTGTGAGAAGTTATATAAGGAGATCGAGGTGCTCGGGCCTCACTCAAGCCAACATAGAAGATATTAAAAATGATCTAGGATGAATTTCAGTATGTGAATGCTGAGAGATAGAAAATGCAAGCAAAGATTGATTCTTTTGCTACCTCTAAACACTAGTTTATTCCTTCCATTTTGATAGAGGATAAAAAGATCAAAGGTTTTGAAGCATGGAAAATTGAATATGGTCAAATAGTTTCTCAAGTCATTAATTTATTGAAAAAAGATCAAAACATAAATATTCTTAATTTTAATGTCATTTTGGATAGATTAATTTCTCTAGATGATGTATATGCAAAGTTAATCATTGATGTCAAAGTGTTATTGGATAAAAGATGGAAATATCACTAGGCCAACCTACTCTAGATCCAAGAATATAAGTGGCCTAATGATTTCATAGTGTACCAATGGGAGAATCAATATTTGACAATTGACGAATAAGTAGGCCAAGTATGCAGAGGAGAAATGAGCATCAAGTTGGCATCAACATGGCACCAAAAAATCTTGGACATCCTCTTGTTTTGTCTTTTTCTTGTTTTTATGGTTTCCCATATGTATTCAAAATATAATTGGTGGCATTTTTAAGACTTGTAAAAAATTATATGTTATAATAGGTCATATTAAGGGTTGGGTATATGCAAATTCATTTTTTAGAATGTGAAAGGTCTGAATATTGTATCTTCCTTCACCCCTATGATAATGAAACCAAGACCTTGGGAAATATCTTTGGGAATTTGATTTTGGAAAAATACATTGTAAGTCCTGATCTTCAAAAATATATCAATAAAAGAAAACCACATTTCTCTAGTACCATATATCTAGTTCTCAATTGTTTGTTGAATATTCATGTTCTAATTTATCTAGGTGTTTACATTTTATTTATCCTTGTTATTTGAATTAAGATATCAAGTATATGTTTAGTTATTCAAAACACATTTGCTATCTTTAGGTGGTTTATCTAACTGGGTTTCCTTAAGTAGGGATTAAATTGCATTGAATAGATCACTATAACTTAGAGGATTCAATTTGTATAATTAAGAAGGGCCAGGTAATAATAATCTTGCATGTCTATGCTAGTCATAGATAATACCATGCCAATTAATTTGAGTTATGGCTAGATAGAAAGCATAAATCTTTCTATGAATAGACTCTGTTACCCAATTTTTGAGAAAGGCACCAATCAATTCTTTTCTAGAATCATTTCCTTATATCATATTAAAAATTTCCAATTTTAATTTTCTATTGTGTAGGAATAGGATTAATAGTAGAATAGAAAATTTAAAAAAATCTAATTCAAATCATATGGTAGTTTGGATTAGGGTGAATTAGATGATTTAATTGACAAAATTACATAAATCCCTTAATCTTCTTTGAAGTCACCAACAAATTTGAGGAGTAATTAATCATTGTTGAACATAAGGTAACACCCACCTAGGAAAATCAGAGCCTAAAGTGTAGATAATCCTAACCAATTGGGTTGATTCTATCAATTGGCCAAATTGCTTTCAAACCTAATCATAAATCTTGACATCCTTTGAAGGTTTTGCATCCTACAAATTTGACAACCAATAGAAGGATTTGGAAATTTTAAGATAGGAAACTCACATATATCCATGTGATGCTCATGAATTTATTAAGATGGGTGAGTTATTAATATCGTTAAACCCTAGTGTAGCCTTAGATTCTCTTAAGACAATAAAGTCTCTTCTAAA
Organism: Torreya grandis; assembly: GCA_037957365.1. Taxonomy (NCBI): domain Eukaryota; kingdom Viridiplantae; phylum Streptophyta; class Pinopsida; order Cupressales; family Taxaceae; genus Torreya; species Torreya grandis. The sequence goes on along the minus strand of JARHVA010002846.1, from coordinate 593,109 downwards.
GAAGAGTAGAGAAGAAGTAACCATTGAATTTTTAAACAAAATTGGGGTTCTTCACGTTGAGTGTGATGAACTAGAGTTGGCTCAAAAAACTTTTATGGAGGCATTATGAGATGGCACTTGGGTTGAATTCCTAAATAAAAGCCCCAGTGCCAATCTTGTAATTTTTTTTGTGTGATTTAAGGATATGGAATTATTCCAACAACTAGAAGAAGGTGATGTTTCACTTGAGTTATAAGTTAAATTACCATATGATCCAAAACAAATAGAGGAAACTAATGAAAAAATAGTCCCCTAAACATTGAATTGTCTATTTGGTTCTGGTACAAAATTTCCTATGTAACTATTGTAAGTTACTAATCGAAAAGTTATAGTTTTTATGTTTAATGTAATGATATTTTTGAATTACCTTTGAATTAACTATATTTGGCATCCCCAAATTGGAATTCACTAGAAAGGGCCTCATCAAATTCAAATTCTTTGTAGCAAACTCTGAATTCCTTGCCTACCTTTTTAGAAGTCTCTAGGTCCTTTCCAAACAAGCTTTATCACCCATGCAAGTAGCTACTATAACCTAAAATACCTGAGTGCCAGGACAATTACCAAATATGAAACAATGAAATATTGAATTAATAATGAATTTCATGTAATACACTCCCACCATTTTTTAAAATTTCATCTAATTTGTATTTACGTAACTATTTAGTCATTTTTATTTACATGACTAAATAATTTTTTAATCGATAACCAAATTAGTCATTTATTTACTCATTTATAGATGATTTGAAAAAATATTAGAATTTAGATATTTTTAGCTGTTTTAACTAAAAATTTTAGTCATGTAGTCATTTATTTACCAAATTCTACTAGTGTTTGTTGAATGCACTGGCAGATTGAGTGACTATATTACAGAAGTAAGTTGAATGTGTTCAGAGTAGAATTGAAAAAGAAAATGAGTATGGAGATGTTCTATAAGTCTCTAAGGATTTTTATAAAGTATTATATGGTATGATATGCCCCTGATTAGATATATAGATTCAAAATAGTTTGACTATATTTTGATTGTTTATGACCATCTTGAGTGGTCATTTTGAGAGATTTTTTTTTTTTTTTTGCTTAAATATTATTTTTAAGTGTTTAAAACACATAGAGGTGTAGATGAGGTCTTGAAGGTTTCAACCATATGATATAATCATATGGATATGTGAAATACTTGAGTGTTTGATTCAAAAGTTTGAGACTATGTTTTCTATGTATGAAAGCCTAAAGAGTGAGGATACTTAATTGGTAGGTTCAAGGTGTGAATTGGTATTATAAGTGGATTAGACTAATTAGGGAGTGATAAATGGTATATTAGAGAAAAAAATTATGTTTTTGAAGAATTTTTAAAAAATGAATGTGGTCTAAGTAGTCTCACATGTAACATGTGAGTATGAAGGCCTAATTATTTTAGGTCTCACCAAGACCTAATGGTGGTTTGGGGCTAATGAGGTAATAACCAACCTATGATAATGTATTTAAGCTATATTATCATGATATAAGTCTTAAGGGTTAAGGAAAGTCTTATGGCTGACCAAAAAGATAATATTCATGAAGAATCTATAAAGATTGAAAGCAAAGGTGATGGTTTATATACTTGAGAGTGTAGAGTTGAGAAGTTGTGTGATAGTGGATTCATGTGAAGAAGAGAACATTTGAAAGAGAAGGTACATGTCAGTTAGGACCATAAAAGTGTGAAAAATATCATACATGTTTATCTGATCAAGTTGATATAGGAGGACACACAAGTCATTGGACCTAATGAGCATAGAAGAGGTAGTTTGAGCAAGTTAGCCTTAGAAGCACCTTGAAAGAAATTGGAGGTGAAGAGTGTAGACAAAGGTGATCATCATTAGTTAAAGAGTATAAATAGGTGTTAAAGGTGATCTATTTAGGTAGTTGAGTGAATGTTTGGTTTATTAGGGGTTTGGTTCCTTCTTATAAGATAAAGCTTGTTAAAGGTCTTGTTGTTTTGGGTGCTTAGATAGATAAGGTAATAGTTCCTTATGGGATTAGTATCTCACTAAACTAAGTGATGAATGTTACTTGATGAGTTGGTGCTAGTCTAAATGTTGGATCTTGTTTTATAGGATTGTAGTCTGTCTTTCAAGGTTCTATGGGTTTTAACCCCCAAGAGGGTTTCCCACATTATGATGTGTTTCATGTGATATATGTTCTTATGTATGCTTTGAATGTATGTGATTTCATGTTTATATTTCTTGATCAAGATTGATGTAAGTTAAATGTTTAATAATTGGGAATTTAATTGGATTATCTAGCATCACTGATTCACCCCCCCCCCCCCTCTTAGTCATTGTACCTCAAATAATTGGCATCAAATCAGGACCTTTTGTGCAAGTTTAACCACTTGAAGGTGATGTAAGGTACAAAGAAAAATAATTCAATTGAGATGAAAGTTTGAGGTGTAATAACTAATGAAATAAAAGAGGATTTAGATATGAATAAGGTTCATGAATGATAGGATAATGTGTCATCTATCTAGATAGAAAAGGAGAATCAAAAGTCAGTTCAAGTCAAGCTCAAGGAAAAGACCAAAGTGCTATTTGAGGCTAATTATGACGTATGTATGGATCCAAGTGAACATCCTATTATTATTGAACATATTTCATGAAAACAACATTAGTTGTCAATTCTTAGTGATGAGGTTCTTTTTTAGATGAAAAGGTATGTCATGAATATTTTCTCTCTCCATGTATTGTCAATTCATTCTTAAAAAAGGAGAATATTGTAGTGGATAAGCATGTTGTTTATCTAAAACTTAAGAAGAAGAATAACTATTAGTATCATATGACCAAGGAGGAGAAGGAAAATGAGGAGTTGTGGGCAGCTCTTGGTTTCACATTGTTCTAGGATATTGTGGGTTAGGGTGTCTCTATCTAGGCTTCAAGGAGACACTTGATAGAAAGAGGAAACATGGTGGATGCTAGTTGATATTTGGTTGATGTTTTAGGACAAGAAAGGTCATAAGAATATGTTTTGGTTTACTTTGGAATGACTTGATAAGATATTTTCAAAAATAATGATCCTATAGTCAAAGTTTTCATCAAAACTAAAGGATGGTCTAGTTGGTCAAATGGTGAATAATGAAGATGTTGGTTCTAAAGGTTTACATGTAGAGAATGTAAGTTTCCAAGTGCCTAATCAAGGATGGTGAGTTATCAAGATATTATATTACATATAAAGGTATGTTGATCTTATTAAAATGTGCTCAAGGTGTGTTTAGGTTTTTTGGTCCTAAAAATAAGATCTTGTCAATTGCTTAAATTGATTGATCAAATAATGAAGACTAATTACAAGGTTGATATGGAGTATGAGGAGAATGTGTTGTCTTATATTTGATATCATGAATAAGTTCTTATAATTATGTAGATTAAAAGTTGTGTATGTCATGGATTTAGGGGGAGCTAACTCAAATAGTTTGAAAGGCTTGAAGAGTTGTGCATGATGTAAGGGGGAGCATATGTGAGATGTTCTAGTCATGGTGGAAGTATGAAGAAATATTCTAAAGTTCTGAATTCAAGAATATTTATATGATGAATTGATAAAACCAAGTCATATTTTTTGATAGGGTATTTAATATTCATTCATGAGCAAATAGACCTTATGATTTCTATAGATAGATAGGTCCAAGGATCATAGAAGTCCAAGTTCAGATTGATACATGTCAAAATGGGAAAAATTGATTCATATGATTGAAATTATGTAAGTATATTGAGAATATTAAATATTATTTGAATTCATACATGATGTTAAGGATTGATTGTTGTCATGTTGAAGAAGAGACCCTTTATCATCAATGTCAATGGGGGAGAAAGATCATAATGAAGGAGTTCAAATGAAGTCATTGTTCAAATGAAGTTATTATGAGTGTGTTTTGCCATCAATAAAAAAGGGGGATATTTTTTATCATGGTAATTAATGTTATTTTGTCATTGATATCAAAGAGAGAATGATTCATAGTTCATTAATGACAAAGTGATCAGATTGATAGCGTAGAGAATATATGGCATATGTGCATATAATTAAGGACAAAAAGAGGTTGTGAGGCATCCATAAATGTCTTAATGAAGTTTTAGTGTTTCATTTGATATTTTGGAATGAGAAAAATGCATATCCTAGCTTAAGATAAGAAAGACCATCACTAAACATCATGAATATATGAGTGATCTAGCAAGTTTATGTATTTATTGTAGGTACTCAAAAAGTAAATAGTGGTCAAAGGTTTTCATGGAAATGTTATCTATAGTTCCAAGAAGGTACCCTAAATTTTTTTACTCTTGAATTGTTTTTTATCTCAATTTATAAAACTTTAAATTTTCTCTTGTAGATTGTGATGGGCCAGAGACTGTCAAGTTTAACTACATTGAAGTCTGGGGTCAAAAGTCAAGATAGATTTAATGGTGAGTGTTTGATTAAATGATGAAGATCTATGGTGAGCATGAAACCTATTAAATAGATATCAATGGTGAGTAAATGATAATTATATTATTATCTAATGGAATGTATTGATTCAATAATTCAACATTTCATGTAGAGCTATCAAGTGGCATACACATGTTAATTGAATGGTACATGGTATGTAGAAGGCATGCAAAGATACCAAGTGGCATGATCATGAAAGCATAAATTAATGATCAATGGTGAGAGATGTAAGGTAAAAAATATGATAATCTTGATGAAATAAATGGTTCATATTTGTTCAAAGTTTCTAGGGAGCATGAGATGATGTCAAAGTGTCCAAAGTTTAGCATTAACATAGTGACCGTTGGAATTTGAATATTCAAATTAATGAGAGAAAACTAATTTGTAATTTTTGAACTATATTTTTTGATATAACATGAATTTATTGATGTATTAAAAATAAAATTTGTAAATTACTTAAAGGTTCATCCATATAATCTACTTATAAGGTTTGACTATTTGTACAATCAAAGATATTGAGCTCCAGACTTGACTATGTGTTTGAACATGTTTTGTAAGTAACCTAAGAAGGGTAACTAAAGTGTTATTAATAATATTTTTATGTTTAAAAATTAAATAACTATTTTATATTATTTTATACTCCATAAATACCATATTCAGTGTGAACAAAGGCTTAGAAGTTGACTGTGTTTGTTGAATGCAATGGCAGATTGAGTGACCATATTACAAGAGTAAGCTTAAGGTGTTATATATATATATATATATATATATATATATATATATATATATATAATTTAAGAAGAAAATTAGAATGGAGATGTTATATAAGTCTCTAAGGATTATTATAAATCATTTTATGTCATGATATTCCCTTGATCAGATATAGAGAGTCAAAATAGCTTGACTATATTTTGACTATGCATGACTAGCCTGAGTGGTCATTTTGAGAGAGTTTTTTTAATGATTAGAGATTATTTTGAAGTGTATAAATAACATGGAGGTGTATATTAATTCCTTAAGGATTAATCCATATTATCTAATCATATGGATATGTGAAATACTTGAGTGTTTGCTTCAGAAGTTTGAGACTATATTTTCTATGTATGAAAGCCTAAAGAGCGAGGAGACCTCATTGGTAGTTTCAAGGTGTCAGTTGGTATTATAGGTGGAATGGAATCATGATGGAGTGAGAAATAATATATTATATAAATATTTTATTTTTTTTAATTATTGGTAAAGGATGAAGGTGTTCCAAGTAGTCTCACATGTAACATGCGAGTATGAAGGCCTAATTGTTTTAGGTCTCACCAAGCTCTAATAGTGGTTTGGGGATAATCACGTAATGGTCAACCTATGAGAATGGATAATTAAATTATTAGCATGATATAATTTTTAATGGTTAATTCAATTCTTATGGTTGAACAAGAATATAATATTCATGAAGACTTTATAAAGAGTGAAAGCAAAGGTGATGGTTTCTAGACTTGAGAGTGCAGAGTTGAGAAGTTGTGTAAGAGTGGATTCATGTGAAGAAGAGAACCTTTAAAGGATACTGTACATGTAATTTAGGACCATAAAAGTTTGAAAATTATCATACATTTTTATTTTATCAAGTTGATGTAGGAGGACACACAGGTCATTGGACCTAATGAGCCTAAAAGAGGCAGTTTGAGCAATTTAGCCCTAGAGGTAGCTTGAAAGAGATTGGAAGTGAAGAGTGCAAACAAAGGTGATAATCATAATTTTAAGAGTATCAATAAGTTTTCAATATAATCTATTCAGTTAGTTGAGTGGGTGCTTAGTTGACTAGGGGGTTGGTTCCTCCTTGCAAGATAAATCTTGCTAAAGGTCTAGTTGTTGTGGGTGCTCAGCTAGACAGGGGCAATAAATCCTTGTGGGATTGGTGTCTCACTAAACTAAGGGATGGGTCTTCCTTGATCAGTTTGTGCTGTTCTAAATGTTGGACCTTTTTTTATAGGATTTTAGTCCATCTTGTAGGGTTTAATGGGTTTTATCCCCTAAGAGGGTTTCCCACATATATGATGTGTTTATGTGATGTATGCTCTTATGTATCCTTTGGATGTATGTGAATTCATGTTTATGTTTTTTGATCAAGATTTATTTATGTTAAAAGTTTAATATTTGGGAATTTAATTGGATTATCTAACATCATTGTCTCAGTGATTATACCTCTAACAATTTGATCAATTGAATATTTGTAGTGATAACTAAATTTGAATAATGAAGTATCACCATATTCATTTTAAAATCCTCAAATAAAAATTGATTTAATTTTTATGAAAGTATATATGAAGATAGTTTCTCATAAACACCAAAGATCTAGTAGTATAAGCTAAGTCTTCTCCATCCATGATAGTTGTGATTAATTATTTTTCCCCTATACATAATGATAGAAGTAGTAGTTTGTGCCCTCATCATTGTCGTTAGGTGAAATTACTGAAAAAAATTTCAATAAATTTAAAATGTAACTAAATTTTAATGACATGTAGGCAAAAAATATGACTAATGTTTAAGGCTACATTTACATTATAAATAAATTGTACCTCATTTCACAATATTTGAGATATGGTCAAAGTCAAATGTTGATGCCCTTTCATGATCCTCTAGAGGTTGGATTGAATGGATATTATCCATAAGCATTATGGGTCTAAAATATCATTCAAAAACCCATTTTTTGACTCACATTAATTCAAATTAAATTTCATACAAACCAAACAAAAGCATTCCATAATCTAAATATAAATATTCAACAAACTAGAGTTTGAGATTTAGATGGACTACAAATCACTCGAGCTAGGCACTGTACTATAATATTCATACATCTCCTTATTTTCTTTCTCCATTAACTAAAATAATATTCCCACATGAGAATATTTATCTAATATATGATAAATTATTTCAATACACCAAGTCAAAATACTTGTATCATCAATGAAATCATCACCATCATTGTGCTTACCTTACTATTTTATAAGGGACATTTTTACACACAAACCTTTACCATCATGTTCCCATTTATTATTCCCTACCTCAAATAAAATTATTTTTTTTACACTCTACTCTTCTTAAGCAACTTTATTGACCAGTAAAACATTTGATAATTCTTAAACTACCTCACCAAATTGTTTGACCAAATGTGGTGTGTATTGATCACAATTTATTTGCATTCATAGTTTTTATAAAATATCTCAAAAAAACATTAGACAAACTTTAGATAATTTGACCTATCATTTCTCATGTAAAATTAATACTCCTATTGGTGATAGAAATAGACTATAAAATTAAAATATTATGAACATGTGTCAAGTGTGCATTATATATCATTTTGTATATTGTGTATCTTTTTGTATGTATTCGACACATGTTTTATATCAAAATTATGTAGAATACAAATATACTCCTTCAAGAGAAATAAAAATATAAGGAATGCAAAGCAAACAATCCTTTGTAATCTCTTTAAATTGTGTTTTAATGTAAAGGAAAAGAGTCCAAAATATGAAAAATTAATATAGAGATCTGATTATGGTTCTTTAAAATGCCTTTTTGTACTTGTTTTATGTGCATGTATACTCTATTTTCATTTGAATATGCTTCATAATATAACAATACTGAATGTTCTTGAATTATAGTCTACATTTCTCTAACTATTCACTAGAGGGGAATATAAGTATAAACTAATGTTTTATATTCCCATCTATTTTCTAATCCTATAAATCATTACACACATAGAGACTTCTTAGCATGTTTCAATGGGACTTTCCAATAACCTCTACTAACAATGGTGTCGTAAGCATGGATTCTTAAACATGCTGAAATGGTTACCTAGGTAAATAAATTTAGAATTATGTTTGGATAAAATAATGAAAATTTTCACAAAGGAAGAGAGCAAATGAATTATAAACACTGTGATAAAAATCATAACTAATCACATTAATGGAAAAATATATGATTTTTTATGGTGTGAGTCACCTAAATTTTTAGTTAGAGCATTATCTAGTCTAAAAGAAAGATAGAAATACTACGAAGCCTAGATAATGAGTGGATGTGTGTGAAATATCATTGGATTAAAACCACTATTGATAGATACATTACTAAGTTTATAGTATAAGGGTTCATTGCATTTGAATTTTCACATGATTTATTTATAGGAGGGATCAGAGATAAATTTTATTATGAATAACAATTCTTATGAAGATGTTGGTTTTGAATAAGGCCATGGTGCCAATATAAATTGATATGGAGTATTCAGTTATGGTAATGTGGGGATGTTGATTGAAGTTAGTCAATGATGAATTTTTGATGGAAAGAACTTAAACTTGAACCTAAAATATAGAGGATGAAAACAAGATAAAACAAAATAAAATTCTAGGACTTGAAAGGAATATATGATAATAAAGGTGATGGAATAAACAAAATGATACTCAAGTATTTATGAGTAGGATTAGAGTAAATAGTGCAAAGATTATATGAGTAAATGGACCTCTAGGAAGATTTGGAGATTGAGAAGGAGAATAGATTAAAGTAAATAAAATAATTGAGGGTGTTGATGAGAGTGAAGGAGACATGAGAGATTGGGAAAGTTATTCTGATAATATGATAGGAAGAGAATTGGGAGAGGTCATAAAGAAAGAATTAGAGAAGATAAAAGGTAATTTTAAGAAGAAATTACAGGGAAAGATATTATTTGGGCAAGAGGAAGGAAAAGATTTTGAACATGTGATGAAAAGTCATAGACTAAATTTAGGTTTAAATTCAAGTGAAGAAAGTACTTAATAAATGAATCACTCATCCCAAGGGGATGCATACCCCATGCTTACATTAGCTATAGGTTTACATAGTGCATAAGTTGCAAGGCATGATAAGTGGTTTGATGAGTTTACAACTAAGTTTGGAACATGGAGTGTCAAAAAACATAAATTAATATAAAATAATAATGGTACTCCAAAGATAGTTACAGTTAATATTAATACACCATCAAATTTCAATCTAAAGTATCCTATTATTTCAAGTGTAATCATAGGAACATGTCACTCAATCCATGAATTTTTTTAACTCTAACACCTTATGACAGTTCTAATGATCCTAAACAATAATTTTTGACCTAAAAAATTAAATAGTAGCCTAATGGTGTTACAATTGATAATATTAAAAAGTTTGTGTTGATAGGATCCTTGACAAGAAAATCTCTATAATTCATATATTAAAAAAGCCTATCACAACAAATATGTAAGATGTTAAAAATAGATTGATTAAAGCATCTTAAATGCATATATGTGTGACTCAAACCATTTAGGACTTGAAGGAAATTTTCTATAAATTTAAGGATCAATTTGGGATTATGACTATGGGTTTTAGATGTTATAAACCAAGTAAGTTTCTAGTTTGAAAACACATAAAAATTATCATGTTTCTTAGAAGGTCTATAACCTAGGATATAGTTTGCTATCACACAAATACAATTCATAAATAAAGTTGAGGCTCGATCGACTATTATTCAATTGGAATAGATTGAAGAATATGGATAAAGTATGCATCCTACTACAAGGATATATGCTAAGATATATGTTGTTATACATAAGATGGAAAATTTACATGAGAGCAATAAAACCAAATTTTCCCTATGCTCCATAAAGTGTAGAAAGGAAGTACATCATAAGAATGATTGTCTAAAATTTAAGACAACATAGTTCTATGAGATATGTTGCATTGTATGACACTCCATAATAAACTCCCATATCCTATAGTAGTATATAAATAAACCATGGAGTTTTATTGTAATTTTTTCAAATATCATAATCATGATGAGAGAAATTATAGATCAATTTATGAGCTTAAAGATGACATCACCAAAAAATGTCTTCACAATAGGTTCTAACTACGAAAGTGGGAGTTCTAATTTTAGATGTGGAAATGGTCTCAATTGTGTAGACTACTTATAGATGGATTACTAAATATCCACAACACCTATTATGCAACAACCTTAATATTAACAATAGGGTCTCACAGGATTGACATCATAGTTACCATAATATTAGTCTAGATGAACACCTCCATCTCCTTAGTATCATTAACCTTGGAATTTTGTGTCTCCACCATAACAGTCTAGATGAACATCAACATCTCCTCAAATTAAGTATGGGGGATGTAAAGGAAAACATCAACTATGATGGGGTTCCAAGTGTGGATACCAAGGAGGCTATATAGGAGGATATCATAGAGGAAATAAAAATTAGGGACAAGAAGATAGTCATGGTAGATAAACTATTATTTTATATATGTACAATGAATACAACCACTTCACATGAAATTATCCTTATAACCCACAAATCCAAATCTATTGTGTTTACGAAAAAGTAACCAGGAAACACAAAAAAACTATTTATTAATCCTAAAAAAGCATAAAAATGAGAAACTAGTGCACAATGTGAATATGGTAAATGTGCATTCCAAATACCCTATGTATAAAAAATTTCACTCAAAACTAGTATAAGGAGTAAGGATTGCCACCTTTGGAGATGCCATAAGAGCCCCTAATTAGATAGGTTCAGTATGAAAAGTATCCAAAATATGCAAGGGAAAAAAATTTAATGTGTAAAGCAGCATAATTATTAAAAAATATTCAACACTAGAATGCTTTCTAAGGATATGCTACAGTCATAGATGTAAAAATGTAGTGGTAAAGTATGCACATACTATTGCAAGAAAAAATTGTTACTTATTTCATAAATTTGTTGAAACATACTCTATAAAATAAGGACATATCATAAAATATTTCCAATTTATTGCACAATCTATTAGACTATGAAAAAAGAGGTCAACAGAGAATGGAAAGGGTATCCTAGTACAGAAAACTAAGAAGCCATGGGATGTTGACTCTAGACTAGACATTGAACTTAAAGGCTATGTAGTCCCAAATGTTGTATTTGATTTTGGGAGCACAATTAAGATGATTCTATTATGCCTATTTTTAGTATCCCCTCTTTTTCTAAAAGTCTTGACATGATTAGTCCTTCCATATGGTGACTTTTTTCATAATTTTTAAATCTAATTGTGGCGGCCAACTTATTTACATTAGTTTGAATGATCATTTTTATATGTGTATGCAAATATGAGATATTAATTATTTGAAATGATTTTATTACTAAGAACAATAATTTAAGGAAATTCATAGTAAAATATGGATCATTTAAGTATATTTTGCATTAAAAATATCAACATGGTTACACCTCTTTTATAGTTTAGTATGTGAGTACTTTTTGATTTGTCCTAATTCTAAGTTCAATATTTGAACAAAAACATCAATGTGACATTTATAATAGGATTTAATAGATAAAATCAATAACCTATGTCAAAAATGAGGTAATGATGACACAAATTTGTATTGAGTTAACCTTGTCAATAATCTTTAATATAGTTATAGTATGATTTGTAGAGATATAATTTCACAAGATTGATATTTAAATTGCATATTATTTAATATGTGATTAAATAATAGTTTCATTCAATTTTTGATCCTAATATTTTATTGTACTTAAACATACTAATTCATGATTAATTAAGAGTAGATACATGTTTTCATAGCATTCTGCTTCTCCAACTAGAATTTATTGTAATACAAATACATTAATCTTCATGACATGTTTCCTGGCATCATAAAAAATATCAAGCAAGGAAACTATTAGTGGTTATTTATAGCCAAATGGCTATAAGTAGGGTTTTTTTAATTTTGTAAATGACTAATTTTGGAAAAATATACATAGGCTAAATAGCCTCAATTTTATATAGTTTCATAGTTCAAGACACAGATTTTCCTTATAGAGTATACTCGATCCTATTTGAAGACATAGAGTTGTCAGAGTTATTATACATATATGGGTCTGATTCACTAGAAAATTATATGAGACATGTATAAGTTAGTCTAGAATCATCACGTATATGTGTATGTATGTATGTATGTATGTATATATGTAATAAGGACCACATAGGACATGATAAGTATTAGTGTAGGTTTTTATTTTTTCCTATTATTTAATTAGGGAAATTATATATTTGTGCAAACATAGAGTTTTCCTACATTCACGGGATAGGCTAGCTTATGTGGAGATGTGTGTCATAGATGTATCATAGGTGTCATAATAATGTCATAAGTAACTCCTTTGACCGGCTATTTTGGGTATGGGAGTTACTTCTCTATTCTTAACACCTTGTCACCACCTTTCATGGAGGAGTTATAGTCTATTCTTGGGGTGTTTTGACCACCTTTTGTGGAGGAGTTACTTACATGCTCTCCTATGTGTATTCTTCACTTTGGCCATCTTATGTTAATGGAATTATTGGCTTTTCTCCAAATTGTCTATGCAATTGTCTCTTGTTTTATTTCATTTACTTTAGCATTTTGTGGTATTCACTTTCTTCATCCCGTGCAACCATGACTCATGCATCCTCATTATTCAGACCTTGGCGAATCCTCTGATATGGTATCAGAGCCACCCCGATAACTGGTTGGATATTTTGCTATTGCTATATCATCCACAGAAGTAGAGTATAGGGGAGCTATTAATGCAGCTACTGAGGCTATTTGGCTTTAAGGGATACTTTCTGAGTTTGGCATTCCTATCAGGTAGCCCACCATCATTTATTGTGACAATCAGAGTACCATTTAGATTTGCAAGAATCTAGTTCAACACCAGCAGACCAAGCACATAGAGATTCACATGCATTTCATTCGAGAGCTTATTCATAGTCAGGTCATTGACTTAATCTTTTGCCAGTCTTTGGAGTAGGTTGTAGACATCTGCACCTAACCTTTCATTGATAGCAAGTTCATTCATCTACGAGCTCTTCTTGGGGTGCAGTCTACATCTACAGCAACATCATCTTCAAGGGGGGCCTTCTAGCCTCTTCATTTCTTTTATGTCTCTCTTTTTTTTTGGGGGGGGGAGTTTTTTCTTACGGGTTTTCTCCTTTTCTCTATCTTATGGAAGATTGCATTTGTACATGGCTACCTCATCAGGCCTAGTTGTTGGGACCCATTTTTCCACACTACCCACCTAAGTTGCGCTTATGGGGGGGTATTAGTGTAGGTTTTTATTTTTCCCTATTATTTAATTAGGGAAATTATATATTTGTGCATACATGGAGTTTTCCTACGTTCCTGGGATAGGCTAGCTTATGTGGAGATGTGTGTCATAGGTGTCATAAGAATGTCATAAGTAACTCCTTTGACCAACTATTCTGGGTATGGGAGTTACTTCTCTATTCTTAGCATTTTGTCACCACCTTTCATGGAGGAGTTACAGTCTATTCTTGGTGTGCTTTGACCACCTTTTGTGGAGAAGTTACTTACGTGCTCTCCTATATGTATTCTTCACTTTGGCCATCTTATGTTAATGGAATTATTGGATTTTATCCAAATTGTCTATGCAATTATCTCTCGTCTGATTTCATTTACTTTAGCATTTTGTGGTATTCACTTGCTTCGTCCCATGCAACCATGACTCGTGCATCCTCGTTATTCAGACCTTAGTGAATCCTCTGATAATAAGCTTAAGGTATTAATTATATTTTATCAAGAAAATGTTTTGAATATTCTTTATCACTACATACTCTTCCTTCTATATGATTTTTAATAACTAAAAAACTTAATAATAAATAATTTTCAAACCTAATGTTTATTTTATTTCTATCATTGAATGTAATGCAATTGGAGTTAAAGCTATAGGGATTGAGGTTTATATTTTCCCCCATTTTAAAGTGAATTGGCATTGGCATATTGAGGGACCCCAAGGCAAAATTTAATGTTGGTCTAACATGTCACCTACAAGATTAATGAAAGTTACTTGAATACATATGTGATGGTTTCTCTATTTTTCTTATCATTTATACAAGCTCTTGGTAAAAGCAAAGATCTGGTAGTCAGAATTGAAGCTCTAGTAGTCAAAATATTGGGATGAGAGGTTGGAAACAAAGGCACTAATAAATTCTAAGATAGTTTCCTTATGATTGAAATATACAAACTTATATTTTTTATTTTTAAAGATTGAGAGCAATTGTTTGCATGCACAGTCATTTGTGTTAAAATGAATAAATATAATAATAGGTTCCCTAAAAAACATTTGTTTAAATATATTTTTAAAAAATATTGTGCATGTTAGTTTTCTTAGAAATTTCATGTGTACCTAATTTTTTTCCCTTAAACTTAAAATCTATGAAATGGGTATTTTCTGGTTAGTCAGAAATATGATGAAAATGATCATGAGGCTCTATTATGTTTATTCATTTTATTTAAAATAAGTATCTTGAATGCCATTATTTCTCAGATGAAATGACTTTCTTAGTTTTTTAAAATAAGTATGTGGTAAAGGCCAACCTCATAATATAATTCATCTTCTTATTTGTGAATGTTTAAAATAAGTATTTTTCATGCCATTATTTCTCAAAGGAAAACAATTTGTTATTTGTTTAAAAGAAGTATGTGGTAAAGAATAACCACATAATATAATTCATTTATTTTTGAACATTGTTTAAAAGAAGTATCTTGCATGTCATTATTTCTTATAGGAAATTAGTTTCTTGTTTGTTTAAGGTTTAAGGTGGTAAAACTAAAGACCAACCAAATAATATATTAATTTGAGTAAAAATTGTGACAAAAAATTAGAGTATATATATATAATTTTGTTCTTTGCATATTGTTTAAAATAAGTATCTTACATACCATTATTTCTCAGAGGAAATCAATTTCTTAATTGTTTAGGGTGGTAAAACTAAAAACCAACCAAATAATATATTAAATTGAGTAAACATTATGATAAAAAATCAAGGTATAGAGTATAAATAATAAACTGACTATGGGTCCATAGGGTAAGACTATATATATAGTCTTTCCCTATATCCCCATAATCAGTTTATTATTTATGCTCTATACCTTAATTTCTTGTCACAATTTTTGCTATACTTTATTTAATATATTATTTGTTTGATCTTTACCACGTACTTCTTTTTAATAAACAAGCAGTTGATATTCTTTGAGAAATACTGTCATACAAGATACTTGTATGAAAAGTGAAGATGACATAACTAAAAAAGTATAATTATTCCCTTAAGTTTATTATGTCATAAGTAATCTTTATATATGAAAATTAAATATTAGGGTTTTGAAAATTGAGAAAG
This sequence comes from Torreya grandis, assembly GCA_037957365.1. Taxonomy (NCBI): domain Eukaryota; kingdom Viridiplantae; phylum Streptophyta; class Pinopsida; order Cupressales; family Taxaceae; genus Torreya; species Torreya grandis. The sequence continues at coordinate 577,440 of JARHVA010002846.1, read as the reverse complement.
CTGGATGAAGATAATGAAAATTATATAAATGATCAATTTTGACATAGTGGTTTATCTTAATTAAAAAAACTCTAAAATATTTTAGGAACTTTTATTCAAAATGAGTCTTTGATTATTTGGCATGGTAAAAATTGGAAATATTGGTTTTGGATTTTTGAACATACAGTTGTGTGTGTGTGTGTGTGTGTGTGTGTGTGTGTGTGTGTGTGTGTGTGTGTGTGTGTGTGTGTGTGTGTGTGTGTGTGTGAGAGAGAGAGAGAGAGAGAGAGAGAGACAGAGAGAGAGAGAAGAGACTCATAGGGCTAGGAATTTGTATGGATTTGAGTTTCATGTATTTGATTATGGCCTATTTACCATTTTATTGAAAGTGGTATGAGGATTGTGAAATAAAAAATGGGACAAGATCTCAACGTTGATCCACATAGCTTTAATTCTTCCTACACCGCATTCAATGCCAAAAATAAAATAAATATTCAGTTTGAAAATTATTTATTATTAAAACTATATAGAAGGAAAAGCATGTGGTACCAAAGAATATTAAAAAAAATCATAGTTTTAAAATTATAAACTATATAATAAGGTCTACCAAAATGTTTGAAGTGTGAGTTTTGGTTTGTACTCAGTTTATACTAAGTACTACACATGATCTTACCATATGTAGTGCACAAAAAGAGTCTTGGAGCCTCATGATCATACTATATATTATTTTTAAATGTTTAAGGTAATAATTATATTCTAGTTATCATGGTTTGTAAATTAAATATAAAAAAATTGAAAGGCCATTATGGATGTGGGTAAGACATTTTGACATACCTTATTATATAGTTTATAATTTTAAAACTATAAAAAAAAAATTGAATAATTTTTCAATTATGTCATCCTTGATTTTCATAGTTGTCAAAGAGTATAAATAATAAACCAACTATGCCAAATAATATTTAAAACATTTTTATAATTTTAAAATTACAAACTATATAATAAGGTCTGCCAAAATATCTTAACCATATCCATATTGGCCTTTCAAATATCTTTTAATTTCAATTTTAGAACCCTGAACCAAAATATAATTATTAACTTAAGTTGATTATGTCTTGAGTAGCCCTTATCACTCACACTCACACTCACACAGACACACACACACATACACATGAAAATTGAACATCATGGGTTTCATGTATTCGATTATGGCCTACTTATCATTTTTTTGAAAGTGGCATGAGGATTGTGAAAGAATAATGCATGGTTTTATTAGGCTAGTAGTTGTTATTTTAGTATGGTTGTAAAGAAGATAGAATGATTAATTTTTATGCATAATTATGGTTATATAAGTATTATTTTCATTTTGTTTTAAATTGAAAAAATTTATGCATTGTATTTTTAAGATAATGAAAATTTAGAAGTATTTGAGTTCAATTGTATAAAATGCTTATTTTAGCATATTTTATTAGATGTCATACTAGAATCTAGGTTCAATTGATTCAGGTAGAGATGTTTGAGGTCATGATGATGATCAATGTAGTGAGGCTACTCCATAGGATAGCTCTTGAGATGGCCAATTTTTTCATGGTTGTAGGGCTGTTAATATGTTTGTAAAACCATTTAATCAAAGAACCTATATTTCCTTACATTTTGATGCCAATGACCCTACCTTTTGGAATTTTTTCAACTCTTTGCCTACTAACTCTTTGAATTTTTATGGAAATAAAGGATGGATGGGAACATATTAGAGGAATCATCCTCATAAATGAGGCATTACAAATGAGCCCTTTCAACACATGTATGCTTCCATTTAGCCTAATGAGCATAATTTTCTATTTCCCGAGCCACCTTAACTTGAAAATATTCTTGAACTAACTAAAATATTGAATCCAAATTAAATTATTCCACTTAACACTAATATTCCACCCCTTGAACCTGAAAAACATGCTTCTTCTAATAGAAAACATGTTAGTATCCCTATAACACAACCTATGAAGGTTATAATGTTAAAAAAAGATTAAGTTGGATGTAGATGATTTTGAATGGGCCTCAACCCACTTGATGAAACTTACTACTTCTTCCATTGAGTATACTGAGTACTTGAATGATAAGGGTTCCCATTTAATAGATTTGGTTTCTAATACAAACTCTAATTGAAACTTAAATTCTTGTGTCAAAATTTTCGTTAATACTTGGTATTAAATACTATCTTGATATTTTTAAGTATATTTATATTATTTTTGGAGGTTTTGATATATAAATGGTAGTATTTTATTTCCTACATAAAAGTATGTTTAAATGGTTTACTCTTTATTGAACAATTATGAAAACAAACATGGATTTTAATGTTTTATAATAATTTTTTAAAGTCTTTTTGTACATATTGATCATGTTTTAGCCTTGCCAAAATTAGTAGATAAATGCATGTAACATAATCAAGATTCAATATGAGCTTGAGGGAGAGGTTGAAATCAATATATATTTTTTGTTATTCTCCATGTCCCAAAATTATGGTTCTTGAGGGCTCTTTTTGTGCAATACATATAGTAATATCATGTGAAATAATTAGTACACATTGAGTACAAAACTTTGTAAGTATTTCAAAAGACTAATCTAACATATAAAAGGGATATCAAGAGACTAATCTATAAGTATACATTGAGTCTTTTTCTCTTGGTTTCTTTCATTTCATTTATTTTCCCATCTTTTCAACTATATAGATATAAAATATATATCAAGATATTGATAAAACACTTTGATATAATCATAAATCTTTCTTTCAAGAGATTGCATCTTCTATAGGTTTTACTCTATTGGATAGGTTAGATTATATTATTTAAAATCTGATGACATATACATATATTTAATAACTGAGATATAAAGTATAAAATAAGGTTTGCCAAAATATATTAACCATATTCATAATCAATAATGTCATTTAAAAAAAATTATTCAATTAACAATCCATGCCAACCAAAATATTATTATTACCTTAAACTAGTTATGGGGCCATAGGGCAAGACAACTATGAAAAGCGATGATGGAAAGCCAATATCTTTCAAGAAATGCTTTTAAGATAACTTATAATTATATTTTTTCATTTAAATATAGATGATTTTGCATGTAAACAAAAGATCTCAATTTTTTGTTTGATTAAGAGAACATGTCTATAACAGTTATAAACTCTATTATAGTGACACATATATATTCAAGTATAATTAATTTGGTAAAATACATATGTGATAGTTTCTTGATTTTTATAGTCATTGATGTAACCTATTGGTAGAAGAGAAGCTCTGTTAGTCAAAATATTGGGATGAGAGGTTGGAAATGAAGGTGCAAACAATTTTTAAGGTAGTTTCCTTGTGATTGTAAGGTATTGATTTGTGTTTCTTTTATTTTGAAGACTGAGAGTAGTTGTTTGCATGAAAATTCATCTATATTAAAATGAATAAATATAATGATAATGTCTTAACCATATTCATAATCGATAATGATAAGGTCTATCAAAATATCTTAACCATATCCATAATCAATAATGGCCTTTCAAATATTTTTTTTATTTCAATTAACAAACCATGACAACTAAAATATAATTATTACATTAAGATTATTGTGTCCTAAGTCACAAGTGGTCCTTAAAACATTTATAAAATTGAGTAAAAAAACATGATATTCCTTTTATATTGTTTTAATAACTAAAAATATTAATACTAAATAATGTTCAAACCTAAAGTTTATTTTATTTCTAACATTATATGTGGTGCAGGTGGAATTAAAGCTTCGAGGATCAAGGTTTAGATTTATCCCTATTTTTAGTGAATTGGTGTTGTCATATTGAGAGTCCCCAAGGCAAAATTAATGTTGGTCTAACACATCACCCATGGGATTAATAGAAGTTTCTCGAATACATATGTGATAGTTTTCTCAAAATATCTAGTCATTTATGCAAGCTATTGGTGGAAGTGAAGTTGTTGGTCCAATATAGATACCTAAAGTTCATTACACTATAGATACATCAAATGAGTTTGGTATAAAATAATAAGGGAACACCAAAATATACTTATACATCTTTATAATAGATTTTAAAATTGTTATAGTGTAATGTCCCCAAATTTCTGTTAAAATGGTTTAATTAATTTAATTAATTTATGTTGTCCAAAAATTAAGATTGCTTCAAAAGGATAACTTTAATTAATTAATTTAATTATTATGGAAATAAATAAAATAAAGTTGACTTCTTCTAGAAGTTTTCTGGGAGCCTTTAAAATAAGTTGAGGGCAAAGCATTTGGAATATCTTTTGTTGCTAAAATTATTCTAAGTATTGTGAAGCTTGAATATGTGATTCAGCTAAAATCTCTTAGGATGCAAACCTTCAGTAGATTGGAGAAGGGTTGGATGAAAACCCAACACTTTTCAAGGGTGGATTTGTGACGAAATTTAGATTGTGCATATTGATCAGATCTGGAGCTTCAGAGGTCATTCACTGGGTATATCAAGGGTTCAGCATATGCAGAGGTTTCTAGGTATTTATTCATTAAAGTTGATTTAAGATATATATATATATATATCTTTAGATTAGGTGCTATACAAAATCCAAAAAAATTGGTACTAGGCCATACCAGTAGATTTAGAATAGGGAAGAAGGGCACAGTTCGTAGTTGCAGGCCGTAGGGTATTACAGAGGCTGACATTGGTAGATAAGTGACCGGCATCAGCAGGTAGACCAACATCGGCCGATCAGTGATTGACATCGGTAGTCAGGTAGTCACAGGCAGAGTCACCAGTAGGTAGAGATCGCCACCAGACAGCCGATGATGGCAGTGTATCGACTAATGTCAGTAGAAGCACTGACGTCGGTGACTGTGTTTTCACACAACGTCTAGATCTGTGCATACTTCCAGGTTCTTGCTTATTTGGGCTTCATTATACCCTCTATAGTATAGCTATGTACTTTAATTTTTTATTTATTCACTGTTGAAGCAAATTTGGGCAATATATTTTTGTATCAGCATACTCTAAAGGCAAATAATTAGATTTATATCTTTGTCTTGTAAGAACCTATATTTTTGTGTCTCCAAATTTAGTTTGGGATCTTTCAGTGGTATCAGAGCCATGCATCTTGCCAGCCTATCGGGGTAAATATATTTTATTTCTATGCATCCTAAAAGATTTGATAGAAGCCATAGATATTTTACACGTAGTAGAGCTCAGTACGAGCGAGAGTTGGGTTTAGGACAGGAACCTATCATGGCCGAAGAACAAAGGAATGCCCATAGAAACCAAGATGAGGTAGAAAGAGAGATGATGAGGACCCTCATCACTACCCAGCCTAGGATTGTTCAAGCTCTAGACCGATTATAAGATACCATGGAGTGTTTAGAGGTGGATAGACACAGAGGTAGGAGGAATAGATCAGTTTCAGTGATAGGTAGTCATCATACCCATCAGTCTAGTCAGCATAGTCACCATTCCCATTTTTCAGTGGGGATCTCCCGACATTCCTCTAGGTGAAATCATCATCATACACCTACTCCAAATAGACCATTACTGCCTCAGTTTGTACTAGGTGGACAACCATTATAGGTGGATCCACCAGAGATTGGGTTCCAAGAGTCCGTTTTGGTAGCCACAGCAGAGTGGAGAGCTTTACCCCCAGAGGTTAGGGAGGTTTTTCCTTTTCCCCAGTATTTTGCACAACATAGAGACACAGCCAGATTCAGGGGAGATTGGGGTAATAGACCACCACAGCAGCAACATAATCATGACCTCAATAGAGCTACAGGGAAGATTACATTGGCTCTATATAATGGCTCTAGAGAGACTAGTGCAAGAGCTTGGGTCCACAAGCTAGACATATATCTTTCTTTGAGGCCCATGCCTGAGCGTGAGGCCATTCAATTTGCGGTGTTACATTTAGAGGGGATTGCATATGATTGGTGGCACCATGGATTGGTCACCTAGGATCATGATTTAGTTCACTCCTATGCTGAGTTCACTGAGTGACTCATTACATGATTTGACCGTAAGGATACATAACTTTATTACAGGGAGTTGGCTCATCTTAGACAGAGTGGACATGCAGAAGCTTATATTAATGAGTTTCAACATATTACGGTTATGGTACCTGATATGCCTCAGAGACAGAGTGTGATGTTATTTATTGAGGGATTATAGGATAGACTTAAGGAACTAGTACGTGCTTTCCAACCAGCCACTCTTAAGGATGCCATTGATGTGACATTGAGACTAGATACTGTTCCCACTTCTTATTAGGGTGATAAGAAAATAGCCACAGACTCTCAGCCTATAGAAAAGGCCAATGCACCACAAAATAAAGAAGGGTCATCCTCTATAAATCCTTGGATGAATTAGGAGACTAGGAATGACTTGAGGAGGAAAAAGTTATGTTTTTCCTGCAAAGATCCATGGGAACCAGGGCACCATTGCATGGGTAAAGGAAAGGTTCATTTGATTGAGGTAACTTCTGAGTGTGGAGATGAGGAGGTTCCTGATACAGACATTGAGGATAATATTAAGCAGGTTTAGACACAGTTGGAGTTAGACACCCCAGAGCCTTTGACATCAGCCAAAGCAATTATGGCTACCCTTTCTAGTTATCCTAACTTTCATGCCTTTTGGTTGAAAGGTACACTTAAGGGTAAGTGGGTCATGAGCTTGGTAGATATAGGTGTTACACATAACTTCATTGACCGGAAGTTAGTGGGAAGGTGTGGATTATAGTATGATAAGTTTGGTGGTTTTGGGGTAAAGGTTGTAGATGGTGCAGTTTTGGGTTGTACCAAACAGATTCCATAGCTTAGCATTCAGATGGGGGATTACACTCTAACCGATGATTTTTATGTGTTTCCTTTAGAGGAAAATGTTGTGGTCTTGGGCATGTAGTGGTTACAGGGTATTGGGCGCTACATTATTGATCACCACCATATGCAGTTAGAATTCCTTTCTGGGGGAAGGAAGATTATCGTGAGGGTAGCACAAGATGGAGGACCTAAGGAGGGGTCATCTCATAGGATGGAGTCTCATTTTATAGGTGATGAGTAAATAATTCTATTTTTTACAGGCCATTTTCCTTTCCAATTATGAGTCAACATCCTTATGGGGATTGTGAGAGTTTGATAATCAGAGTAGCGCAGCAGCCTTTTTTCTAAGTCTAAGGTATGTGATGGTGAATTTGCTAATTACATGTTGAGAATTATCACACTACTCTTTAGGAGAAATAAGGAGAATTTATTCACAGATATTTTGCAGCATGGTGTTTCTGATAGAAGAGTTTGCAAATTTTTTAGAATAATATGGAATCTAGGAAGTTGGTGTTGGGTATCAGGAGTGAATTGCTTGGGGACAAGCAATCTCTAGGAAGGGAGGACTGTAATGTCCCCAAATTTTTGTTAAAATGGTTTAATTAATTTAAGTTGTCCAAAAATTAAGATTGCTTCAAAAGGATAACTTTAATTAATTAATTTAATTATTATGGAAATAAATAAAATAAAGTTGACTTCTTCTAGAAGTTTCCTCGGAGCCTTTAAAATAAGTTGAGGGCAAAGCATTTGGAATATCTTTTGTTGCTAAAATTATTCTGAGTATTGTGAAGCTTGAATCTATGATTCAGCTAAAATCTCTGAGGATGCAAACCTTCAGTAGATTGGAGAAGGGTTGGATGAAAACCCAACACTTTTCAGGGGTGGATTCGTGACAGAATTCAGATTATGCATATTGATCAGATCTGGAGCTTCAGAGGTCATTCACTGGGTATATTAGGGGTTCAACATATGCAGAGGTTTCTAGGTATTTATTCATTAAAGTTGATTTAAGATATATATATATCTTCAGATCAAGTGCTATATGAAATCTACACAGATCGGTACTAGGTCGTATTAGTGGATTCAGAATAGGGAAGAAGGGCACAGTTCATAGTTGCAGGCCACAGGGTATTACAAAGGCCGACATCGACAGATAATTGATCGGCATCGACAAGTAGATCGACATCAGCTGATCAACAACTGACATCGGTAGTCAGGCAGTCACAAGCAGAGTCACTAGCAGGCAGAGATCGCCACTAGACAGTTGATGATGGTAGTGTATCGACCAATGTTGGCAGAAGCACCGACGTCGGCGATTGTGTTTTCACACAGCGTCGAGATCTATGCATACTTCCAGGTTCTTGCTTATTTGGGCTTCATTATACCCTCTATAGTATAGCTATGTACTGTAATTTTTTATTTATTCACTGTTGAAGCAAATCTGGGCAATATATTTTTGTATCAGCATACTCTAAAGTCAAATAATTAGATTTATATCTTTGTCTTGTAAGAACCTATATATTTTGTGTCTCCAAATTTAGTTTGGGATCTTTCATATAGACATGTTCTCTTAATCAAAATAACACAAAAATATACCTAATTGGTATAAAATAACAAGGGAACACCACAATATACTTATGCATATCTATAATAAAGTTTAAAAATATTATAGGCATGTTCTATTAATCAAAAAGAAAAAAAAATACATAAATTACCTCTTAATCATATATATACTTTGCATTATCTTCAACAAGCTTTCTTAAAACCCTGATAAAATAAATATCAAAATCAATCACAAAATTTGTTGTCCTTCCTCGATCAACCTCAAATTTTATATGCCTAAATTTAAAATTTCAGCATGCCAATTTTCCTTATTTTTTTCTTGACAATTATTATTTTCATTCTCTTCAAAATTTGTTGGACTCGGATCTAGTATTATAAAACTATAGTGTGTTTGAAGAATTATTAATCACTCCTTTTCTTTCAGATGTTGACTTCCAAATTACTAGAGCTCTATCAAATAGAAAATTGAGGACATTGTATCTAGTTGTTTAGAGCCTCAGGCAAATCTCTAATTTTTTTAAGATTATTTCTTAACTTTGACTTTAAAAATGACAATGCATTAAAAATTCTTTCATCTTCCATTGAGTCCAAAATCATTATTTGGCATAAATTAACAAGATTAAAATATTTTGAGATACCAAATCACATTATATTTCACTCAAACTTAAGGTAGTCCATAGTCTAGAGATTGAGCCATATTCAAAATCATAGTCCAAAACTTGTTTTGGAAAATTGATTAGACTACTACCTTAGCTTTGGTAAATATAAAAATGCCTTTAGTTTTTTCACCATTCAATTATACACTCTTGCATAAGTGTTGGGCCAAGGTTTTGATTTTATTTTAAAAGTATGATGAGCTAACATTTTTCCAATTTTGAGGGTACATCACAACCATGGATTCTCATAGTCATCTTGAGGAAAGAGATATCTAATCTATAAAGAGAATTTTTTTGCAATTTCCTTCAAGATGTAACTTATAGAGGATACAACCTCAAGGAATTGATCCTTTGTAATAGGAACTTCTTTGAATCTATCAAATCAACCAATTGTGTCAAAAGTGTGAGTTGTGGTCTATACTCAATTTATTCTAAGTGTTGCACATGATCTTACCATATGTACTATACAAAATAGTCCTAGAGCCTCATGACAATAATATATATCTATTCAATGTTTAAGGTAATAATTATATTTTGGTTGGCATGGTTTTTTAATTGAAATAAAAAATATTTGAAAGTCCAATATGGATGTGCTTGACATTTTGGTAGACCTTATTATATAGTTTATAATTTTAAAACTATGAAATTTTTTTGAATATATTTTTTAGTTATGTCATCCTTGATTTTTATAGTTGTCTTGCCCTATGGCATGATAGTTGGTTTATACTCTATACTCTTAATTTTTGTCACTATTTTTGATATACTCATTTTATTATATTATCTGGTTGGTCTTTACCACATACATATTTTAAACAAATAAGAAATTGATTTCCTCTAGGAAAAATTGATATACATGATACTTCTTTTTAACAATGCATAAAGAACAAATTAAATAAACATAACAGAGCCTCATGATCATACTATATTTTGTTTTTAAATATTTAAGGTAATAATTATATTCTGATTGTCATGGTTTGTTAATAGAAATAAAAAAATATTTGAAAGGTCATTATTGATTATTTATATGGTTAAGACATTTTATCAGATCTTATCATTATTGATTATAGATATAGTTAAGATATTTAAAATATAATGTTTTGAATAAATATCTTTGAAGAAATGATTTTCAGGGAACTTATCATTATATTTATTCATTATATTTTTGTTATACTTAGTTTATTATATTAATTGGTTGGTCTTTATCACATACTTATTTTAAACAAACAAGAAATTATTTTCTTCTGAGAAATAATGACATGCAAGATATTTCTTTTAAATAATGCACAAAGAACAAATTGAATAAATGCAATAGAGTCTCAAGATCATAATGTATTTTGTTTTTAAATGTTTAAGGTAATAATTATATTCTAGTTGGAATGGTTTGTTAATTGAAATAAAGAAATATTTGAAAGGCTAATATGGATGGGCTTAAGACATTTCAACAGACATTGTTATATAGTTTATAATTTTAAAACTATGAAAATGTTTTGAATATTTTTTTCAATTATGTCATCCTCACTTTCTATAGTTGTCTTGCCCTATGACCCCATAGTTGGTTTATACATTATACTCTGATTTTTTGTCATAATTATTTTTGCAATTAGTTTATTATATTATCTGCTTGGTTTTTTGAGAGACTTAAAGAGGTATGTACTCAATTTATACTTAGTCATATGACCATAAAATTTAGCACTTAAAAAGGACAAATTTAATCTTTAAGAAGAATGAAAAATTTAATTGTTAAAAAGAATGAACTGCAAATAAGAGATTGACTTTAGACTTATCATCCTCTAGCCTCTTTCTCTATTGGTTTTTTCAGCATTATTTCTTGATTTGAATATGACACTTGATTCACTAATTATTTATAAGTTTTTAAAAAGTGATAGTAGAAATCATCAATCAATTTATATTAATGTGGTGATATTTCCAAAGATTATCTAATAGAATTATACCTAAAATTTTGGATTCATTGGGATTTTATAATAATCTTTTAGGGGCCCCTTCTTAAAATTATACTTGATATAAAGCATCCTCAAGCTAACAAGTTTTCATTAACAAGGAATGTGTTGGTTTCTATATTCATCTTGTTTCCTTTGGTTGTGATTATCTAATATAATTAATAAGAGATAGGCCTTGGCATCAATTATAAACCGTGTTTTAAGTAGTTGCTAGCCATTGATAATTTATTATATGCATATGTTGTAAGATCAAGGCTCTTGTCACATGGATAATAGTTGGTGATATAAGTTGATAGGTTGTTTACATAGTCTAAAGGGTTTAATTTACTCCAAACCATGGTGATTAATGTTAATGTTATCTTTTGATATGGATCCTCAACCTCAATACTTTTCATGTAAAATATAATATGACATTCAATGAGAACATATCTCAAAGTAGATAAGATAAATTTAGTGTAAATTTTGGTCTATATTGATTAAATGTTGGGGTCCTTACCTCAAATTTGGTTTTGGTGGTTAAAATTAGATTATCTCTAAACTAGTTGTTAATATTGGTAACGTATAGCTAGTTTGGTGAAGCTTCAACTTATTTGGTAGTGGATGTATTATTAAATAAAATATTGGAACATATCTTAAGCATATTAAATAACAAGTTATGGAAACTACCTCGGAATAAAAGGTCTACTTTTCCTTTGCCTTGTATTTAGTAAGCTAGTTGGAGAAAGTGAAACTTTACAAAAACCTTGGTTGTTTGGCGAGGATGTTCAATTGTGTTTATTTTTTGTCTTGAGAAGCTTGAAAACTTATTAAGGTATGTGGTATTGTTTCAGTCAAAGAATATATGCATGATTTTCTCTATTATTGATCTTCTATGCAATGACAATATATGCATGTTTGAAGGGAATAACATAAGTTGTATATCAATTAAAAATAAATAAGGAGATTATTGATATTTGTTTTAACCAATAGTATATATAGTTTCTTGTTGATTTTCTCTTTTGATAGCTATGTGCATGGAAGTTATATGAGGATATATTTGAAGATTTTACATTCAATCATTTGTTATTTTATTGGGAATCATGGAAATGGGTTTTATAGGCATTCATCAATACAATTTTAAGGTTTCATTATGTCTTTAGAAGTTGAGAATGTGTTTGTGTCATTTTCATGGTATATGTAGTCACTGTGTTTAGATATATTCTTGTTCATTTTGTTTATTGAGTTATTATTTAATAGACTAGTATCCTACATGCATAACTTGATGATATGGTAAGAATATGTGAAAACATTACATGCATACTTAATTTTTAATTTAGATAAATATAAATCTTCTAATTTGGTTTCTCATGGTATTTGTCATTTGGGTTGACATGTATTTTTATGTTAAAAAAAGGTTATCTATCTCTCACAGATTTATATATTTGACTTAATTACCCAAGTAGTGCATTTGATGTTTTACGACTATTGTTATTTCAAACAAATTTAAAATGGGTTTTACATGGATTATGATCAAGGCAACATACCCCCCCCCCAAGTTTCATTGTGTCATTTGTGTAGAAGGTACATATGAAATTTAAAATCATTGCCTCCTCACATGTGCAACCCCTCAACTTGAAGGGTCTAATCATAATTCTACACATTTGCATTCATTTCAAGGTAAGATGATGAAATTATGTAAACATAACTTTGGTGGGTGTTCTAACTCATTCAAGCCCTAGCCATTTATATTGTGCCCAAAACTCTCAATTCATCCCCTCTTTCCTTGATCTTACAATTATCAAGGGTGGTGATAGAGATCATTTGGAGCCAAATTCTTGCAAAGAGGTTAGAGAATAGAAGAAGGTCTAGAAAAATCTTTAAAATGGGGGCTAACATAGTTTATGGAGCATATTACCAAGCACAATGCCATGGTGGTTCAATATTTTATCATTGATTGGACTAAAATGAAGGTCACAATGTAGGGTATCTCCATTAATGTCTCAGAGGAGTTTATTAGTGATACCACGATCATGTCATTTGTTGGTGCTAAATAATTCAAATATCAATCCAAGAAATAGGAATTTCTATGGTGCTTATTTTGAACCAATGACTTCATGCAAACTGAGAAGAAGGGCTTTTCTCATGTTGACCTCCCAAGGTACTATCCTGATGTTTACCTTAAGGTCATGAGATACATGACTCTAGAAGGTAAGTACACCCTAATTTTCTTGCATCATTTATTATTGCCTAATCATTTCATCAATTTTAAAATTAGTCTTCCTTATTTCCTTCTTAAGTCTTTAGAAAGCACTTTCCTTCTCCATCAGGTTAATGACACTAACCCTATACTCCATCAAGGTGTTATCCTTCTGCTCATTAAACATGACCAAACCCTTGTTGGTTGGAAGGTTCCCTTAGGAGGATCATCTTTCAAGGAGGAATCCTTAGAAAAGTATCCTATAGAGGGATCTCACCCACCTCTCAACACTTCCCCCAAAATATTTTATCTAAATCCCCACCTAATGACCTTTCATTCAAGCTTCTATTCATCCCCAAACCCAAACCCATCAAAATTGGGTCTCTCACCACCTCTGACTAGAAGGCCAAGGTCATTATGATGAAGGAATTTGAGAAAAATAAATAGATGCTAGAAAAATTCAATTCAAAGGTCAAACAAGCAGGATTTAGCTTAGAAAATTTAATATAGGACTCAAACGAGCTTCATCGAGTGATAGAGGCCACTGATTAGACCTTTTTACAATCTACCTAGCCTCCACCCCAATCCCCTACTTTCAAATCCCCTAAGGTCTTGAAATCCCCCTTAGGTTCCCCCAACCACCCTCCCCCCCAAACAAACTCCTTCACAGGTGAAAAGAAAGAAGTGACTAAGGATGATATTCCTCAAGGAACCCACTGAAGGCCTTAGGAATCAAAAATGTGCCAAGGTCTCAAAAGACAAATCAAACATCCTAATAAAGGATAGTTCTGCTATTGATGACACCCTAGAGGGTCCCTCCACTTATTCTAGTTTAGTTTTTGTTTTTGGTTCTATTTTTATCTTAGTTTTTGTGTTTCTTTTTTATTATCTTGATCATGAAGAGCCTATTGAAACTTTTGTATCTCACTCTCATGGTTCTAGGTCCCTGTAAAACTTGGATTTACCTTGTCAAATAAAAAATAAGCAAGAAAACTAAGTTTATTTTTATTTTTGAATGATTAAAATAATACATTTATTTTGGCAAACATAGGTGGGTTATCTTTTTTTCTTCTAGGTTATTTTAAATATTTGATATAATTGTGTAAACTATTGAAAATACTTTTAATTTTGAAAATATAAGTTTTTTCATAAATCTCAATTCACAGGATTATATCTTGCATGCATTTTTTAGAACATGAAGTGTAAATTGTTACTATACATCCATTCAGTTAGGTATATTTCCATATGGGTCAAATATTCATTTTTTCATTTTATAAAAAGAATGGTTTTCAAGCTTGAGTTTTTTTACTATTGAGATCTTTGATAGACATAATTACATGCATTCAAATGAGGTATGTGGCTGTTTATAAATTTACAATCAAGATTTTTAGGATAGAAAGATGTTGGAATATGTAAAAAAGGTTCTAAAAATGGGATTTTTAGTTATTGCATGAAATATATGTCCACATGCATTTGATATTTAATAAAGAATATGTCCATGCATTTTTATTTTTGACATTTAATGCTTGATAAATAATATGTCACTTATACATGCATTTTTTGGGGGGGATTTTATATAAGGATTCTCTATTAGTTTTGTTTTCATAAAGGGTTAGTTTTGTGAAACTAAATATTTTGAACATTTGGTAAACCACAAGATGAATATTTACATGTACTTGAATATGGAATGTGGCTATTACTTATAGGGATTTCAAAGCTTTTAGGGTGAGAATATGTTACTAGGAATATTGGAATTATTTTGGGTGTACAATATTTTTCATGCATTTTTTATAACATTCCACTTACATACATTCAACCTTGATATTATTATCATTTCACATGAAAATATTTAGGTGTTTGTTGATAAGTTGTAGACTTGAGGGTTAACTATTTTGAAGTTGTGTGAAAATGATTTGCATATAATGAAGATTAAACATATAGTTGTGAATATGAAATATGTTTTCTTGTGTAAATTGATTTTTCTTTTATAGTGGTTTTAAGAATTAGTGGTAAAATTTGTGAAAGTTTTCAGTTTTTGAATGGAAACAAAGTTCTAGGTATATAGTATTTGGCAAGAGTTTTTGGTCACAAATGATTCTCATGAATTCATATAGTGATATAAGGACTTGATCATTTCATTATGATTCATATGATTTACATAAGAATATTGGTTGTAAACTCAAGTAGTGTTTGATGTATTTCAACTATTAAAGTTATATGTAGAATTTATGCAATATGATTTTGTTGACATTTTCAGTGGCTAAGATTTTATCCATTGTGATTAATAAATTGAAATTTCTTGTTGAATAACACATGAACATTGGGTTGATAGTGGAAATCATAGTATAATATGATTATTAGAGTATTTACATTTTATATAGAATGTTGATTGTGACTGAAATACAACACATTACACAAGTAAATTAATTGTAGAAGGTTGTTTCATTGTGCAGGTAAAAATGGTATTCAAATGACTTGGTAGTAGTCAAATGTTTGATAGTTTTTAGTTTATTGTAAATGAATAATTCAGTTATTGATATTTTCAAACATGTGACTATATAAGTTGAGCTTTAAATTATTATTATGAAATTATTTCAATAGCATGTCAAGGTGGACTCTCGACTCCCATGATTCAGGGAGAAATGTATGAGGAAGAGATGATGATAGACATAATGAAGATACTCCTTCATGGAGTAGTTATTATGGAAGAAATTATCATGGATGTAGTGTTGCTAACACATTTTATCGACCTTTCAATCATGGAACTCATGTTTTAATTCACTCTGATGCATCTAAACATATTTTCTAGGACTTAATAATATTTTTTCATCTTCATTAAATTTTTGTGGTACATCTAGAGGTTTTAAAATATCCCCTTGGATATTTCATCCTTATGGATGAGGTACTCCAAATTAATCTTTTGAATGGAAACACACTACCATATAATATGTTCCACATGATGCCCCTTTGCCTTATCAACATGAAGATTTGTGTAAGTTTGTTGATCTAATATTTGACACTAATTGTTAGTATTTCTTTGCCTATGCCTGATAACCCTACCTCTTCCAATAGGAAAATTGATAGAAACCCTACATATTAACCCTTGTGACTCATGTGTTGAATAAATTCAAACTAGAGGTTAATGACAATTAGGGAGGCACAAATTTAATTGAGTTATCTACTGCTTCATGGAGTATAGTGAGTACCAAAAAAATAAGAGTATTTCGTTGATTGATTTGGTTTATGATAGTGATTTTGAGTGATTGTGTTTTTAGTTGATGGATATTCTATTTTATTTGTTGATACATTAGTACATTATTATTGTGGTACCTTATTTTTTTGAGTTTATGAATAGTTAAATTTGGTGGTGATATATTTTATTTTACATAGCAGTAGAATTATTATTATCATAATAGGAAATTAGTATATTGTAGTTTACTTAATTTTGATTATTAATAGATAAATGTCATTTATATTAGTGCTAAAAGTTTAAGTTTTTATAATTGTTAGCATTTATTGATTATTTAATATATGTTTAGATAAATAGTTATTTTAAAGATGTTTGAACAAGTAAACGGCCCCCACCTATTAGAATTTTTTATTTGATCTATTTTATTATTTACTCTGTTAAACTTTATTAAATTCAAATTATAAAGTTAAGTTATAACTTTATAAACTTGTAAAGTAGCTTATTGACTTTAAAGTCAATTAACTTTAACTAAAACTAACTAAAAGTTAGTTGTAAATTGATTCATAACCATCTCAAATAATAATTACTTTATAAATATATTTAAAAAACATAACAAAGGGAGAAACATACATGTATCAAGATTTCTTCTAAGTTTGAATGATTTCAGTTTTTTCTTATTCTTCTATGTAAGCATCTTTGATATCGAATAATCAATTAAACATAGATAAATTAATGCATTATTTGATGCTATAGTAATTAGTTTGAGTAACATAAGTATATCTAGGTTTATTTATTCATAATTGATTAATCTATAGATTTTGATGCATTAATATCATTTGATGATTATAGATATGCAATCATGTGAATAGATCTTTATGTACTTGACCCAAATAATGATGAATACCTTATATTATGTGATATATTATTTATCTAATGATTATACTTTAATTTTCAGTTGAAGATCATTTTTTAATCATAATCATTTATATTTTCTCAATAAAATCATCTTTATTTACTTGAAGTCAATTCTTATTCATAGTCTTGCACATTTTATTTTATTTTACTTAGATTATTTTATTTATATTTGTTGTTTCTTTATTTACGTAGATTTTTTTTCTTAAATTAGTTGGTTTATTTTACATATAGAGCTAATTCTTTGTTTTCTTATTTTTTTCATTTCTATGTTCTTAGGTAATTTTATATTTCTTAATTAAATAATTTATTTCATAGTGAACTTATTTTATGTTTGACCTATCTCAGGGTCCTACCATCCATATGGCAGTGCCCCCTAGGCTAGCCTTTCCAAAATCTCTATTGATGACCTCCCTTTGAAGCTAATTGTCCCTAAATCCAAACCAATCATTCTAGATTAATCACCTTTGGGGAAGTCATCAAAAAATAAAAATTTCTCCTATCAGAAAAAATAAAAAATAATAAATAGCAGTTAGAAATTTTCAACAATAAGTTACATGAGGCTAAGATGAATTTAGTAAGACTCATACAAGAATGGAATGCCTTAAAGAGACAATCAATTATGACTATCCAATCTTTTACCCATTCTAACAAGGTGGACAAGACTTCCATAAAAGATCATTTGAAGGTGATGGAGACCCCCCCCCTCCTAAGATCCCCAGCATTACTCCCATCAAGAGAACCCCACTACATGAATAGGGGAAAAAAAAGCCATAGATGATCCTTCCCAGAGATGACACTGAAGGACCTGGTAATAAAATGAGGGTTAAGAATTCTAAGAACAAGAAAGGTACATCATAAAAGAAGACTAAAAAAGAGAAGGAATCATTGAAGGCCCCCCCCTCATGATCTATCTTATTTTTTATGTTTTTTTTCCTCCCATGGGGTTAATTAGCTAATGTTTGTTTCTTTTTGTTATTCCAGCCCTAGGGGCCTGCTACTCTTTTTTATAACTCTTTACTATGGTTTTTGGTCCCTATAAAACAAGGTATTTTACCCTATCAAATTAAAAAAAGTTATTTTATGTTCTATTTATTTACTTTATGTTTTAGATTAGATCATATTTATATTTCATTTTGGATACTTTATTATTCACATATTTGTTTATTTTTTGTTTTGCTCTCTTTTAAGTTATTTATTATCATATTGCTATTTTATTTACTATTTTATCATAGTTTTATTTACTTATTTAGTATTCAAAGTGCTTATTTGGTTTTATTATTTATTTACTTGCTACCTTAGTTTAAGTTCAATAGAAGTTTGCTGATTAGTATTAGAAATAGTTTATTTTCTTAGTGTTAGTGTTAGTTTTTAATGTTAACTAAGTATGAGAGTTTTAGTTTTTGTTTCCTTGTGTGGTTTTCATTTCCATTTCTTATTTTTTTGTTTGGTTTATTTCATTTATTCATTTTACTTTATTTTAAATCTTATGGCGTTAAGTGATTGATAAGATAGGGACATGGATAAGAAATTATACATATCAGAGATATTTCCTTCAATGGATTGCCTCTTTCATAAGCTTTACATGATTGGATAGGTTAGATTATATATTTTTAATCTAATTCTAAATTTATTATTTAAGAATTATTTTATTTATAAAATATAATAATGCATAATTCAATGTTTGATTTATTGACTTATTCCTAGGATTATTAAAAAACTCTTGTACACATCTTAGGATCGATTCTTATTCCTTAGACCCCATATGATTAAACCATTATGATTTCATCTTAATCTTATAAATAAGTGAAAAGGTTGATTCATTGACATAATAAATTTCATCATCAAAAAATTTGGTTTCTCCACTAGGGGGTTTTCTATAAATCTTATTTTTTTTGTTTTTATTTTTATTCTATATTTTTTATTATTTGTTTTAATTCTTCAAGACCATGACCATTGGTGTTCCCCATCCTATTATCTAACGTAAAATTGATATTGCCAAGGATCAAGTGGATATTGATTCTAATCTTATTCACTTTGGTTGGTAAAATAAATCATATGATTTGTATCATATTCTTGAGGTTATAGCCAAGAAAGAAAATTAATCGATGTTTGAAATAGATTGGTATGTTATTCTTAGTCGTAAAACACTTTTTCATATTCAAGAAGATAATTGTTGTATTCATCAAGAAAGAGAACATATTTTTATTGTTAATACTCAATCTAGAATTTATTTTATTTCTGTATATTTTTGTTTCAATGATTTTATTATCCCCACTGACTCTAATATAATTGCACTTTTAAATCAGTGTATTAAAGTAGTGGAACCTATTGGAAATTACAATGGAAGATCATCGAGAACATTAAGTTCAATACTTGATTCCAAGTTTATAGAACAACAAAGATCGAGCAGAATCAACGATAATTAAATAGATTATATTGTAGATAATGAATAGTCTCTAGTGAATCCTTGGATTCATAAAAATCCCATTAAAATTGGTGCTCATCCTAGTAAGTAACCTTCACTTAAAAGACACAATGTCTCTAAATTATCAGGAAGTCCTGGTGAGTCTTGGGAATATCATTTATATGTTTTTAATCTAGTTTATGCTACTCTTGGTATTGTAAATGGATTTTTTCAATCTTAGACTCTTTTCATAAACTTTAAAAGGTAAAACTTATAATTATTTTATTATTATTCCTACTAGGGTTATTAGTACTTGGAAAGATACTTAATATTGGTTAGAACTTCATTTTGACAAAATGAAATAAGATTTAGAGCTAGTCAATGAACTTGTTAATGTTTATAGATGGTTTACCATTTCATAACCAATTTCGCTAAGCTACATTAAAATATTCATCATGATGTTATACCATCTAAAAAAATTTATAGATTAATTTAGAAGTGTTTTTACCTCAAACTATATAATGGCTTTAGAAAACAAAGATATAACAAATTATGATGAAATTATTAATTTTTACATAGAATATAAAAATAAATTAAAACATGTTGGTTTTAAATATAAAGCTTCCACATGTTTAAATTTTGAAATTTCATAAAATTTAAAATCTATTCATGATCTTGGCAATGAGTTGGCCACCGTCAAATGATAATTAAATGACAAACCTTCTACATTAGGAAAGAATTTCAATCCTCATAAGAGTAAAAATTAAGAACAAGTTCACTATTGTAATTTTTTTGAATTAGATCATGTCCCTAACATTTGTATAGTTATTCAAAAAATTATAAAATTTATTGCTAGAAAGGATAGTATTGCCATTGACTTGGCTGACAATATAAATATGTGTGGTTCTAATAATTCTTCAGACAAAATCAAGACTAGTAATGCTTATAATTACAAACATTGTAAAGGGATTATAATTATACTTAAAAATATAATTCTAATACAACTAATAATCAAAGTTCTTATTTCAAACCATCTACACAAGAAAAAGGTAAAATTATGCATAATATTATTATTTCAGATAGTGCTACTGTAAATTCTCAAAATAATAACCCTTTGTCTACTAGATGAAATCAATACTCAGTATCCTCCTTACAAGCCCAATATTATTATTCACATTTGTCATCCTAATGTTGGGGATTATAATTACAAACATTGTAAAGAGATTATAATTATACTTAAAAATATAATTCTAATACAACTAATAATCAAAGTTCTTATTTCAAACCATCTACACAAGAAAAAGGTAAAATTATGCATAATATTATTATTTCAGATAGTGCTACTGTAAATTCTCAAAATAATAACTCTTTGTCTACTAGATGAAATCAATACTCAGTATCCTCCTTACAAGCCCAATAATTATTCACATTTGTCATCCTAATGCTGGGGCTTTATTGATAATTTGACTATAATTAAATTTGAATTTTCTTTATTTACAAGTTGTGGGTTTACTTAGACAACTTGATAAGATAAATGACGCAATTAAAAATATAAATACTAAAAATGTAGTAAGATTTCAAAAAGAATTTGGTAATAACAAATATAATTATATATTTTTCTCAATATACTAATCCTCTTGATAATTATATTCCTCGATTTTATGTATCTATTAAAATTATTGATAAAGTTATTCAAAATTGATATCCTTGATATAAGAGCTTATAAAAATATAACACTTAAGTTTATTGCTAGTCAGTTAGGCATATCTTATAAAATTGATAACATAAAACTTATTGGTTTCAAGGCATTGAGTTTATATATTATCTATGGGGTGGGGGGCATAGTCTAGAGTTTTATTAACATTGGCACCCCATGGTCTATATTCTCTATGGATATGGGACACAATATATAGGTAGAGATAGAGATAAAGTTTCATTGGCATTAGCATTAGCACAATATCTATTGGCACTGTCTATATTATATATGAATATGGGGACCCCATATATATATATATATATATATATATATATATATATATATATATATATATATATATATATATATATATATATATATATATATATAATAGATAGGGTTCTTCTCCCCCCACCCTTTATATATATGCCCCCCCTCTATATATATAGGGAGCCCCTCTATATTTAAACTAACTATATCTCGTCAAACCAAAAATTGTGGTAATTTTTTTTATATTGTTATCAAGATAACCTAAGATAAAATAACTAGATGTATGTCTAATATTCAAATTTTAGATATTCTTGCTAATTACACTATGTTATTAGGCAGATATTGGTCTAAAGTAACTAACACTTTCTTAGGTAAGGATATAACATGGATTCTTATTAGTAATGAAATTATATTTATATAGAGAGAAGAATGAAATAGTATTGACATAGAGTCCATACCACCTACCATTGCTTATGTATAAATTAAAAAATGTTATTTATAAACTATTAAAATTAGATAAAACTAAAAAATAATAAGATAGAATATTTTACAGAGATACTATATGGTCTTTATTATTTGATGGTGCTTGTTTCCAACATGTTAGTGGTGTTAGAATTGTTTTAATATCTCTTATTGGTAAAATATTTTACTGTACTTATAAATTGTCATTTGATAATACTATAATACATTGGAATTTGAAGCTTTATGTTTGGGACTTTAAAAGGATATAGAGCTTAATATTAAACATTTAGAGGCATTTGGAGATTTTTAATTGATAATTAGACAAGTTAGAAATATTTATAAAATAAATCAGACCCATCTCCAATAGTATACTCAGAAAGTTTGTTTGTTTATCAAAAGTTTTGAAGCTTTTAATACCACGCATATACTTAGAGTTTTTTATTATTGGATTGATAATATTATTGTTTTTACTTCTATTCCTATGTCAAGGTAAAGTGAGCCAACTATTGACTTTTATTTTCTAAGATTTTTAGACCCAAAGTTCTCAATTTTAATGAAAGCTAGCATGTTTTTAGTTGTGATGAACATATTGATTCATTTTTATAAGGTAGTTATTTTGATTATGATGGATATGTGTTAAATTGTGGTTATTATTTGAAATTAAGTACTAATAAATTACCTTTTGATCTAATCTTTATAGAATTAATATTCACTCCTAACAATCAAATAAAGATTTCACATACTGAGGAGCCATCAATGAGAGTTATAGGTGAGACTATTCTTATTAATATTTCCAATGAGAAAGATCATAAATATGTTTATTTATGAATTTAATATACACGTGAAGATAAGGTTTAATTTGTTAAATTATTTAAGGAATTTATTGATATTTTTGCTTGGTCATACAAAGACCTAAAAGGTTATGATAAGAATATAATTAAACATGATATTCCTATCAAATCTACTAGTATAAAACATGTTAGGTAAAATATTATAATAATAATATTGTGAGTGGAAGACACCATTAATAAGGAGCTTGATAATATGTTGGATGGTGGTGTCATCATTCATGCAAAATATTATGATTGGGTAGCTAACTTAATACCTATTAGGAATAAAAATGGTGATATTATATTGTGTGTAGACTTTATAGATTTGAACAAAGCTAGTGTTAAAGATAATTTTTATCTACATAGTATTGATCATATTTTGTAACAGGTTCTAAGATCTAAAATGATGTCTCTTCTTGATAAATTTTCTAGTTACAATCAATTTTTATGAATATAGAGGATATACATAACATACATTTACTACACAAAGATAAATTTTTACTTTTAACAAAATACCATTTGGTTTATTGAATGCAAGTGCCAATTTTTATAGGGCTATGTACATAGCCTTTAATGACTTAATTATCATTGTTATCCAAATCTACCTTGATGATCTCACTTTACATTCTAAATAAATAAATAAACATATTGAGCATATTTATGAAATATTCATAAGATGTAGAAGCCTATTTTTGGAGTAACATAAGGAAAGATATTAGGTCATATCATCTTTAAAAATGGCATTTATATTTATCTCAAGCATATTAAATACATTAAATATTTACCACCTCTTGAAGACCAATCTGGTCTTAGATTATTTTTTAATAAAATTATTTTTTTCATAAATTTATTGCTAATTTCACTAATGAATCTAATTCTTTAGAAGTCCTTTTTAAAAATAATAATCTTTTTTTAGGATGCAGGTTCTGATTTTGCATTTAATAATATTAAATATTTCATTATAAGTGCACCCATACTATCTAAATTTGATCTAAACAAACCCTTTATTTTGTATATTAATGCTACTAAAAATGCCTATTATTCAAAATGATGAAAATCATGAAGAGAGGCTTATTAGTTACATGAGCCAAGTTTTAAGAGATATTGAGACTAGGTATCTCTTGATTGAAATTTTTTAATATATTTAATTTCTTCTTTGACTAAATTTTGATATTTAATAATGGAAAATAGGGTTATTGTTTGATCAAATGTACATGTTCTTTATTATATTTTTAAATACCTAACTATTCAAGGAAGATTAGTCAAATGGAGTTTCAAAATTCAATAGTTTGATCTTGAATTTAAAATATCCAAGACTATTAAAGGAAATGACTTAGAAAAATATTTCATTGAAAATATGACATTTAGTATAATTTTTTTAGTCCTTTCAATTGATGACTCACTTCATGTTAAGTCTCATTTCAAAACTATGAAAGTTGATAATTTTTTTAAATAGTTTAAATTTGGCTATGAAGTGAGTGAATAGGATTGTTTTTTTTTTCTAAATATGATTGGTACCATGATTTAGTTTACTAATTCTAAAATCAAGCTTGTTCAAACAACTTATATAAAAGGCAAAGAAGGTCACTTCATTTACAAGCTTTGAATTTTTTTTATGTTGTGGGGCCTATTTATACATTATAATGTATTTCAAATGTTGTAAATTAAAATGTATTGTACACTATTAATGTATTCTTGTCAAGGTTTGGGGTTGGATCAGGCAGGCCCTAAGCAGGGGTTTAAGGGTGGCAGCGTCTGAAAATAGGGGTTTGGGGGAAATATCGCCCTAAAAAAAATTTGGACCCCCTTTTTTTAGGAGTATAGATACATGGTTTATCTATACTTATATGTGTGTGGTGTCATCATCCATGATTAATGGGGAACCATTATGGGTTGACTTGGCCCATGGTTTAGATACCCATTATTTTGTAAAACTTCTATGTTAGTTACCTATTGATGTAATTATATATAGATGGACATATAATAGGTAATACATTGGAAGAAATAAGTTTGATAAGGTGAATAGAGTGTGTGAATTTATGAGATTTTTTTGAGCATAACTCTAAATAATATTTATGCATTGTAATTGTGAGAAGACTGATCTAAGAGTAGATTGTACTCTTGTTGGCTTTTAATAAGATCTGAGCAAGTGATTCTTGGTGGATGCAACCCATATTTGGTGAATCACATTAAATCTTATCTTCTTGTTGTAAATTTTAATTTTTGTTCTTTATGTTTTTATTTTCATATCTCTTGTTATTAAAATTTTGTGAAATTATTTTACATTAATTTCTAGTTTATTCCTAACAATTTTTTGATTAGAGTATTTTTTATTTTATAAGAACATAAATGGTGTTCTTTTACATTGTTTAACTCACAATAAAACCTAAAAGGTCCTTAGAGGATGTCATGAAGGTAGTCATGGTGGTAATTATGTAGCAAAAACTATCACATATAAAATATTATGTATAGGTTATTATTAGCCTACTCTTTTTTAAGATTGTTTTAAATTATTTCATACTTAAATGCACTCTTAATTTTTTACTGGTAGAGATAGACTACCTACAATGCCTTTAAATCATATTATTCCTAATAAAAATTTAACTAAATGAGTTATTGATTTTATTTATGATATTCACCCTTCTTATTTAGATAATCACAAGTATATTTTGATAACCACTGATTATTTCCTTAAGTGATTTGAAGCAATAATTTTGAGAAGTTTTGTCACAGTAGAAGTTATTTCATTTTTTGAAAATCAATTTTTTTTATATTTAGTGTTCTTTATAGAATAATATTAGATAATGGTCCTCAATTAAATTTAAATGATTATTTAGAATTTTTTTTATCATTACTCAATTATTTCTATTCATTATTGAAATACTATATGCAAGGGAATGGATAAGCCAAGTCCACTAATAAGAATTTGATTTCAATCATGAAAAAAATAGTGTTTGCTAATAAAAGTGATTGACATTTGAATATCTTTGAATCATTATAGAATGATCATTCAATGGTGAAATTTGAAATAGGTTACTTTTCATTCATGCTAGTTTGTGGATTTGAAGCTAGTTTACCAATAGAACTCTAAATTTCTTTCTCTATAACTACTCTTCAATATTTAGCCAAATATACTAATATTGTTGAGCAAAAACATTATCATATCTTAGCTCTTGATGAGACTAAATTCACTAATTTTCATAAATTAGAAAAGGCTAAGGATAAACCTTTTTTTAAAAATCTTTCATAAAAAAATTTTCAATTTTTTTTTTTAGAGTTGGTGATTTGGTACTATATTGGGATAAAACTCATGAAGAGCTAGAGAAGCATCATAAATTTGATTCACTTTGGTTTGGTCCTTATAAAATAGTTATGGTTATCAGAAAGAATGTTTTTCACCTACAAGATCTTGATAGTAATTATTGTGTCATTCAGTTAATAGTCATCATTTGAAACACTTTTTCAATTACCATGCTCTTTTTTGTTTGTTGTTCCATTTTTATTTTTTATTTTAATTTATTTGATTTTGATTGACTTTGTCAAAATTTTATGATAAGTCATCATTACAAAGAAAAGATAAAATGGTATGTTATATTATTGTAAGTATGTCATTATCATTATGTTATTAACTGATCATTTTTAGACTAATATTTTATGATGATAAGTATTGAATATTAAGGTGTTATAAATGCTACTAATTTTCAAAGTCTATATTTTAGGCTATTAATTGGTTATTTATCTAACTCAAATTTCTTATTATAAATTTTACTATTCTTTATGTCATGCTATCAAAATAATTCATCCTTTAAAATTTTAATTTTAAAGGGGTTCATTCATTGTTGCTTAAGAAATAATATATATATATATATATATATATATATATATATACATACATACATACATACATACATACATACATATACATACATATATATATACATACATATACATACATATACATATACATATATATATATATATATATATACATATATATATATATACATATATATACATATACATATACATATATATATACATATATATATAAATATATATATATATATATATACATATACATATACATATACATATACATATACATATACATGTATATGTATATGTATATTATATATATATATATATATATATATATATATATATATATATATATATCATAATTTCAACTTTATTTACATTTACATTTTTATTTGTAACCTAATTTTACAAGTGAAACTAACTAGCAAGGTCACTAGTGTTATGTTTATTTTTAGTACCCCTTATTTTTATAAATGTCTCAAAATGATTAGTCCTATCATATGGTGAATTTTGTCATAATGTTTACATCTGCTACTGGGGACCAACTTATTTGCATTAGTTTGAATGATCATTTTTATGTGTGTATATGAATATGAGATATTTTTTCTTTGAAATAATTCTAATTTAAGGTAATGCATAACATAAGATGGATAATTTAAGTATATGTCACATTAAAAATATCATCATGGTTTCACCTCTTTTATAGTTCAAAATGCGAGTACTTTTTTATTTGTCATAATTTTGAGTTAAATATTTGTACATAAATAATAAATGTGACAATTATAACTGTATTTGATAGATAAAATTAGTAACGTATGTCAAAAATAAGGTAATAATGACACAAAGTTGTACTGATTTCACCTTTTTGGTATTCTTCAGTGTAGTTATAGTATGATTTATTGAGATATAATATCACAAAATTGACATTTTAATTGCATATTGTTTAATTTGTGATTAAATAATAGTTACATTTAATTTTTAAATCCAAACTTTTTTTTTTACTTGAATGTAATAATTCATGAGGTAGTAAGAGCAGGTACAAGTTTTCATATCATTCTACTTCTCCAACTAGAATGTGTGGTAATAAAAGTACATTAATCTTCATGACATGTTTCCCAACATCATAAAAACATATCAAACATCCTCATGGTAACAATTTTTCATTGACAAGGAATGTATTGGTTGTTAAATTCATCTTATTTCCTTTGACTATGATTATCCAATATCATTAACAAGAGATAGGCCTTGGGATCAATTATAAACATTGGTTTAAGTAGTTTCTAGACATTGATAATATAGTGTATACATATTTTGTAAGATCAAGGGTCTTATTACATGGATAATATTTGGTGATATAAGTTAATAGGTTGATCACATAGTCTAAAGGGTTAAATTTATTATGAACCATGGTGATTAATGTGGATGTTATCTTTTGATAAGATCCTCAACCCCAAGATTTATTTCATGTAAAATATAATATAGCATTCAATAAGCACATATATAAAATCATGTAAGATAGATCTGCTATAAAATTTGGTTGATGGTGAGCAAATATTTGGGGTATTTACCTCAAATTTGTATCTGGTAGTTAAAATTAGATTGGTAACTACCTATTAATATTGGTAGTGTGTAGCTAGTTTGGTGAAGCTTCAACTTATTTAATAGAGGATATATTTTCAAATAAAATCTTGGTAGGTCACTTAAGTTCATTTAATAAGTGGTTATGGTAACTAACTTGGAATAAATGTCTACTTTTCATTTGTCTTGTGTCATTTGGAAAGTTAGTTGGTGGAAACAAAGCTCTAAAAAACCTTGGTTGTTTGGTGAGGATGTTTGACTATGTTGTTTTTTGATCTTGATGAGATTGAAAAGTTGTTAAGGTATGCATTATTATTTTAGTCAAGAAAAATATGTGTGTTTGGATCTATTATTTATATTATATGCAATGAAAATATTTGCATATTTGAAGTGAATAGCAAAAAATACATATCAATTTGAAAATAAATAAGGATATTACTGGTTTTTGTTTCAGCTAGTAGTATATATGGTTTCTTGTTACTTTCCTCCTTTGATATCCATGTGCATGGAAGTTATATGAGAATATATTGAAATATTTTTTATGCAGTCATTTGTTACTTTATTGGGAATCATGGAAATAGGTTTTGTAGTAATTTGTTGATATAGTTTTAAGAAGGTTTCATTATGGTTCTATCAAACTCTTTTTTAGATAGAATATTTATTTCGATAGGAAGGTTATTGTGTGTTTGTTTAAGTGGTCAGTTGAGCACATGCTTGTACCATTTTCATGGTATATGTAATCATCATGTTTGTACATCTTCTTGTTCATTATGTTTATTGAGTCATTATCAATATAATTATATCCTACATGCATAAAATTATGATATGGCAAGAATATGTGAAAACATTACATTCATACTTTAGTTTTCATTTAGATCAATAGAATTCTTGCTAAGTTGGTTGTCATTACATTTTTTAGTTGGGTTTACACATGTTTCTATGATAATGAGAAGGTTATTTTCCTATGTGTTATTTTCTTGTAATTGTGTATTTAGATTCATTAATTGAGTAGTGTATTTAATTTTTGAGGACTATTGTTGCTTTAAACATCTTTAAAATACATCTTTTGCATGGTAGTTATATGCAATAAAGTTGAGTTTTTTGTCTCTATGTGATTGAAATAATATATTTATTTTATAAAACATATGTGGCTTCTTCTTTTTCTCTCCTTGGTTGTTTGAAAGATTTGGCATAATTGTGTGAAGTGTTGAAAATACTTTCAAGTTTGAAAATATAAGTTTTTACATAAATATGAGATCACATGACTGCATCTCACAAGCAATTTTTAGAACATAAAGTGAAAATTATTACTTTACACGCATTCAGTTAGTTATATTTCCATAATGGTTCAAATAGAGATTCAATTGGTTTAATTTTCCAAAAAAAAAAAAAATTGAGATTGAGGATTTTTTAATATTGAATTTCTTGATAGATAGTTTCATGCATTCGAATGATGTATATTGTTTTTTTGAAAGTTGTAATCAAGATTTATGGGATAGAAAGTTGTTGGAATAGGTAGAAAATGTTTTGGAACGATATTGTTTAGTTATTTCATGAGATAAATGTTCACATGCATTTGATGTTTGATAAAGAATATATCACATTTTGCCTGTATTTTTGTTTTTGACATTTGATGCTTGATAAAGAATATGTCATGCATACATGCATTTTTTTATATTTGATATAAGGACTCTCTGTTAATTTTATTTTCATAAAGGGTTAGTTACGTGAACCTAAATATTTTGAAATTTTAGCAAACCATAAGATGAATATTTGCATACACTTGAATATAGAATGTAATTTCTAGTTATAAGGGATTTAAAAATTGTTAGTGTAAAAATATGTTATTGGGACTATTGAAAGTCTTTTGGGTGAAAATTATTCTACATACATTTTTTAGAACTTTCCACTTGCATATATTCAAGCATGATATGATTGCCATTTCAAATGAAAATATTTAGGGGTTTGTTGATAATTTATAAACTTGAGGGTTAACTATTTTGAATTCCTATGAAATGAATTTGCATACAATAAAGATTCAACATATAACCCTGAATATGAAAAAAAATTCTTGTGGACATCCATTATTTATTGTGTAGTGGTTTTAAGAATTAGTCATGCTGGTGAAAATTATGAAAGCTTTCAATTTTTGAATGGAAAAGAGTTCCAGGTGTATAGTTTGTGGCATGATTTTTTGGTCATAAATGATTCCCATGAATGCATATAGTGATATAAAGACTTGATCATTTCATTATGATTCTTATGATTTGAATAGGAATCTTGGTTTTGACTTAAGCAATGTTTGATGCATTTGAACTATTAAAGTTACATGCATAATTTGTGTTGAATCATTTTATTAACATTTTTAGTGGTCAAGGTTTTAATTTCTATGATGAATATCTTAATTTATTATTGAATAACACATGAACACTGGGTTGATAGTGAAACTAATAGTTCAATTTGATGATTGGATTATTTTAATTTGATATAGAATGTTGAATATGACTCAAATACATCCATATGACACTCATATTAGTTACAAAAGGTTGTTTTTTATGTAATTAAAAGTAATATTCAATGACTTAGAATTATTCATATGTTTGATATTTTTTAGTTTATTATGAATGAAAGTGAATGAAGAAGTTAGTTGTTGATAATTTTAGACGTGATTGTATAAGTTGAGTTTTGAATTCTTGTTATGAATTTATTTTAATAGCATATCAAGGTGGAACCTAGACTCCCATGATTCAGGAAGAAATGTATGGGGAAGAAATTATGATAGATAAAATGAAGTTGTTCCTTCGTGGGGTAGCTCTTGTGGGAGGAATTTTCATGGACATAGGGCTACTAACACATTTTTCAACTTTTCAATCATGGAAATCATGTTTCAATTCACTTTGATGTACCTAGACTTATTTTCTGGAAATTACTTAATAATATTCCTCCATATTCATTGAATTTTATTGGTATATTTAGAGTTTTAAAAAGATCCCCTTAGATATTTCATCCTTATGGATTAGGTATTCCAAGTGAAACTTCCCACAAATGCACACAACCATAGAACTTATTCTACATAATGCCCCTTGTCCTAATTAGCCTAAAAATATTCTTGATTTTGTTGATCCAAATTCTTCTATGGCACTGATTTCTAGGATTTATTCACCTATACTTGATAAGCCTACCTCTTCCAATAGGAAACATAATATCATCCCTTCAAATCAACCATTGGTGACTTGTGCACTGAAGAAAGTCCAGATGAAGGTTGATGACAACTAAGAAGGCATAAATTTAATGGAGTTACCTACTACTTCAATGGAGTACATTTAATACAAAATAGATAAGGGTGTTCCATCGATTGATTTAGTTTATGATAGTGATTTTGAGTGACTATGCTTGTAGTTGATGGATTTTTTATTTTATCTATTGATACATTAGTACATTATTGTTGTGGTAATTTAATTTTTTGAGTTTTTAGATCATTAATTTTGGTGGTAATGTATTTTATTTTTCATAGCATTAGTAATTTTTTATCAAAATATAAAATGAATATATTACAGTTTATTTGATTATGATCATTAATGGACAAATACTATTTATGGAATATTAGTGTTAAGAGTTTTAAGTTATTTTAATTGTTAAAATTTATTGATTATTTAGTATATGCTTAGATACATAGTTTTTTAAATTAATGTTTAATCAATTAAAGGCCCCCACCATTAGAATTTTTAATTTGGTCTACTTTTTTATCTAATCTCTTTGAATTTATTAATGTCAAATTATAAAGTTAAAAAATAATTATATAAACTTGTAATGTAATTAACTGAATTTAAAATCAATTAACTTTAACTAAAACTAATTTAAATGTAGTTGTAACTTGATTCATAACCATCTCACAGAAGAATTAATTTATACAGAGATTGAAACACATAACAAAGGGAGAAATACACAGGGATCAAAAGCTCTTCTAAGTTTGAAAGTTCTTCATCTTTCCTTCTTCTATGAAAGCATATTTAGGATTGAATAATCAATATAAAATAGATCAAATAATGTATTCTATGAAAATGAAGTAATGTACTTACGTAATACAAGTATATTCAATTTTCTTGATTTATTCATAACAAATCATCTGAATATTACCAAGTATTAATATCATTTGATGATTGTAGATATACAACCATATACATATAATTTTTTGTACTTGACTCGAATAATGATTAAAACCTCATATTTTATGACAAATTATTAATCTAGTGAATGTGCTTTGATTTTCACTTGAATATCATTTTGTAATTAGAATCATTCATGGTTTCTCAATAAAACCATCTTTATCTATTTGAAGTCAATTATTGTTCCAAGTCTCAAACATTTTATTTTATTTTAGTTAAATTATTTGATATTATGTTTGTTATTTATTTTTGTAATTAGATATGTTTCTTAAATTATGGCTTATTCCTATTTATAGTTAATTCTTTTTTTCTTATTTATGATATTCATTTATTTATTTTATGTTCTTAGGTAATTTTATATTTCTTAATTAGATCATTTATTTCATTCCTAAATAAATGCATCATATGGAAAATTGGCAATAGTGAGAAAATTAACTTATGGGAAGACACCTAGCTATCCTCTACTCCCCTATCCTCACAACAGATTTGGGTTGGCTAGGATAGGGACCTCAAAAAAATATGGGGACCTAAAATAAAATATTATTGGGTAATGAATAAAGGTGTAAAAAGATGTAAAATACTCCCTTGTGATGGATTCTCAACAAAAGAATCACTGGCTATTTAGTCCCTCAACTCTTTGATGAGATAGATTCATATTCCTGCATTTAAGAAAGAAGATCACTTTATAGTGGATGTTAAAGATATTGGATCATACTTGGTGGCCTCAAGACATGCCACTGATCTTAATCTATAAATTGAATGGAATTTTTGTAAAAATCTTTGGGTCAAGCATTTGACTGTTAAAGTTAACTTTTTATTTTGGCTAGTAGTGCAGGACAAAATTTTGATGGTGGATAATCTAGATAAAAGGGGGCTGATTATCCCTAATAGATGCCTTATATGTCAGAATGTGGAGGATTTGGTCCATCAACTATTCCTAGAGTGTTATTTCATCTTGACATTATTTAACTAATTACTAAATAAATTGAACCTGATGTGGGTCAAACCAAGTAAGGTCCTTGACCTCATAATGTAAAGGAAACCTCCATGGAATATCCCTTCTTTAGAATTCATGTGGTGCCTAGATCTTCCACATTGGTTATGATGTGTCTATAAAGTATTCAATGATGGAATTTTCTTAAATATAAGGCACCAGCCTAAAGTGGCTTTCCTCTATCTCTACCAGGCTATTTCAAAAAATTGGAAAGCTTTCCCCTCAAAAGATAAAGAACTTGGATCTCCTTCAGCACTATAGATTTTCAATAACTAAGATATAGTCTAACACTTAAGATCTCCCTCAAAATATATTATTCATAAACATACAAAATGGAAGGCTCCACTAGAAGGTTGGGTGTGAACTTTGATGATGCATCTAAAGGCAACTCGGACCCTACAGGAAAAGGAGGAGTCATAAGGAACTCAAAAGGAGAGATGATATCCACTTATGTGGGATGTTTGAGAACTCAAATAAACCACTTTGTAGAGGTTAAGGTGGCCCTATAGGGTATCTAGTTGGCTTCTAGACTCAAACTAAAAAGAATCATAATGGAGGGTGATTCGTTAAATATCTTAAATGCTCTAGAAGGTAAAATAAACCTCTTTCATACCATCAAAATACATAATGGATAATGCCAAGCAACTCTTGATGGGTATGACACATCTTCAAATTACTCATACTTATTGGGAGTAATGGGGTAGTGCATCAGCTCACTAGTATTGGAGTATAACTCCACATTTTAACCAATTGAGATGAAAGAATCAATGTTCATAAGAACATCCTCAAAGCCTTATGGGATGAAAGTACCATTGTTTGAATGGGATATCATGTCACCACATGCATGTAATATTTCATTCAAGAGGTATTTTAAATATGATGATCTATAATTATTATCATATGACAAGGAATAATTAATATAAGGTGATATCAATGGGCTTCCCAAACACCATTCCCATTGTTCAAAATCACCTCATCTAAAACCATCTGACTACTTGATTAGACTCTATGACCACTACTTCAATGGGAGGAGATAGGGAAATACTTAAGCCTATCTCATGCATAGAAGTGTGGTAAAAAAAGGTTTGGAAGAAACTTAAATGTAGGGGTCTCACAAATTTTATGGTGAGAATAATTGAGCATGATATTGATTTAGCCCAAGGTTTTAT
Organism: Torreya grandis; assembly: GCA_037957365.1. NCBI lineage: Eukaryota > Viridiplantae > Streptophyta > Pinopsida > Cupressales > Taxaceae > Torreya > Torreya grandis. Next base: position 542,790 of record JARHVA010002846.1, on the reverse strand, counting down.
AGTAGCCTAGAATAAATGCAAGGTGATAATTCATGGCATAAAAATCACTATTACAGAGGAGTTTATTGGGAAGGTGACTGACATGTCTTATGAGGGTACTAACACCTTTAAGGACCAAATAAAGAAGTAGGATCTCCTTCAATAATTATTTTAAATAAATGAGTTTGTGAAGACCGACAAGAAAGGCTTCCCCTGGGTGGACCTTCCTTGTTATTGGCTAGAAATTTATCTCTAGGTAATGAGTTATGTGACCCTTGAAGGTAACTATACCCTTATATTTTTCCATCATTTTTATTATTGAATCACTGTATAGGATATAAGATAATATGAACTTTCTTCCTACTTAAATATTTTGAATGCATTGCCTTGGCTCATGAAGTAAATGAGACCAACCCTATCATATACTAGCTAATTATTTTCTTTGTTAAACATAACTAAACCCTACAAGGGCAAGAGGTCTACTAGATGGGACCCTCTATCAAGGACTCTCAGGAGGACTCCCCAAAGGAGGTTCCCACCTCAGGATGCTACCAACCTTTTGAGAGAATCCCCCAAGCCAGTCTTTCCAAATCCCCTATCGACTAACTTTCCCTCAATATCTTCATACCCAAACCCAAGCTGATCACCCTTGATGAGGGAAATCTTAGGGAAAATGCCCAAAAGGGTAAATCCATTCTAGTGGAGGAGATGAATAATAACAAGGTGAAACTAGATAAATTCAATTCCAAGGTGAAGGAGGTAGGGCTAACCCTTACCAATCTTATACAAGAGTAGAACTCCCTTCATAGGCAAGCTAATTCCACTATGTAGTCTTCCATCCTATCCACTAAACCTGCTCAAACCCATGTCAAAAAGTTTCCAAAGATCATGAAAACCCCCCACCTAGTGCCCCTAAATTAACCCTCATAAAGAAGACTCCTCTATAGGTCCAAGGGCAAAAAATGACACATATGATTCTTCTAGGAGAGGTAGCAGAAGGACCTAAAAACCACACATGGGCTAAGATCTTAAAGGTTAAGTAGGATATTCCTATGAATAATATTGAGGGGTAAGAAGACTCATTGGAGGGACCCCCTCCTAATCTTTGATGTTTCTATTTTACCTAATTTTGTTTTAGTATAATTTATGTTTGATATTTTTGATGGGCATCCTTGTTTTGACCTATTGATACTTCTGTATTTCACTTTTGTGGTTCTAAAATACTTGTAAAACCCATTTTTTACCCTATCAAAAATATTTTATTTTATTTATTTGATTTATATTTAAGATTAGATCTTATTTCTATTTCAGTCTGGTTACTTTCTTATTTACACATTTGTTTATTTTTTTATTATTGCTTTCTTTTAAGTTATTTATAAGTTTATTGTTGTTTTGTTTACTATTTTGTCATAGATTTATTTACTTAGCATTTAAATTACTTGGCCTTGTTATTTATTTACTCTCTACCTTGGTTTAATTTTAATAGATTTTTTTTAATTAGTGTTAGAAATAGTTTAATTTCTTAGCTTTAGTGTTATTTGTTACTATTAGTCGAGTATGATAGTTTTAGTTTATGTTTCCTTATTTGGTTTTTCATTTCCATTTCTTGCATTTGTCATTTGGTTTCTTTAGTTTATTTTCTTTTAGTTTGTTTTAAATCTGGTGGCCTTGAGTGATTAATAAGATAAAGATATTGTTAAGTAATTATATGGATCAAAAAATAATTCTTCAAGGGATTTCCTCTTTCATAGGTTTTACTCTATTTGATAGGTTAGATTATATCTTATTAATCTGATTCTAATTTTATTATTGTAGAAGTATTTGATTTATAAAACATAATTATGCATAATTTAATGTATGATTAGCTAAATTATTACTATAATTATTTAAAAATCCATCTACACATCTTAGGGTCAATATTTATTCCTTATACTCCCCATAATTAAACTAGTTTGATTTTGTCTTGACTTGCATGATAGAAAAAATGTTTGTTTCATTGATGTACCAATTTTCATCATCAATAAATTCCTAGGTCCACATGGGAATCCATTGGATGACATGATCTTGACTAAAACCTGGTCTCTTTGAGTCTCAAAAATTATGGAAGGGTAAAACCTATTAGGAGGTTAGAAGATGTGGGAATAAAATTTGTTGATCTATGTCTACAAGGTATCTTTTAAGTTATTGATATGAAGACTAATGAAACACACTACCCTTTGCCAAATGGGAAAAAATGTGGTTATAATGGTCAAATCACCATCAACATAATATAAAATTAATTAGATGCTTATCAAGGGGACAAAATCATCATCATACCCTCTAATAAGGATGAAAATAAATCATACATTATTCTAAGGAGATTGCATCACCATATGCCTATGAGGAATAAAATTAGTTTAATTTATGCACATAACTAAAATCACAAGATATGCACACCAAAAGGTCTATTGATTTTTCATAATATACATATTTATTTTTGAAATTTAAATAAATAGAATAATTCTCATATAGACTGGTCAAGACCATGGAGTAAGTTTCAAAGTTCCATATGCATGAGTGAAAGTATATGTTAATGCAATCTCCAACAAGATCAAAAGTTGATATAATGTAAAAAGTATCCCCTATAGATATGGACTATATATATCCTATAAAATAGGGTACTCTACCATGGGAAGTTGCATATTCAATTAGTGAGGATTCAAGTGCACACATGTTGAACTAGGCATGAGGAGATCATGTGGTAAGACTAATGAGAAGGGTTTTTTCTACTGAGCAGAAATTACCTTACTACGTCACAATAAAATATTTAATGTAATCATTTATAGTTTTGAGTAACATGTTCTTAATGTTGATATCTAGGTCATCACATTGGAATATTCCCTTAAAGTTCTTGTTGTTACATGGTGGGAAGTTCATCATTTTAAATAACTTCATTGGGAATATGCCTAAGAACTTATACAAGCTAGGTTTCAAGTTGCACCTACGATAGATGATCACTAGCCATTTTTACAAGAAGGTTAGTACATTGAATTTAACATTCATAGGTGTGTATTTATATGAAATTTATAAGGTGTGGATCCAATATACAAGGTAAGTGTGTTTCAACATACTTTGACACCTTTACAATGAACATCGTATGTGCGTTGAGAGTGTAGACTTGAGACCAAGAATTGGCCATAAGTTTATCATTATTTTATACAAAAATTTGAATTCTAAGATGAGAATACCATAGTGTATAAATCTCTCCAAAATATAAATATATTTTTATGTCATTTAAGGGAAGAAGATATAACTATGTAGGAAAAAATGTTATACGAGAAAGAAGCTAAATAGTTAAGTGACATTATAAACAATTACAAGGCCAACAAGCAGAAAGAATTTTATTTTTGAAATTTTAGAATAGGGTTATGGATGACATAGATCAAGAAAATTCTAGTAATAGTGAGAAATATTTATACTCAAAAGGATTATTTAAGCCTAAATGATAGATATAAGAGACAAAGCTTAACAAAATAGAGCAAAAAGAGGTTGCATAATTGTGAAACTTAAATATTTAGGAGAAGAAACAATAAAAATTCCTAGTTACTCTCTTATGGATGGAACAAAGAATATATATCATGAACCCATGTGTAAATTAATGTAAAATAATGGTACAAAGTCTTTACCAAAGATAACAAGTATATGCAACTATTGGACATAGAAATAAATTTAAGAAGCGATCTAATTACTATGATATTACTAAGATGTATTTCATATTAAAAAATTTCAAGAAGGGTGTATAAAATTAATTAGGAAAGATTCATATATAACTCAATGAGTATGCATAGCCTATCAAAAAGCATCCATACAGAATAAATCCCAATATGAAGCTCAAATTCAAAGCTAAAGTTGACTAAATGTAGAAAGCAAGAATTATCTACCTAGTAGAGAAAGTAGAATGGGTAAGTTTGATGGTAATTCAACCCAAGAAGTCATGATATAGTTGATTTTATGTTGAATAAAAATATCTAAATGGTGTTTTCCTTAATGACCCATTTTTGATTCATTTTGCATATGGATTTCTTGAGTCAGTTGTAGGGCATGAGGTATATTCATTCACGAATAGGTTCAATAGATATCATCAGATTATGATCATTGTGAAATATGATACAAAGACCATGTTTTCAATAAAATGGGCTTCATTTACATATAAGGTATTTCATTTTGGCCTAAAAAATGACCCTATTGTATTCTTTAGAGTCATAGTGACTGTGTTTAAGTATTTTATACACGTCTTTCTAGATGTTTATTTGGATGATCAATTGTATTTTCCCTATTCAAATACCACCTTTTTAAAAAGTAACTTATGTTATAAAGGTTTAGAGATTTTCACATTCATATAAATTTTAATAAATGTCTATTATTTACTCCTTTTGGGGTTTTATTGGGACATCTAGTATGTGTATGCATGCAAACATGTATATGGTGTGACACTTTTGATAAAAATTTAATGATGGTGCAATGACCTCCTATTTTTTGCTTCCTAAGGAACTTTCTAGCTTTATCCCTTCCCCATGCTTCGCTATTCCTCCCTTACCCCTTTTCAATCCCCTTAACTTTGGCCTTCCTAGCCATTTGATTTCACTTAAAAACTAACCATGGGTGATGGAAATGCTACCCCAGGGGATGGAACCACCCTTATATGTCATGAAGCCATCCCTTGTTTTACACAACATCCACGATGGTTATATAATTTAGGAGGTAGTTCTGACACAGAGAGATGGTTTTGAATTAAAAATGTGGTGGTCTTGAAATTATTAGTGATGATTGTGTTATATTAAGCAATGGTTTTACAATTGCCCCTTCATAAAGTAGTGATTCCATCACAATGCAAATGCCTTCTAAAATCAAATGCTATAATTATAGTTTTCACATGTTTTATATAAATAGCTTCATGTTTCTAATTTGTATCACCTTGTGTTCACCTCTAATCAGGCAAAACTCACTCCCTCTTTTATTTTTATTCTTCTTCAGTTCTTCTCAAGTTGAACTCATAGTCACACTTAGTTGAAATCCTCCATGCAAGCTCCCATCTCTTTCTACAAGAAGGTCAATTTTGGCCTAATTTTAGATCCAAAAATTACCATTAGGATTTATTATTGAGAATATTTTATATACACAACCTTTATACAATTTTTCACAGATTTAGCCTCTATTATTTTTAGTCGACTACATAATTTTAAGTGAAGAAGTATTTTTGGTGAAAGTAATTCAGACTTTGCAAGCTAGGACATTAGCTAACCTCATTTCATCTACTCTTAATTTTTGGATTGTGTCCCCCATTTTTTTCCATCTTATTATAAAAATTTTGCATCTTCTAGTTAGATATTTTTCCATAATTTATACAAGATCATATGGATCTAGCATACTAAAGATTTTCTTATTAACACACTACATGCACTTCAGTTTATTTATTCCATAATTAGGTTGGAGTTATTTTGATTTCATTATATTTTTTTTCCTTAATCAAATTAGATTTAGTGTATATTTTAATTGTGTTATATTATATTTTTATATTCAAAATAAGTAAATTTTATAGTTAAATAGATATGTTCCTTTCCATTTGTCTTTGATATAAAAACATAGATAGTTTTGACTTATGCTTGCATTTTAGTAAATTAGTTTCCTTTAAAGTTAGAAATACATTCAATAATAATCCTAAAAGTTATATTAACAAATCTCCAAGTAATTTCCATCCAATATAACGTTTTCTTTAATATAAGATCTAAACAAGTTTATTGCATTCTAGACAATCACCTAGGCAAACATATAAACATAGATAACCATAGGTGCATACATAATAATGGTAGATTTCTGATATTAGTTATTTTCAAGAATTAAAAACACTATCATTTTCCTCTCTTAAAATAAAATAAAAATAAAAACTTGAATCTCTTGTTTCCATTCTATCAAATCATTCATAAAAATGTATTCGTAACAAACTAGGGAAGTAAAAAATCTAGTCTAGTTTGTTTGTAGAAAAGAAAAAATTTTAGAGAGTGTTTTATTGATGTTTTAGATAATATTCCTTGTTACATAATTTTAATACATAAATTAAATTTATACATCTAGTTCATCTCATACAAAATAAACAAAACAAGCAAAATTATTTCATCTAGTTTGCATACAAGTAAAACTAGGAAAAATCAGCATCTTGCATGATAGCATAGATTTATTCCACTCTTATTTGCATGTGTCCTAAACATTAAAAATTTGAAAAAAATGATATATTTTATCTTATTTACTTTCATATTTGTTAGTATTTTAATTTTAGCACTTTATTTTCAACAACCAAGCATTTATTTCTAAAAACCCAAGAAAATTCAAAAAACAAATTAAAAACATTGTCAAAATCCTTGATAACACATACAAGCCATACCAAAATCCTTGAAAATTCATGAAATAAACCACATGACACATAAATATTTTCCATCCACACAATTACAATACATAAATCCTTATTTCAACATTCTAACAATCACACTTTACAAGCCATTGCCTAAACAAGTTCATACACTTTTCCCTAGCTTCTACCTAGTCTTCTTTGGATGGCGCTCACTAAGATATTAGGTCTTGTCTAGCACCCTTTATTTCTTAGAGTTAGAGAACCTAGTCCCACTATCATCACATAGTTCAACATTAGCATTGAGTTGAGACATGATGTATTTTGATCCACTCCAATTCCAAACCTCATCGTAGAGTCTTTAGCCACTTTAGAAGATCAAGAGTACGTCCTCAACCCACGCATTATTATCCTTGTATAGAACAAGAGATGTCAACACAACATTATCTAGTCTTAGTCTCTCATCCAGACCTATTTATTCTCCTTGATTCTAGCCTCATCGTATATCATTCACATTCAATGTATGACATTAACTAGGCAGAGTCAACCCAATAGATTAGACATTTTCCCATGAGTCATCTGACCTAATCTCCCTTATTTCCCCAAACCTAACATTGACCAAAGAATTTGCCTTCTTATGATATTATAGACTAAGAGAACTTGTATTTCCATTTATACATAGCTCAATGCTCTTAATGAGCATTAATATGTTGTTGAGGTATTTTGGTTCCATCACAATAACCCATTGCAACCACCTATCCAAAATATCATTCCACCAAACAATCAACCAAACTCATAGCCCATTTATTGCATTAGTTATATTACCCAGACCTTGGGGAATTAAGTGCATATATTAATGTATGATAATTTATGTACATATAAATTAGTGAACCTAATGTGAAGGACTTCATATTTTGCATATCTATTTCTTCCTCTTATCCTTTTCTTTTCTCCATCTTTCTTCCTTCCATTTATTTTATGGGTATCTAGATACCCCCATAATATGTCTAGATAGGATATTGATGGATTTCTCAACCTAATGGTCTATAGGAGAATAAAATTTAGCTCTAAAATCGTTCATTAATTTTTTTGAAACCCTAACCTTCGATACCAATAAAGAATACCAATCTTATGACTGTGCTCTTCCTAACACTCAGACAAGGAGTAGGGTGGTTATTTAAGAGATATGTGGTGTATCTCAAATCATAAGTAACCATCTCAACTCTAATTTCATGACCCTTATAGGTGGAGGTATGGCCACTCCCCATATAGCCACAAGGCCATCTATCAACTTGTATAGCATATATGTATAAGGCATCACCAAATATGATCACTACTTAGGAAGGATCCATCACTTAGAGGATGAGTTCAACCACATACAAGTTCTTTCTCATCCTCCTAGTAGAAATCAATATGCCTCTAATCCACCAATGACCACCACAAAAACTCCTCTTAGATCTCTCTCCCCAAACTAACCCCTTGATGTAACCTCATCTCACACATCCACCCCTCCTACATTGGAGTTTTATGGGTCCAACACCAACACTAACCTATGCCAACTCTTTAACACCCTAGTAGGTCATACTTAAAACCTACAAAATAATCAACAAGCTCTAATTAAATATGTGGGTATAATCCCTCTTACAATAATTCATCCCTCTTCTTCTCTCATTCAAAAAATAACCTACCCCACATTATAACAATAAGCCTACATGATCCCACTACTGTAGGAATAAATCTCACCATAATAATCACATCTTGCATCAACCTCTTGGATATATTATCACTCATGGGGTACTTAGCCTGAATCTCTCCAAAATTATTTCATATTACCAAATACCTATTCAAACTCTAACATGTGATGTATACATGTATGTTCTGCCACTAAAAAATAATGTAGTAGAAAGTAATATATTCCTCTTCACAACTCCAATTCATGTACCTCTCACATATAATCATCCTCTATAGATAGGATATGTCTCACCATATACAACATCAAGTTACCCATAGGCTACCTATACACCACCACAATAATCCACATATAGTTACCCATAGGTTGTAATGCCTTTAATTTCTCACAATGTTCCTCTATATTTCCACATGTTTTCAAAGTCTAATCAGCTAGATAATTATTCTTTGGCCTACTCCATAATGCCTTATCAAAATTATTTCATTCCTCATAGAAACCATCAGGTCAACTTTTACATGACCCCACTTCCTCATCCCATTCTTACTATGATAGTGATAGACTTCAACAACATGGAAACCTATACCGAATACCTCAAGGATCCCCTCAACACTAACATATAGGGGGTCATTTTATCATGTAGCCTACCAAATATTAGAAAATTAAAAGGGGAAAGGGATCCTAATGCACATGTAAATCCTTATGATACCACCATCAAAGAGATCTTACCTTGAGATGGGGTTCTAGTGAATATTATTTCCAAGACTTTAGAGGGGATAGTGATAGACTGGTGCTACCATCTCCTTGAGAGGTCCATACACTCTTTCATCCAACTTATGGCTGATTTCATCAAATCATTTGACATAAAAAAAACTTCTAAATACTGTCATATGTGAGTTATTTCATATCAAGTAAGAATATAGTGAATTAGCTACTCATTTCATCATGGGATAGTAACAGGTCCTATATTACTTTACTAGTGTTCCTAACATGGTCCAAGGGGAATTATTCAATATTTTGATTTATTCCCTCAACAAGGAAATAAGGGAAGATGTCCAAAAATTCTCATACCAATCATATGAAGAATCCCTTGAGAGCACCCTATGCATTGACCAAATAGGCATTGATAGTGGTCATTGGACCTATGGAACCAATAAGTGCATCATCACCCCCATCCAAAACAATGGGGAATATCAAAATACAAACCCAAATAATTTAAACAACTAATGTCCCAAAATAATGAACCATAATAAGAATGGCACTATCTATGGCATCATCAATCAAACCAAGAAAAACCCTATAAATAATAGTTAGGTATCAACCTAAAAATGACACCAATAACACTACCAACATAGGGGTTAAGAATCAAATCCCCCTCCCTCCATTCATGCAAAAAAATTCAACTGAATACCACCTCTTAATATGTAAAACCAAAAACACAACCAAATCCAATACCAACCATGTGAATGGTATCCCTAGTTCTAAAATCAAAGTTTCTATCAATAGAATAATCAAAGAGGATTTGGGTAGCAATTACAAAACATGTGACCCAGGGATTATGAACCCACCATCTATTGCCTCTTACATAGATTCATAGGCCATAACACATGGAACTGCAAAGAATATAACAAATTCACACAAAGACTCATATAAGATTAGAGGCAAACATTCATAGATATGTTCTTAGGAAGTATGGATATAAACACCCAAACCCTTAAAAATGGACCTATTTCTCCCCAATGTTAGTACCTAAAAATCTATCACAACCCTTTCCCTAATCATCAAACACACCTTAATCAAGGCTAACAATAGGGTAACCCATAAAACCACCCCATTCAACACAACCAACTCACAATGGAAAGGACTCATGATGCCAAAGATTCCACTTATAGAGATGAAAACATTGATTTTTTACTCCTTAGTTGGGAGTTCAAGGTAAAACTAATATGATAGGAGTCATATAATTAGAATTTAAAATGGAAAACATCATTACTCACACTATAGATCACTAGCCCATGTCCTTCTATCCCTTAAACATCCTAAAAATATAATCTATTACTAAACCTGTAGGAAGATATAATTGATCTCCAACCTGACCAAAAAATTATTTCACTTTTCTTTCTTATATCTACTCAAAAACTCACCTACGCACTAGTTTACCTGACCAACACCATTAAACTAAGACATTTATCTAGTGTTACTCCTCCTCTACAAGATCAAATCAACCACATCAATTTTGACATGTTCTTGCCTAGTCAAGAATCACCTGACCTTGGCTACTTATTTGACTTATGAACCCTCCCATCTGACTCTGATCTATTCAAGAGGGGAAATCTAGCCTTGTTCCTCTATAATTATGTGAAAAGAGCCATGGTTGATGATAAAGTGGCTATCAATATTGTACCCTTATTCTACTTACAAAAACTTGGTTATGTGTAAACCAATTTTTCAACAACATGCAATACTCTTCATGGATACTATAGCCTTAAGTTCATTTCCAAAGGGACCATTATACTCCCAATCACTCTAGGCCCCAAGACAGTTCTAATTGAGTTCTACATTATAGATAAGGACATTAATTACAATATGATCTTGGAACACCCTTGTATACACTAGATAAATTTTATCCCTTCCACCATGATCTAAAAAATTTGGTTCCTACACCTGGGGAAGGATTTTGTAGTTTAAGGGGATCATAAACCCTTAATAACTTATAATCTACCATACACAAGCAACCTAGGTTACATATCGACTATCACCTACCTACAAATGTTGTTACAAAATCCCCATAATTGGTCAATGTCACTGAATCCTTGAATCTTTAGGTGGTCATCCTAAAGAAAGGGGAGGAAGTGCCCCAAACCTTGCTAAAAGGTAAATCAGATGAGAAAGACATAATAATGATTAAAAAGATCCCTGACTCGAAACTAGTCTATGGTGAGCCAGTTTCCACCCTATCTACCATAGAGATTGTCAGTCTCGTAGATAAATATACTCCCTTAGTTATTACATTCAACCCATGAGGGGTCAGAAACTATTACTTCCTTAGATATCAAGGTCAGTAAACCCATGAGGGGTTGGATTGCCTTCCTAACCTTTTATATGGTGGAGGTATCCAGGGACAAGGAAACCTCCATTCACAACAACCATACCAAAACTCTCAACATGGTCACCCAACATTCAACCACAAATAGGCAATCCATGGTCCAAATCTTACCCTTGTCACTTCCAAACCACTTCAGAGTATGTTGATTGATCATGCTATGATGGGGTCATATCAATTTCTTAGAATCCCTAATCTATCAATACTACTCCTTCCATAAATATCAATCATCTTATGCCAACTTGAACTTGATTACATTTCTCATCATAGTTTGAGTCTACCAACAATCAATCAAACCACTTCCCCTCACCCAATTAACATGATAACTAAAAATTAGTTTCATACTATGATATTGGGAAGGGTATAAATCAACATCAAAACTCATAATTACCCTTATATTCCTAGGAGAGGCACCTCTTTCCCACCATATAAGAAAAGGGTCCCAACAAATCACTCATTGAATTTTTAGAAGCTTTCCCACACATAAAAACATGGCAAACAATTTCACCTTATCCATTATAAGTTGCACAACTACACTCCTATACCTCTTCCGTCGAGATAAGACCCCTACTACACTAGCATACTCCCCACACTTAAATGATATCCTAACTAACTTGGTACTCTTCCAACCCTAAATAAAAGGGCAAGAAAATAATCTTTCAAATTTATAAAATTACTCACCTACCTTGAAACTAAGCTTAAATGATGTTCTTTTGAATTCCCAAAGGTTCTTTCCATCCTTCATTCATAACACAAGGTTAAACTCTCTACACCTTCACAAACCCTTCTATTTGTCTCACATAACACTCAATATCTACTTGAGCCTCGACATCAGAGATCAAGAGGTAAATTACCTAACATATTTGATATCCACATGGTTAAACTATTAGACGACCAAGATGCCTTACCCAATAACTTCCCCCTTCTACACTCAATCAATGGACTTTACACTATGATTGGGCCAAGTGCTACCTAGGCAATGGAGCAAAAGTCATTCTCATTTCCCCTAAGGAATAAGTTATGCCTTTTGGGTTTAAACTAGACTTCAAATATATATGAAAAATAGAGTACATACGAGGATCTATTGGTTGGTATGCTCATTGAAAAGTGATTAGGTGTACAAAACTTTAGAATCTAGGGGATTATCAACTAGTGGCATATCAATTGTCTAAACTTTACCAAACCAAAGATGAGTACCTCTAGTTTTACAAAAATGTTGTTTATGAGATCACCAAGGATTTTGGTTTCATCTCCATTAAATTAGTCCCTCGATAAAACAACCAAATTATTGTCTCTATATATGCCTTATCTTCACATTTTATCCCCCATCAAGAGATCTTAAAATCATATTTTATAGTTTGGATTAGAATGAAACCTTTTAAAATAAATACTCCTAATGACCAAAACATCACCCATGTTAGATGAGATAAAGGCCCCCTTATCTTAGATCTAGTTGATAACAATGAGTCCATCCTTGAATTTTTATAGGCTTATGATGACCTCCACTCATTCCATCATAAGAGGGGTTTCTCACTTCCCTATTATCTTTATTTGGCCTTCAAAAATGATTTTGAAGAGGCTTACTTCCTTGTGGAGGAATACCTCTCCTCAAATGTCAAACATGATGTATTCAACACTGAGGGTGAATACCCAAAAATTTCTCTAACTCCCAACATATTCTAAGAAGGAAATACATCCCTCATTAAGGAAACTATCAACATTAACATCAAGATGATGAACCCTAGAATATTCAATCTAGGGTCTTCACTCTTTGAACAAGAAGTAGAAGACCACAAGAAACTCATCATAGAGATTTTTAAAGCCTTTATTTTCTCTTACACTAACATGATAGTTATCAATCCTGATGTGGTTATCCATAATCTAGTTATGAAAACTGACATGAACTCATAAAAAAAAACTTAGACCTATTAAAACCAAGGTCGCATTGATGGTAAATGAAGAAGTCATTAATCTCTCAAAATTTGGCTTCATTAAGCCCATTGATTACTCCAAATACATGTCCAACATCATACCCATTCTCAAAAAGAATAATAAGATGAGAATATGTAGATAATTTTGGGACATTAACAAGGCATGTCTTAAAGATGACATCCTTCTCCCATCTATTGACATTATTGTGGATGCTACCATAGGATACGACATGTTATCACTCATCTATAGTTTTTTAAGATATAGCTAGGTTTGCATCTCTAATGAAGACTAAAGTAATACTTTATTCAAACACCTTAGGGAAGATTTTGCTATGTTGTAATGCCCTTAATCCTAAGAAATGTAGTGGTGATGTATCAAATGGAGATGAACCACATTTCTTCCATGACCTCATACTTAAAATAATGGAGGTATATGTAGGTGACTTGTTTGTAAAATTATGGTGATGTGAAGATCATTTAGAAATGTTATGCATCATCCTCACATGGATTATTAAATATGGATTCACCCTCAGTCCATTGAAATGGATGTTTGGATTCATCGATGGAAAAGTCCTAGGGTACATCATTTCCTAGTGTGGTATTGATATCAACCCTATTAAGATCCAAGAAATCCTAGAAATGAACCCTCTTAGAGATGAATCCAACATCAAGATGTTTTTAGGAAAAGTGGGAGTTATTTAATGATTTGTACCTAACCTTGGCTATGTCATCCCATTAACAACCTACTAAAAAATATAAGTAGCCTAACTTGGATAAGTGATTTTCAAGAAGTATTAAAGGTAGTGAAACACTTTCTCATGTATCATCCCATGTTCATGGCACATAATCTAGATAAGCCTTTGATATTGTATATAAGACAGATGAAGTTATCCCTTGCATATATGTTGGCTCAAGAAGACAAGATGGGTAAGGAACATGTGTTATATTTCATTACATGAGCCCTTATCAATAATGAGACATAATACACTCAGGTAGAAAAATAATGCTTAGCAATAATGTTCACAACCAAGTGGTTGCAACACTATATGGTTAATAAAAAAATGAGATTATTGTAAGATCTCAAGACCTTTATAATTTATAACACAACCAACTCTATCTTGGAAGGATAGATGTTTTATTATGCTCTTAAGTGAGTTTAAATTAAATTATATCAACCAAAAGACTATTAAAGGACATATCATCACTTATTGGTTAGTTGATTCCCTTTTAGAGGTTAATAACCTTGTTGATATTTATTTTATTGATGAGGTGATATTCTATATATAAAAACTTTCCATCAATTCATCTCCTTGTAAATGAACATCATTAATTACATGGTTGACCATATGTACCCCAAAGGCACCAATTCACAATAGAGGAGATGTCTTATGTTATCACATCTAAGTAAATTATCTTAGACACAATAATTTATCATAATACATTTGACAACATATCACTCTGATGTGTTGACTAGGAGGAGTTAGAAAAGTTTCTCTTTCTTTGTCATAACAGCATGTGTGGTGAACATTTTGGTCGCCACATGACCACTCAAAAAATCCATAGTATGGGATATTTTTTGCCCACTCTAGACCATGATGTTGTTGAATATGTACATAAATATGAGAGGTACCAACATTTTTCACATGAGATATATATTCCCACTGGGGCATTATAACCCATAATCACTACATGGCCATTTTATATTTGGGGTCTAGATTTAATAGGTAAACTTCCCCTTACTTCCTTATATGATCACCATTTCATCATCATAATGACTAAATACTTCATCAAATAGGTGGAAGCAATGACCTTATAAACTATGACAATATCAGTCATTGTGAAATTCATTCTAAATCATATCCTTTATTAATTTGGGTTCCTAGAGGTCATCATTACTAATAATGAGTCCCATTCAAGAATCTTGAAGTTCATGAACTATGTGATAGAATCAATTCATCACACCACTTGGCTTTTGTATATTTTCCATAGGCTAACAACCAAGTCAAGGCTATCAACAAAACCCTAAAGTTAATCCTAGTCAAAAATATTAGAGACTCTAAACAACATTAGCATTAATATCTATATCCATTACTCTAGGCCTATAGAATAACTATTAAAAAAACCATGGGGGAAACCTCATATTCACTAGTGTTTAGGTCCAAGGATATTCAACCCTTAGAATTGGAAATACCTAGCCTATGCATATCCCTTCAAGACCTCCTTATTGAATAAGAATATAAAGAGGGGTGTTTAGCCATGTTAGAGATCTTGGATGATCATCAAATCACCACTAACAATAATCACATAGCTTATGCTGACTACATGTGTAGGAAATATTAAAAAAATATCCATGAACACCTAACCTATGTTGGATACCTTGTTCATGGTCTTGACAGTTCAATTAAAAAAAAGAAAGGAGAGGGTCATAAATTTAGACCCAATGGTTAGGCCCCTACTTAGTAACAAAATATTTTAATAATGGATCCTATTGGTTATGCACTTTAGAGGGTGAAGAGTTTGGTGCATCTGTGAATTCTTTGAATCTAAAACATTTATATATATAGTTCTCACATATCACCCCATTTTCCCCTACATTTCATTCTCATATGTTGCATATTCATTGACACAGTAGAGGTGTTATTTTATGATTGTTTAGTTGGTTAGTTTGCATAGTAAAAAATATTTTAAAATGCATCTCATCATGTTTACCTCATTCTCACATTCTTTTTACACCTTGTAGTCAACATTATCAAAATCAAAATGTCACCCTTTTTTGTCTTAGTTCTTATGAGTAGAGTAAACCTCTTTCCCTACATCTTCTTGCATAACTTACAAAAATTCTAGCCTATAGTAGAGTCTATAAACTTGTCTATGATAGAGTCCCCACTTTATGTTACCTTTATAAATCAAAACATTAGCATGCTTAAAATAAAATATTTTTTTCCCGCCCATCTTTGTCATCAGTGGTGATCCCTTGCATCTTACTAGTTGTATAGAGCTAAGATTTGGGGGGTCAAGGCCTTACAAATAATAAAGTATATGGTTATGTGAAAATAAAAATCTTAGGAAAATATAGAAGTCAAAATCATATGTCTTTCACCCTTTGTTAGCCTTTAGTGTTGATCCCTCACATATTACTAGTTGTGTAGAGATAGCATTGGGGAGAGATGTCATTAGTCACCTATATCTAGCCTTTGGTGATGAGCCCATGTGTCTTCATGGTCACATGAGACTAAGTATGGGGGGTTGTAAAAATAAGTAATCAATAAATTCAATAGTAATTACAAGTTAAAAAGAGTGTCTATATGATTACATTTGAAGAAGGTATCCTTTTCCCATTTACCAGTTTTGTCAGGGCAAGTGCTCTCTAGATGAAGCCAATAAAGTCAGTATTCTATAAGTTTATCAAGAAGTATATATTACCCTTTGCTCATAATGGTTAGGTCATCTTCCTTTTTCATATGAAATTTTGAATTATGATTCACCCCACATCTTTTTTGTTTTCCCCCTTTCATCCCTTGATGCAAATTGAAATAAATATTTTGTGTGATTAAATCAATTAAGTAATCACCTACAAGATAAATTTTAACATGGTTATAATCATAATATACATCCATTACATTAAATAATCTACATAAATTTTGTTTACACATATATATAATCATTTTTCATTACAGCATACCAAAAACAAAGAGATACACATATGCATACATCATCACATATCTATCCCTTTAGATTGCATAAATTGAAAAGATGATACAAAAAAAAAAGAGTCACATCACATAATGATCAATGAGAGATACTCCAAAACATCCACACACACACACACACACACACACACACACACACACACACACACACACACACACACATATAATAATAATTGTCAAGTTCATATAACAAAAATATATGATATAAGCACCTTCATGGAGGGATAATATGTCTCAGGGCATATAAAAAAGAATAAACATATACAATGGTATATCCAAAACATAGGCAACAAGGCTCAAAGGTTTATCCTCCTCTTTTGGGAAGGAGTTAAGGTAGTAGAATGTTTGGGGCTTAGTCTCTATCAATATATCCTACTTGTTCTTCTCTAATGTTGCCTCTATGTTTGCATGTCAGTGTATGGGATGATTGTCCCTACTTGTGCCTCCCCCTGACACTATCCTCCCTATCATATGATTATAGACTCTTCCACCTCCTCCCACCATGGTATCCACTAAGGCCTCTGCCCTCCTTGTTATGGCCAATAGAGGGTTATTCTATGTCTTTAATAATGTCATCATGACTGAGGCATAATACACTAGGGAAAACACATTTGTATGACACTCAATCCCCATAGTAATCCTAGGATCTACCAACAAATGGTCTTGCATTTGACCATTTATCAACTAAAATAGATTGATCAAGGTATTCCTAATTATCATCCTTCATGAACCTATAATATCTAAAATCACATGATTCACACTATAAATTAGATCCAAATGGCATGAGAAAATCTAATACATAAAAAAATGTCATGTAACTAAAAGAAAACAAAATATAAGCTATAATCATGAATGAACAAATTAATAATTTACCTAGGTCTCCCTCCTACCACTCAAGATTGGAGTCATTATTTACAACCTCATCCTCATATACATCCAATTCCTTCTCTAGTTCAACATACTCTTAGGCGTTTCCCTCTCTATATCCTAGATGTTATTTTTATTTCACATATGCTAGTGGTGGACACATCTATTTCTATTTAGATCTAACCTATCTTCATCCTCTTATAGCTACCTATCAGGCTAGTCAGGTGATGGGCACCCATCTCACAAGAAGGTGTCATGATAGTCACCCCAACCTAATGGATCTCACTTCATGAGTCCCCTATACACAACTCAATGGATAAGGATGTTTCCCACACAGTTCATACCAAATTTCTAAGGTACTCAATCCACACAATGCCCCTTGACTTGTAGTAACATCTCTCAAACATGTATAGCCTTAGTGTTTTCATGAGATAGAATATCTCATTGGCCCATCACCCTACCATGTCTTTTTAGGGTAGGGAAATAAAATCTGCCACTATTAAAGACCCCATGGTTTGGTAAAATCATAAAAGGGGGCCACATATACCCATCTAATGGCCCTAATATCCCTTGGTTACCCAATTATTATGCCCCTTTTGTAGGGAATAATTATCTCATAGACCCAACCCATAATGATATTCAGGTGGCTAATGGAAAGGGCTCTCAGGCAAGCCACTCAATATAAGTCTTTGTAGGTATGAACCAACATCTCCTAGCTCCTATCATACTAAGCACATTTATCCTCTATACATCACATGATCGATGACTAGATATACAAGAGCCTATCAATGCCCTTATCCCCTACTAAATGACAAGAAAAGATGTCAATAATGGCCTTCATAAGGTTAGGGATCATTGATCTCTAAACTTGATAAAGTCTCACTCCATACTTTTCACCCACATTAGGTGTACTTGCATGTCCAAAATATTCTACCTAACTACATGCCTCATGATGACTATTAGCATCACATATAGACACCAATCACGTAGTCATAGGAAGACTAGTGATTCAATAGACATCCATGAGAGTGATAGTCTACTCTCTTAGGGCCTATAGGAACACAAAAGTGTTTTGATTAGGGTCCTAATAGGTCATAAAGTCATATAATAATCATCTTAAAGAGGGGGTGATACCTACTTGTGAAATACAAAGTATCCCCACTTAATTGAGTAGGGCCAACTCATCAACTATGAAAACCACTAAGAATTCAAGGATCCATTTCTTCTCTTCGGCTCTGCTCTATCGAATATAGGTCCCCATAATAAGTAGAGAGACCCTATATTAGTTAAATAAATAAATGTCACAGTTTAGATAATTCAAAAACATTCACATCCCTCTAATTTATAGAACTGCCCCTATTTACAGGTGAAAGTTATGAAACCCCCCTATAATAGTTATGAAACCACCCTAAGGAGGTAACTTAACCTACTTAGGTGGTTTCATAACTACCCCAAAGGGGATTTATCATAATCACCTCATGTCCATTATGAAACCACAACCTTATAAAGGGCATTAGTTCCATAACCTGAATGGTGGTTCCACCAGCCACTTATGGCTTCTCTAAACCTCCCTCTAAAACCCACTCAAATGCATCCTAAATCTAACAAATTATACAAATCCTTAACCTACCCTCCCCAAAAATGTTGACAAAACAAAAATTTATAAATTTGGTTGGATTTTAACTAATATTGCATTGATACTTCAAATTTGGGGCAAAAATGAAAAGTTAAAAAAAATTGACTTGATTTTTCCTAACCACACCTCCTACTTGTATGTTCACCATCCTCTCATCACCCTTTTTCCAAAGACTAATTTTGCACTAAAAAAGGTCACTATAAATCCAAAGATCAAAAATCTCCCAAAAGGCAAATGACATAAATGAACTATTTTTAGCAAGTTTTTGAATATATTGGACCCCAAACTAGTTGTTTTCATTTTTAAAAAATCCATTTTTGACATAACCTTTTATTTTAGTGTTTATTCTCATAAATATAATTTATATTTCTTGTATCTTTCAATTAGTATTTTAAAAATAACATATGTTCTTCTGTACTATGTTTTATAGGTATACATGGCTTGGCACTAGGTTTAGTCCCCAGATAGGATGATCCAAGTAGTATGATGTTCCCTGAACATATGTTATTTATTTATTTACATGTTTTTATTACACAACATTTTTTTTCTTTTTCTTTCAAATCATACTTGAATTTCATCTTCTATCTGTAGGTTGTGTAGAGTCTTGGTAGGCTTCGCTCCTCCATTTGGGTAAGTAAAGTAAGTATTTATAACCTCTTATTCCCTTTTTTCACACCTCACTCAGGACTAACCTTTCCAAATAATGATAAGGCATCCTACCAAGGGGAAATATGTATGCACCCAAAATTTAAATGGTGTGATACTTTTGATACAAATCTTATGATAATATAATGACCTCTTATTATATGATACATAATAAATTCTATAGCTCTAGCACTTACCTATTATTCCATATTATTCTCTTGCCCCCTTTCAATCCCCTTGACTCTAGCCTTCCTATTTATTTCTACTTTATCTTAAAAACTAACCATGGGTGATATAACTACTACCGCAGGTGACAAAACCGCCCTTATATGTTACAAAATTACCCCCCCCCCCCCCCCCATTTTACACAACCTCCACGATAGTTGTGTAATGTAGGAGGTAGTTTTGACATAGAGATATGGTTTTTATTAAAAAATGTAGAGGTATTAAAATTAATATTTCTATTTGTGTCATATTAAGTATAAATTTTACAACCTCCCCTACATAAAGTGGTAGTTCCATCATAGTGGAAATGTCTTCCAAAATTATCTCCTACAACTCCAATTTTCATGCATTTTTCATATCTATATTTATGTTTCTAAATATTTATCATCTTTTTTTTGCCTCAAATTAGGCCCATCTCAATCCCTTTTATGCTTTTAGTCTTCTTTAGTTCTTTTAATTTGAACTCATAATTACACTTAGTTGAACTCCTCCATGCAAGCTTCCATCTCTTTCTACAAGAAGCTCAATTTTGGCCTAATTTTAGATCCAAAAATTACCATTATAAGTTTTTATTAATAATATTTTATAGAAATAAAATTGATAAAATGTCTAGGATATTCATCTTCTATTATTTTTGAGTGGATTACATAATTGCAAGTGAAGAAGTGTTCTTGGTGAAAATAACTCAAAATTTGCAAGCCAAGACATTAGCCAACCTCAATTAATCTACTTTTAATCTATAGATTGTGTCCCCCTAATTTTTGATCTTTTTCCAAAGTTTTTTCATCTTCTAGCTAGATATTTTTCCAAAATTTAAACAAGAGTATACAGAGCTAGCATACCAAGGATTTTCCTATTAGCACACTACATGCACTTCAGATGACTTATTCCAGAACTAGGCTAGAGTTATTTTGATTTATTGTATTTTTTTCCTTAATTAGAGTATATTTAGGTTTTTTTTTTTTTTTTTGTGTTATATAAGCTTTCTATATTCATAAAAATAAGTAAATTTTATATTGAAATAGATATGTTCTTTTTCATTTATCTTTTCTACAAAAACATAACTAGTTTTGATTTGTGATTGCATTTTAGTAAATTAGTTTCCTTTAAAATTAGAAATACATTTCACTAGTAATTTTTAAAAGGATCATAAAAAATATCCAATTAATTTCCATCCAATACAAAATTTTCTTTTATTCAAGATATAAACAAGTCTCTTGCATTCTAGACAATCACCTAGGCAAATATAACAACATAGACAATCGTAGGTGCATAAACAAGAGTGGTAGATTAATGATATTAGTTGTTTTTAAGAGTTAAAATAACTGTCATTTTCCTATCTTAAAACAAAAAAATAAAAATTTTCGTCTCTTGTTTCCATTCTTTCAAATCATTTATAAAAACTTATTCTTAACAAACTAGGGAAGTTGAAAAACTAGTCTAGTTTGTTTGTGGTAAGTAAAAACTCATATTAAGTTTTTTTTTTATATTATTTTAGATCATATTTATTATTTTATAATTTTAATACATAGTTTAAATTTATGCGACTAATTCATCTCATAAAAAATAATCAAAACAAGCAAAAATATTCCATCAAGTTTGCATATAGGTAGAACTAGGAAAAATCAATATCTTGCATGATAATATATATTTCCTCCCCTCTTCTTTAAATATGTCCCAAAAATTGAAAAAAAAAATTAAAATATATTTTTTATTTCATTTAAATTTTATATTTCCTATTATTTTACTTTCATCACTTTATTTTTAGCAATCAAACATTTATTTTTGAAAAACCAAGAAAAGTCCAAAAATAATAAAAACAAACAAAAAATAGTGTCAAAAACATTTATAACACATGAAAGACATACCAAAACCTTGCCAATACATGAAAAAAACCACCTCCCACATAATCATTGTACATCCACATAAGTACCATACATCAAGCCTTGATTCAACATTCCAACAAGCACATTTTACAAGCTATTTCCTAAATAAGCTCATACACTTTTCCCTAACTTCTTCCTAGTATTATTTGGATGACACTCACTGAGAAACTAGGTCTTGTTGAATGCATTTTATTCCCTAGATTTAGAGAACCTAGTCCCACTATCATCACATAGTCTAACATTATCATTGAGTTGAGACGTGAGGGATTTTGATCCACTCAAATTCCACACCTCATTATAGAGTCTTTAACTGATTTAGAAGAGCAAGAGCACTTCACTAATCCACTCATTATTATCCTTTCACAGAACAAGAGATATCAACACAATGTTATCTAAGATTATTCTCTCATCCACATCTCTTTCTTCTCCTCAATTCTAACCTTGTCTTATGCCATTCACATTCAGTGTATGATATTGACTGAGCATAGTCAACCCAATAGAGTAGACCTTTTCCCATGAGTCATCTAACCTAATCTCCCTCATTTCCATGAATCTATAATTGACCAAGGACTTCACCTTCTTGTGATATTAGAGATTGATGGATTTTGGATTTATTTTTCCACACAACTTGATGATCTTAATGATCAATGAAACATTAATAAGGTCTTTTTATTCCATCACGAAAACCCATTGCCATCACCTATCCCAAATAATATTTCACCAAGCAATAAACCAAATCCACAGCCCATCCATTATGTCAGATACCTTAGGTAGACCTCAGGGAGTTTAATGTATATATTATTATGTGAAATTATATGTGCATATAGAATTTAATGATGGTATTCTAGTGGATCAAGCTAAGATCACATATATATTAGGATTGAAACCTCCTATAATTTATTTAAAAGTGTGATCATTTCTAAGGCACATTGGCTATTATCACACTTCATTAGATAGTACACATCTATATATGCTTCATTTGAAATACTATTGTGCAAGGATAAAAGGTTTGAATGGACTCCTGAATGTTAAGAAAAATTCATTGATTTAAATCAAAGATTAGTAAAAACTCCAATAATGGTGTTGCTAGACTAGAATAATCCAATTCATGTGCATGTGGATACTTTAAGAATTAAATTAGGAGCCATATTAGCTTAGCTAGGATACGGAGGTTTGGATCACCCCATTCACATCACAAGCAAGAAAATTTTTAGTAGTAGAGAATATTTACACTGTTATAGATGAAGAGGCCATGGCTATAATTTTCACTGCAAAAATTTATGCATTGCCTCTTATCAACAAAATTTGAATTCTTTATAGACCACAAATATCTATGATATTTAGTAAAAATGTTTATGTGAAGAGGACATATACTAGATGATTAATGTTATTTTAATAATTATAGTTTAAAATCAATGTCAATCTAGGAAGATAAAATGTTGGGCTAGATCATCTTAGTCGCATAAGGAATTGAAATAACCAAAATAAGATGAATTATTGGATATTCACTCATTTAGAGTCTCTATAATTCCATGAAATATAGAAGACATGGATAGTTATCTAGAATAAGGAGAAGTAATCTGTCAAAGAGTTATGCCATTTAGTATTATCAATGGGATTATTTATAATATGGGTAAGGATGATGTGCTACATAGAGTATCCTTATAGCATGAAATACCACAATTACTTGAAGAATCAGATTAGGGAGTGGATTTAGGACACTTCACAAGATAATATACTCAAGGGATACATTACAAAGTGGTCTATGGTGGCCTAAATTATTTTAGGATGTGCACAAAGTTAAAAAACATTATGACATTTGTTAATGAGTGGGAAGGTGAAACAAAAGGGATGAAATTACTCTAATCCAATGTTAATAGTGTAACCATTTTAATAATGGGTAAGTGATTTTGTAAGGCCCATCAATTTGCCTAATAAGCATAGTCATATGAGATATACAATCATTGAGATATGCCACTTCACAAAATGGGTAGAGGTTATTACGACACTAATTTTTTAGTTCCAAATACATAGCTAAATTTTTTTACAAGAACATCATAACAAGGTTTGTATGTCTTGTGAAAATACTCAATGATAGAGGAGCACACTTTCTAAACACTAACATCAAGACTCTGATGAATAGATTCAATATATCACACCATAAGATCATCTCTTATCACCCTTACACTAATAGGTGCACAAAAACATCAAACAAAGTTATTTAGAAAATGCTTACAAAAATATGTAATGTGCATATAGATTGAATTCATATGATCTTTTAGGCATATAGGACCAACTATAAACATGCACAATGATTCACTCCTTTTTTGTTGGTTAAGGGAATGAAAAAAGTGATGACAATGGAATACATAGTTCCTAGTCTAAAAATTGCATCAATAATGTGATTAGGAGATCAAGACTCACTTTGATAAATATTGTTAGATTTGACTTGCATGGAGGAAACTTGGCAAAGAAAAATCTGAACACATGGAATGATTATAATCTATGATCTAAGGAATTTTATCCAAAACAAACAATATTATTATATGAAAATAGGTTTTAGGCATATCCAAGGAAGTTATGCATTCAGTGGAAAGGACCATATGTCATTAATGAAGTATCATAATAAGTAACTATAGTACTAAGGGACCTTCAAGGAACTACCTTTTTGGGGTGTGTAAATAGTTGTAGGCTTAAGCCTTACTACCAATTATCTCTATAAATACCATGATAAAAACATAATGGGTGTTGAGTAGCCCCATGTATTTAAGATTTATGTTTACTTTTAAAAAAATTATTTTATTTTTCATAGGTTTTTAGTGTCACTTTATAAAATGTGATATCTATATCATGAGAAATTGGAACATAGTCTATAAATTCAATATCATAGGGTATGAAATAAATGTAACAAATCAATGAAAAAGAAACATGAATAAAGGTCAACATGTGAACAATAAATTAAGTTTGGTAATGAAGCATATAAAAAGGGTATGGAGGAACACAATAAATGGTCACTCACAAAGTGGTTAATGACAAAGCACTTTAAATATTACATCTTTCCCAAAGTAGATCAATGTTTCAAACTCATGTAACACATAATAAAGGAAAATTTAGAAAATAAAATATGAAACATCACATCAATAAATGTTGTAATCCAACACAATTAACCTATCCATTTAAATTCCAAAGTCACATCATAATGACAAATGAAATTTAAACCCCAAGAGCATTACAACATGAAAATAACTCAACATAATTTAATTCAAAGTGTCATACGAGTGGATAAAATAAAATATATACGAGGAAGGGCATAAATATTATAACACATATAAAATATCCTAGAATAAAATATTCCTCTATGATTTGAGCTTTAGTTATTTACATGAGCACAAAATCTCAATTTTTTCACTGCAACCTAATAAGAATGAGTCGATCAAATATCCACATACCTTTGAATGATGCACATAAGAAATAAAGGTGAATTAGGTTAGTATTAATATAAATAAGCTACCATGATCTAAAACCATTTGATTTCATAAATTTAGTAGAGATAACTTTGTTCTCCTCGAATCTAGCTGTGAGAGAGCAACCATGAGCCCTAACTATGCAAAATTAGTTGCATGCATCTAATGCTAAGTGATTAATCAAGATCCAAACTTTTAAAAAATTATATGAGTTTTTTATGACATTTATAAGTTGTTATAATTAGGTATAAATACACTTATATGTATTGTACCATTTACATTAATGCCACAATAATGTCAAGGGTAACATTACTTCCAAGTGGAGGAAAATCCCTCGTGTTGTACAAATCTAGGATCCCTATAATTCATTAAAACATGAGAAACCTATTCCATAGGATATAGTAAAATTCACATTAATTAAATGGAGGATGTTGTAGTGCAAGTGTTATCCAACTGCATTACAAGGAGATTCTAGGAGACCACCAAAAGTGTGCACCAAACAATGAAAGGGGTTATCACCATTGTGTATTACAGGTTTGAATACATGATAATATTAATTAGATAGATTTATTAGTGGTTGATCTAGTTACTAAAATGAAAAATATTATTTTAGGCACATTTTAGACTTTCAAATACTAGTTTTGAGTATTATATATTTGCTTCACTCAATGAAAGCCTCAAGATAGTCTTGTCGAAGAAAATGGAGATTTATGGCCTATGATTACCTTGAATAATATTGTCTAGACAAAGATAATTTAGTAATATACACATATTATCTACTTCAACAAATGGTGATTTAAATTAAAATAACTCATTTTATCACACTATAGGGTTCTGATCAATGTTATATAGTACCTCACATGCAATTACAAAACTTCATGATGGAGTGTAAGTATAGATTTATGGTCTTAATAAATCACCACTAATTTCATTGCCATTATTCATCACCATGTTGGATGCACAAGTAAAATTTACAAGAATTTTTTTTTATTATAAATAATGGTGACATTATATGCACCCAATTTCGCATGATACAATATTCTTGACATGACAGGTCTGATGATGATGTAGTGACCTCCTAATGATATTCAAATGAAAAATCTCTAACACTTTCTCCTCTTTCTAATTCCCTATCTCTCAAGCTTCCCAAAACCTAATTTTTTTGACATTTTTTAGCTTCCCTTAGCTCATTTTCACCCCTTTCTCTTTGGTGATAGAATTTCCCCTTCAGGTTATGGAACTACACTATAAGAATGTGAAACTTTCACTTTTATGATGGGTTCATTATAGCAGCAGTGTAAATTATTGTGATGATTCTATCCTAATAGGGTAGTTTTATATTAAAATAGGTGTGGTTTCATAATTTATAATGGTGGTTTCATCCTCATAGGTGATGGTTACGTAACCACCATACAAATAGGGTTAATTACTTCACCACTATTTTGTCTTCCAAATTTATCTCCCATGAATCATTCCTTGATGCATTTTACATGCTTTTTGTCATGGTTTTTGCTTATCCCATCCAAAAAACTACTCAAATAAGTCCCAACTCAATTACCCTTCTATTTTCAATTATTTTGAGTCCTTCCTAAGTTCAAATTTCAATTCAATTTAGTTAAACTCCTTCATGCAAGCTCTATTACTATTTTACAAGTACGCCAATTTTGGATTGATTTTGGATCCAAAAATTTGCATTCTAAGATTATTATTTTTAAGCTTTTACATCTATATCCTGATAAAATTAATATGGATATTTTATTGATTACTTTTGTTTTCAACTACAGAGTTTTAAATAGGGATAGCCATTGTTCTTGTAACCCAGTCTTTATAAACAATGTCTTCAATTAGCCATAGATAATTATTCCTTGTTTGGATATATGTATCTTCTCTTATTCTCCCTTAATGATAACCATATATTCATCCTATTTTTTTGATATTTATTGACATTTTCATTTGAATAGAAGGATTCAACATACTAAGGATCATAATGCTATAAATTCCTTACCTTTAACTAGTCTACATCAGGATCAAGTTGGAGGTTATTAGCTTAATTTTTTTTTTCCAGTAGATTAGATTAAATTATTATTTATCCGTGTATCCTCTTAAATATTCATTTTAAAACAAAAATTCAAATTTTATATGAGAAATAACTTTCTTCCTTTTTCCATCTTTGATATAAAAAAGGTAGTAAATAGATTCTTTATTTTGCATTCCTTCCAGCAGATCTATTCTCATTAGCATAAAATATTGAAATATAAATTTAGGAATATTTTATAAATAATTTAATACACTTTCATATAACATAGTAGTTATTTTTTAGATTCAAAACACATTTAATTACTCTCAAAACAATCAACTAGCAAGTCATAAAATCATAAAAAAGTCTAGGTAAGCAAGAGGCCTTTACATTTCTATTTTTATCTTTATTTTAGATCAATTTAAATGTTTTTATTATTTATATCGATAATATATATATATATATATATATATATATATATATATATATATTATCTTTCTTGATTATTTTCAAACAATTTATTTAAAGTTTCCATGTAATAACTAGAAAGTTGAAAAGCTAGCTTAGTTTATTGATTTGCAATGAAATTATAAAAGCATTAGAGTGTTGCTATTTTGGGATATATTATTTTTTGTGGTGTTTCTATATATATAAAATATAATTAACATTAGATCCATCCCTATAATAAATAAAAACTAAAAAAACTAAAAAACACCTACACTTAGATTACATTTAGACAAAGTTAGGAAAATTCAGCATCTTGCATAATAAGATATATCTCTTTCTCTCTCTTTGCATGCATTGCCAAATAATTGGAAAAATATTTAAAAAATTAAT
Organism: Torreya grandis; assembly: GCA_037957365.1. Taxonomy (NCBI): domain Eukaryota; kingdom Viridiplantae; phylum Streptophyta; class Pinopsida; order Cupressales; family Taxaceae; genus Torreya; species Torreya grandis. The sequence goes on along the minus strand of JARHVA010002846.1, from coordinate 514,421 downwards.
TTCATTAATTTTTAATTTTTTTCAATTCTTTACTTTCAACATTTAAATTTTAGCAAGCAAGCATTCTACTTATAAGCCAAAAACACCATAAAAAATAAAACATTGCCAAAAGCCTTGTCTAGATATACAAGCCAAAAACAAAATCAAACCTTGATTCCAACAACATGGAAATTACTTATATATATATATATATATATATATATATATATAATCTCATATGCTTACACATTTCCTAATACCTCTTAGATAACACTTCCTAAAACACTTGATCTTATTAGACGTCTTTCCCTTAGGGTTAGAGTACCTAGTCCCATAGTTGGCATACAATCTAATATTACTACCAAGATTAGGAAAGAAGTATTACATTACACCTTGATCTTCCACATAATTTTATATTCTCAAAATTCCTTAAAATAACAATAATGAATTCTTGATCCACCCATCATTGTCCTTCCCCAAAATATAGGTCATCACTATGACTTTATCTAGGCCTAGTTTCCCATTTCACCTCCTTCTTCTCCTCGAGTCTAGGCTCATCATATATCATTCACATTTTTATATGAAATTTATTGGACATAGCCAACCTGATAATGTAGATATCTTCTTGAAAGTCATCCAATATAATCTCCCCCATTGCCCTAGTCTTAGCATTGATCAAGAGCTTTGCCTTCTTGTGATCTCAAAGACCAAAGGACTTTGGATCTTTGTTTATCCACATATTGATATTATTAATGAGCATCATGATTATATTGAGGTATTTTAGTTTTATAATGAGAACCCATTACCTCCACCCATTTTAAATCCCATTTCTCCTAACAACCAACCCAATCTATAGGCCATCCATTATGTCAGTTGCCTTAGCCTAATCTTGGGGATTCAAGTGTAGAGTTTAACATGAGTTATTCATGTGCATAAATTGGTGGACCTAATATGAAGGACTCATATCATTTGAGTTTCCACTTTTCTTCCTCTTTGTTTGCCTACCTTCTCCATTTTCCTTCCTCCTTTCATTTATTTTATGGGTATTCATATATCCCCAAAATATATCTAGATAGGGCATAGGTGGATCTCTTGGTTTAGAGGGATATAAGAGAAGCCAAATCAACTCTAATGAGCCTTTGTTGATTATTTTAAACAATTCGATCCTTTAATCCAATGTAGACAACTAAATCTATGATTAGTCTCATCTTAACACCCAAACCAAGAGTGGGGTCTCTATTAAATAAATATAAGACATATCTAAATATATAAGTAACCACCCTAACTCTAATGTTATGACCCTTATTAGGGGAGGCATAGTCACTCCTCATATGGACACTAGTCCATCTATTATATTACAAAGCTTGAATGTAGAAAGTATTTCCAAATATGATCATTCCTTGGCAATGATCTACCACTTGGAGGATGAATTTAATTTTATACAAATGTCTACTCATCCTCCTAGTATGATTCAAAATGCTTCTAGCTTATAGGTTAAAACTTTAACCACTACCCATGGGGATCCTGACCCAAACCAACCTCCTTAGAGAAATCTATCTCACGTATCTTCCCCTCCTATACAAGAGACTCTTAGACCATATACCACTATATTCCCAAACTAACTCATCAACACCCTAGTGAGTTGCATTCATGACATGGAAAACAAATAACAAACACTAGGTTGGGGGATAAGCCTAAATTATATTATAAAAGCTCACCCCTCTACTCCCATATAATTGACAATTCATCAAACACCACAATAAAATATTATATGCTACCACCAAAATAGGATCATGTAATCTCATTAAACCATGTCTCTCACCGACCCCTTAGATATATCCTTACTCATGGCATCCCCGATCCAGATGGCATCTATTAAAAAAGTAGCAAAAAAAATATAGAAGTTAGAAATGTAGCATGAAAAATATAGTGAGGATAAAATGTAGCAAGGAAAAAATATAGCGAGGATAAAATATTGAGGAATAAAACATATTAAAGGATGTGATCATACAAAAGATGACATAACTTTCAAATAAAGTTCCAAACTCATGAAATCACATTTTCCTCTATTGTTTTGATTGTAAATTTTGTGCATTACTTTTCCACCATGAAATGTTAACTACTATCACCAAAATCAACTAGACAATAAATAAACAATGTGATAATCACTAAAATGTCCCAATTATGCTCTTCATGACATTTTTTTGACATTACCAATAATGCTACACTTTTTTCTTACTATGTTTTATCCTTAAGATGTTTTTTCCATACTATAGTTTTATCATACTACTTTTTTACCACTATGTTTTTTACCGCAACATTTTTTTTGTTACATTATCACATAGAGCCAACCCATATACTTCTAAAATCCATTCATCCTATCAATATCCTATTCAAACCATAATGGGAAGAATATATACATATGCTTCTCCACTATTTTTTATTTTATTCCACTTTGCCTTATAAAGCTTATTATAAACCTTCCAGTAATTACCAAATTAACCCAAATTTAATATCTCATTTACACTTTAGTCCTACCATAACAACAATAAACTTTAACCATATGTGGAATTAAATAAAATACCTTAAGGATCATCTTGATGTCAACATATAAGGGGTTACTCTTCTATGTCCCCTACTTGACCTTCCCAAGTTAAAAGGTGAGGGAGATACCAATGTGCACCTCAAAACTTATGTGACATCTATTATAGAACTCATGCCTTGGGATGGTGTTGTTGCAAAAAAATTCCAAAACCTTAGATCGAATAACACTTGATTCATATTACCACCTCCCTGAGGGATCTAAACATTATTTTTGCCAACCCATGGCTAAGTTTGTCAAAGCTTTCACTATGAACAAACTCTCAAAGAATAACATACAAGAGTTATCACACATCAAGTAATAACATAATGAATTAGTCACTCATTTCATCATGATATTGTAGCAAGTCCTATATTCCTCCACCAATGTACCCCACATGGATTAATGAGATTTTTGTGATCTTTTCCTTCACTCCCTTAATAATTAGATATTGTAGGATGTCTATAAATTTCCATATCAATCCTATGAAGAATTTGTTGAGGACACCTTGTCAATTTACCACATAGTTATTGATAGTGGTCAGTGAAATTATGGGACCAATGGGTAAATTATCACCCTAAACCAAAAAAATAGGGAATTGTAAAGTGAAATTCAAAACAATAAAAATAACCAAGGCCCCAAGGTCTTAAATTTATATAGCGATGCCACTATAGATGGAGAACTAACCATAATAAGAAGCCAAACCGTATCAATAACAATCAATATCATCCTATAAACAATACCAATACCACTAATAATGTGGGTTCTAGGAGCCAAAATAACCTTCCTACCATCCATGTAGTTTAATTTAGATAATTTTTACCATGAAATGTATAACATCAAAATCATAATCAAAATTAATACTAGCCCATCAAACAGTTCCCCTAGTTTTAAAACCAAACCTATTATCAACAAAATAATCAATAAGGGTTTGGGTAATAAGGACAGAACATGAGGCCTAGGGAATATTATTCAAATGTCTATTTCTTCTTCCATCGAGTCATTGGTCATAACACTTTAAATTGTAGGGAGTACAAAAAAAATCCAAAGACTCCAAGAAGATCAAAGACAAAAAAAATTTGACATGTTCTTAAGGAACACTGTACAAGCTCCACACCTTCCCACATGAACCCAACACCCCTCAAAATCAAAATATCCAAATCTACCAAAACCACTTTTCTAGCCACCAAACACATGTTACTCAAGGCTAACACTAGGTTGGATCATAAAACCACCCAATTCAACATACTCAAAGCACGATGGCGTGTACTCATGATGTCAAATCCTCCACCTCTAAGACTAAAAACACTAATGTTACTCCTCATTTGAGGATGATATGAGTAATGTAATTAGAATTTGAATAATAGGTGAACAACATTACACTCACCAAAGAGTATCAACCTATGACTCTTCATCCCTCAAACATTTTGGAAATTGAGACTATTCCTAAACGTATGGGGAGCTATTATTTGATCTCTAATTTAACCAAGACATTCTCCCATATTTCATTCCTTGACCTGCTCAATAACTCCACAACTTATTGGTTATACTTGATTTATGCCCTAGGGTTGGGGAATTTATCGAGTGTTACTCCTATTTCATAAGCTCAAATCTACTAAACTAATTTGGACATATATCCACTTAGTTAAGAATCATGGGATGTAGGCTATTTATTTGATTTGAGAAGCCTTCATCATTACATAGATATGTTAATGAGGAGATATCCAACCCTATTTATATAGTTTCTGATTAAAAAAACTTGTAAAGAGAGCCATGGCTGACAATGGAGCAACTATTAATATTGTCCCATTTTCCTTCTTAAAAAATATTGGTTATGGAGAAACCAACTATTCTACGATGTGTAAAACCCTATGGGATATGATAACCTCAAATATACTTCCATAAGGACCATTATCCTCTTGGTAACTTTAGGTCCAAATATGATGCTAATTGAGTTCTATATCATAGACAAAGATACCAATTATAATATGAGCTTGGGAAGACCTTGGATATAGAGGATAAAGGCCATCCCTTCAACTTTATTCCAAAAAATCTGATTCTTACACCTAGGAAATGTATTCTTAGCCTAGGGGGGGGCCTAATACCTTTGATATATTACAAGAAAATATGCATAAACAACCTAGGTTACACATTGACTACCATCTACCTACTAATGGGATTATAAAACCTCCATAATTGGTCAATGTTATTAAACCCATGAATCTTCAAATGGTTATAATAAATTAAGGGGGTGAAATACCCCAAACCCTATTAAAATAAAAGTTATAAGGGAAATATGTAATGATTACTAAAATACCATTAATCCAAAACTAGTCACCAGTCTGATAATCTCCATCTTGTCTACAACTAAGATTATTAATATCTTATAAAAGGCCACTCCCCTCATTCTCCCATTTGACCCACGAGGGGTGGGAACCTATGATTTATCTAAACCTCAAATCTAACACTCCCAAGAGGTTTTATATTTTATATAAAACCTTTTCATGAAAGAGGTGTCAGGGAGTGAAGAAAACCCCCTTCATAACAATCATTCTAACAACTATTAGCATCATCACCCATCGTTCAACTGCACAAGAGCAAGCTTCATTTTGCATTCTAATATTATCAATTATAAGACTCTTCATAGTATTCTCTTGGATCATGCCATGATAGGTACATATTGGTTTTCTATATTTTATTACCCATTCAATTTGCTTCTTGTTAAACTATCTATTGTTTTACTTTAGCCTACACCTAGTTATACTTCTCATCATCTTTTATAGCCTCTAGTAGGCAACCTAACCATTCATTCTCCCCCAACCATCCCAATACTCAAAGAGAGTATTCATATTATGATAATAGGTACTATATAAATAAATATTGTAACCCAAAATTATCCATGAATTACTAAAGGGGGATTCCTTTTTCCCCTTACGAAGAGATATGACCCCAAAAAGTCACTCACTATATTATTTTAGGATTTTACACATATAACAACATGGTAAATAGTACTACACATGTCTTATCAATAATAATTATGTCCATGAACCTCCCACATCAAAATAATATCCTAATTATTTTTTCATACTCCCTATGCTAAAACAAGATCCTAACTATGTCAGCATACTTCCCACACCAAAGAGGAGGCCTAATAAGTGGCCTTTTAAAATTATAGGGGTGCTTACCTAACTCAACCTATATCTTATAAAATAAACCTTGGATTTCCAAAAAGTGTTTTGTGGCCTTCACCCTAACCATAAGAATATGATTTTCATGTTTTTATAAAACCTTCCATTTACCCCATGAAAGGGACAAGAATAATGAACTGAAAACCCCAAGATGGGTTTCAAAACATTTTTGACATCCATATGGTTGATATATTAGAATACTGATAAAATTCACTAGATGATTATCCCCCCTCTATACACAATCAGTGGGTCCTTTACTATGATGGGGCCAAGTATCACTCAAGTATTAGGGTAAGAGTCATTCATGTTTATCCTAAATGTTGAGTCATGCCTTTTAGTTTCAATAAAGATTTTAAATGTACAAATAATGGGGATAAATATGAGGTCTTACTACTTGGCATGTTCATCATGAAATATTTGGGAATTCAAAACTTAAGGATCCAAGGAAACTCATAATTAGTTTTAAACCATGTTTATGAGGTCTATCAAACTAAGGTTGAACATCTTCAGTTATACAAGACCATTGTATGAGATATAACTAAATAATATGAATTTATTTCTATAGAAGAAATTTTTAGGGGAGGAAATTAGCTTGTTAACTCCATGGTTGCTTTGTATTCACACTTTGACCCTCATCCTACCATACCTAAGTCTAATTTCATTATTTCAATGAAAATATAACATTTTGTCTATAAATCCCCTAAATACCAAACTTCCATCCATGTTTGGAAAAATAATGATCCTTTAGTCCTTTATTATATTTGACAATTATGAAGCTATTCTTGAGTTATTATGAGCTTACAATGACCTTTTATCATTTCACCACAAGAGGGGTTTCTCACTTACATGTTATCTCACATCAACCCCTGAGACTAAATACTATGATTCTTACTACCATGTTGAGGATTACCTATCCTCTAATAATTAACATGATGTTTTTAATACAAAGGGTGAATATTTGGATCTTCCCCCATACCCTAATGTATTGAAGAGGGGAATGTTTCCCTCATCAAAGAAACCATTGACATTAACTAGAATTCTCAAGCTAGGGTCTTCAATTTTTTAATAAGAAATGGAGGTCCATAAAAAATTCCTTACATAACTCTCAAAAAATTTTGCCTTCTCTTACAATGACATAGTGGGCATCAACATTGATGTGGTGTTTCACAACCTAGTTAGAATCATTGATGTGAAACTATTCAAATAAAGGCTCAAATTCATCAAGCCTAAGGTCACAATGATGGCAACAGGGGAAGTCATCAAAATTTTAAAGGTAAGGTTTATTAAGCCAATAGACTATTTTAAGTGGATGTCTAACATCATACCCATCCTCAAGAAGAATTTTAAAATTATAATATGTATAGACTTTCAAGATATCAACAAAGCATACCTAAAATATGATCTCTCATCCATTGACATCATTATCAGCATCACCATGGGATATGAATGCACTATCACTCATAGATGGCTTCTCAAGATACAATCAAATCCACTTTTATGATGAGGATTAGAGCAAGACCTCCTTTATTATGCCATGGGTAACCTTTTGTTGTGGCATGATGCCCTTCACTCTCAAAAATGTAGGGGAAACATATCAAGGGGATATGACCCACATTTTTCATGATATTATTCAGAATATTATGGAGGTCTATGCAGATGATATTCTAGGGAAATTGAGACAATGAGTAGACTATATGGAAGTTTTACACACCATATTAATGTGCTTCATCAAATATCATATTAACCTTAACCCTAAAAAATGTGTGTTTAGAGTCACCAATGGATAACTCCTAGGGTATATCATCTCCCAACATGGGATCGATGTTGACCCTATTAAGATTCAATTAATATTGGAAATGTTCCCTCTCATAGATGAATCAAGCATTAAAACATTCATAGGTAAGTTGGGAGCCATTGACCAATTCATTCCTGATCTTGTCCAAATCATTCATCCTATCAATAGCATGTTTAAAAATATAAGTGGGTTAACTTGGATAGATGATTGCTAAAGACATTCAAAGTAGTAAAACACTTCCTTATATATCCCCTCATGTTCAAGGCACCTAAACCAGATAATCCCTTGATAATTTACATTAGATAAATTGAGGCTTCCCTCACCTGCATGTTGTCTAAAAAGGATAATACTAGCAAAGGAAGTGAAATTTATTTCATCGATCATGCCCTTATTGATTATAATATGTGAAACATTCAAGCATAAAATGAATGCTTAGCTATAGGATTTGGGACCAAACAATTTCAAGATGATATGCTCAATTAATAAACAAAGTTTATCATGAGGTATTAAGCTCTATACATTTTTCTAACCTAGCCAACTCTCTCTAGGAGGCTGGGACACTTCATCACACTCCTAAGTGAGTTTAATTTATCTTTTGCCAACCAAAAATATTTGAAGGGATAAATCACTGATTATTGGTTGACTATTATCCCTTGGATGTTACTAACCTCAATGATACTGAATTTCTTGATGAATTAATATACTACATGGAAAAACATGTTATTAGCTCCTCTCCTTGGTACATAGATATCTTTAATTCCCTAATCAATTACACTTATCCTAAAGATGCCAACTCACAACATAAGAGACATATTCACATCATTTCATCCAATTACATTATTCTAGATATAATCCTCTATCATAAGGCCTTTGATGACATGCTTCTATGATGTGTCAACTAAGAAGAGTAAAAAAGAGTCCTCTTTCATTTTCATAGTGGTATTTGAGGTGGATACTTTGGCAGCCACATGACTACTCAAAAATTTCATAGAATGGTATTTATGTCTCACTCTAGACCATAAAACTATCAAATACATATTTAAATGTTATAAATGTTAACATCTTTCACATGAGATACATGTCCCCATTAGGGCATTGTATCCCATTATCATTCCATGGCCCTTCTCCACTTTGGGGTTAGATTTAAAAGGTAAGCTCTCCCATACTTCATTGTATGCTCATCACTTAATTATCATGACAAGTAAATATTTTACAAAATGGGTGGAGGATATTCCACTAAAAATTATTATGGGTTCAATCATCATGAAGTTTATCTTGAACCAGATCATTTTCCAATTTGGGGTCCCATATGTCATCATCATTGATAATTGGTCCCTTTTCAAAAACTATAAAAGTTTTAAGCTATGTAAGAATTTTAATATATCGCACCACTCAACCTCCTTGTATTACCTATTGGCCAATGGTTAGGCCAAAGTTACTAACAGAACCATGAAGTTGATTTTGGTCAAAACTATCAAATATTTAAAATGAGATTGGCACTTACAACTGTATTTGACATTATGGGCTTAAATAATGACTATTAAGACATCCATGGGGGAAACTCCCTACCCACTCATGCTTGGGTTAGAATTTATCATACCCTTATAATTATAAATACTTAGCCTTCATGTTTCCCTCTAGGGCCTTATTGATCATGAAGAGTATAAAGAGGTACAACTAGCTGAATTAGAAGTTTTAGATGAACAATAGATTACCACTACAAATAATCATATTACTTATGTTGATCACATGAGTAGATAACACAAAAATGCATCCATTAATACCCAATCCATGTAGGATACCTTGTCCTTAGTCTCAATATTTAGATTGATAAGATGAAGGATAAGGTTAGAAATTTAAACCTAACTAGTTATGACCCTACCTAGTGACTAAAGACTTAAAAAATGGAGCTTATCAGTTATGCAATCTAGATGGAAAGGTGTTTAATGAGTCTGTGAACTATTTTCACTTAAAATTATTCTATATATAATACTTACATATCACATTATTCTCATTTGCATTAAGTTTTCATAGGTTGTATGTTTGTTTGCATATCAGATGTGTTATTTGGTGGTTTTTTGGTTGAGTCCACATGACATGAAAATTTTCATAATGCAACATATCACATCATTTCATTCACACACTACCCTATCACCCCATGTAAAACATTCTCAAAATTAACATTACATTGGTTATTTTATTAGTTATTATGATTAGAGTATATCTATTTTCCCTACATATTCTTACATAGCTAATAAAATGCTAGCCTACAACCTAGACTATAGATTTATCCATGATACATTCTCCTCTTAAGGTGCCTTCTAAAGCATAACATTAGCATGTTTAAAAATAATTAGCATTACTCACTTGTTTTGGTCTTCAGTAATGAGCCCTTATATCTTACTAGTTGCATATAGGGATAATTTTAAGAATGGACACCTAAAAGCTTACTATAAAATCCTATCAATTCTTAGAGTTTAGGTATAATTCTATTGTCAAATCTTTAGCAAAATTGCTATGCTCGGTATAAACTTACTGGTGATTTCTATTATCTCTTTCAAAAAACTTATAAATAACTGGTAAATCAAGCATCTTATTCAATCAAAAAATAATTGAAAAAAATCCAATTTAACCCCCTTTCCCCAAACACATTCATGGGTTAAATATCCATGAGTTGGAATAATGATTATGATCAATGGACACCCTAAGTTTTTCATAATGACTATTTTTCTTTACCCTATGAAATTGGGGATAGTCCAACCATTCAAAACACTTGCTCAAATGAATAAATCCAAGTAAGGAAGACATGAGAGACAATATGGATAATAACTACTACATACCCATCCCAAACCTAAACCCTAAGTAGGTGTGTACGAATCTTTAAAAAATTCATCATTGCATCAATGCCCAAATACACATTCACAAGATTTTTGAGGTCCTTTTTATCTCATTACTAAGTAAAAAATCCCAAATAAATGCAAATATATTGTTAATCTCATTACCAAATGAATGATCACATGTGATAATAAAATTTTATCTAATATAAAGGGTTTTTATGTAAGATAAAAATGGTTTTCACATTGGGAGCAAAGATCTGATGAAATAAATAACATGGTAATAGTTTGAATCATTTAAAAGATAGGTAAATTTCATTAAATGTGTGAAAACATTTATATATATATACGACTTGTATTTCTTACTCGGATGGTACTTTATTGTTGGATTCTTAGACTCCTCCTTGGCCTCCTCTTGCAATTGTCACTTGTTTCATGATTCCCATGACATGTAAGTCTTATATTTATTACTTGGATTGTACTTCATTATTATCTTCTTAGACTCTTCTTTAGCCTCCTCTTGTAACCATAATTCACTTCATAATTCCCATGACATGTAGGCCTTCTATTTATTACTTGGATTGTACTTCACTGTTGGCTACCAAAACTCCTCCTTGGCCTCCTCTTGTAATTTCCACTCACTTTGTGATTCTCATGACCACAAAAGAATAAACTTTTTAAAAAAAAAATTGTATGAATTTAAGTTTTAGGGTTTAAATAAATGTAAAACATTTACATAGATTTATTTTATAGGAGGTAATTTGTGTTAATTAAAATACCAATGGAGAAAGAGGTTAGAGGATGAGAAGTCTAAAGTCAAGATCTTATTTACAGTTCCTTCGTTTTAACTATTAAATTTATCATTCTTTTGAAAGATTAAATTTGTCCTTTTTAAGTGATAAATTTTATGGCCATATGACCAAGTATAAATTAAGTAAAAACCTCTTTAAGTCTCTCAAAATAACAACTAAATAATATAATAAACTAAGTGTAGAAAAATTGTGACAAAAAATTAGAGTATAGAGTATAAACCAAATATTGGGCCATAGGGCAAGACAACTATGAAAAGTGAGGATGATATAACTGAAAAAAATATTCAAAACATTTTCATAGTTTCAAAATTATAAACTATATAATAAGGTATGTCATAATGTCTTAACCACATCCATATTGGCCTTTCAAATATTTATTTATTTCAATTAACAAAATATGCCAACCAAAATATAATTATTATCTTAAACATTTAAAAATAAAATACATTATGATCATGAGGCTCTATTATGTTTATTTATTTTATTTTTTATGCATTGTTTAAAATAAGTATCGTGCATGTCATTATTTCTCAAAGGAAATCAATTTCTTGTTTGTTTAAAATAAGTGTGTGGTAAAAACCAACTAGATAATATAATAAATTGAGTATAGCAAAAATAGTGACAAAAAATTAGAGTATAAAGTATAAACCAACTATGAGGCCATAGGGCAAGACAACTATGAAAAGTGAGGATGACATAGCTGGAATAAATATTCAAAACATTTTCATACTTTTAAAATTATAAACTATATAATAAAGTTTGCCAAAATGTCTTAACCACATCCATATTGGCCTTTCAAATATTTTTTTTATTTCAATTAACAAACCATGCCAACCATAATATAATTATTACCTTAAACATTTAAAAATAAAATATAGTATGATCATGGGGCTCAAGGCTCTTTTTGTGCTACATATATGGTAAGATCATGTGCAATACTCAGTATAAATTGAGTATAGACCACAACTCACACTTTTGACATAGTTGGTCAATCTAATAGACTCAAAGAAGCTCTTGTTACAAGGGATAAATTCTTTGAGGTTGTATCCTCTGTAAGCTACACCTTGAAGGAAGTTATAAAATGTTTCTCTTCAAAGATTAGATATCATTTTACTTGGGATAAACTACCAGAATCTATGGCTATGATGTACCCTCAATATTGAAAAAATGTTAGCTCATCATATTTTCAAAATTAAATCAAAACCTTGGCCCAACACTTTTTTAAGATTTCATAATTGAATGGTGAATAGACTAAAGGCATTTTAGATATGTTGAAGCTAAGGGAGTGGTATATTCAATTTGCCACAACATGTTTTGGACCATGATTTTGAATATGGATCAATCACTAGACTATGGACTACCTTAAATTTGAGTGAAATACTATATGATGGTATATTGGAATACTTTTATCTTGATAATTTATGCCAAACAATTATTTTTGGCTCAGTGGAAGATGAAATAATTTTTAGTGCATTGTCATTTTTAAAGTCTAAGTTAAAAAACAAGCTTGACAAAAATTGGAGACTTACTTGAGGATCTATACAACTAGATACAACATCCTTAATATTCCATTTGATAGAGCTCTGGTAATTTGGAAATCAACATTTAAAAGAAGAGGATTGACTAATAATTCTTCAAACACACTATAGTTTTGCAATATTAGATCCGAGTCTAACAACTTTTGAAGAGATTACAAATAACAATTATCAAGAATAAAATGAATAAAATTGGCATGCTGAAACTTAAAATTTAGTCATCTAAAATCCAAGGTTGATCAAGGAAAGACAAAAAAAAATTGATCAATTTTGATATTTATTTTATTAGGGTTTTGAGAAAGCTTGTTGAAGATAATGCAGAGTATATAAATGATTAAGAGATAGTTTATGTATTTTTGTTTCTATTTTATTAAGATAACATGCCTATAATCATTGTAAACTCTATTATAGATATGCATAAGTATATTTTGGTGTTCCCTTGTTATTTTATACCAAATTTATTTGAGATATCTATAGTGTAATTAACTTTAAGTATATATATTAGACCAACAACTTCACTTCTATCAATAGCTTGCATAAATGACTAGAAATTTTGAAAACACCATCATATATGTATTCAATCAACTTCAATTAATCCTATGGATGATGTGTTAGACCAACATTAAATTTTTACTTTAGGCCCCTCAATATACCAACACTAACTAACTAAAAAATGGGGTAAAATTTTAACCTCATTCCCCGTAGCTTTAATTCCACATGCACCGCATTCAATGCTAGAAATAAAATAAACATTAGGTTTAAAAATTATTTATTATTAAGTTTGTTAGTCATTAAAACCATATAAAAGGAAGATCATATTTATTTTAATTGGTTTTATAAACGTGTTAAGGACCACTTATGACTTAGGAAACAATAATATTTAGGTAATAATTATATTTTGGTTGGCATGGTTTGTTAATTGAAATGAAAAAATATTTGAAAGGCCATTATTGATTATGGATATGGCTAACATATTTTGGAAGACATTATCATTATTGATTATGGATATGGTTAAGACATTATCATTATATTTATTCATTTCAAGATAGATGATTTTGAATGTAAACAACTTCTCTTAATCTTCAAAAAAAAATAAACACAAATCCATACCTTGCAGTTGCAATCATAAGGAACCTGGCTTAGAAATTGTCTACACCTCATCCCAATATTTTAGCTACCAAAATTTTTTCTTCTTCCAATAGCTTGCATCAATGACTAGAAAAATCAAGAAACTATTAACAAATATTTTTAAAAATGCTTTTCAAGGAACTTGTCATTATATTTATTCATTTCAATATAGATGACTATGCATGTAAACAACTTCTCTTGGTCTTCAAAAAAAAAAAAAAAAATCCATACCTTACAGTTGCAATCACAAGGAAACCAACTTATAAATTGTCTGCAACTTCATTTTCAACCTTTCATCCCACTATTTTAACAACCAGAGCTTCACTTCTACCAATAGATTGCATCGATGACTAGAAAAATTGAGAAACTGTCAATAAATATCTTTAAATAAATAATTTTTAAGGAACTTATTGCTATATTTATTCATTTCAAGATAAATGATTGTGCATGAAAACAACTAATCTTAGTCTTCAAAATAAAAATAACACAAATCCATACCTTGCAGTTGAAATCACAAGGAAACTAGCTTAAAAATTGTTTACACCTTTATTTCCAACCTTTTGTCCAAATATCCCAACTACTATAGCTTCATTTCCACCAATATCCTGAATAAATGACAATAAAAATTGACAAATTATCACATATGTCTTAGATAAACTTACATTAATCCTATGTGTGATGTGTTGGACCAATATTATATTTTACCTTGGGCCCCTTAATATGTCAGTGCTGATTCACTAAAAAATGGGGAAATATCTAAACCTCAATCCCCATAACTTTAATTCCACCTGCACTGCATTCAATGTTAGACATAAAATAAACATTAGGTTGAAAATTATTTATTATTGAGTTTTTTAGATATTAAAACCATATTTAAGGAAGTGCATATTTGTTTTACTTGGTTTTATAAATGGATATAAATAATTCAAAATATTTTTAGAGTTTTAAAATGATAAACTATATAATAAGGTCTACCAAAATGTCTTAACCATATCCATAATTGGCCTTTCAAATATATTTTTATTTCAATTAACAAACCATGCCAGCCAAAACATAATTATTACCTTAAGTTTATTATGTCTTAGGTGGTCCTTATCATATATATACACATATACATACAAATATGCATGCATACATACATGCATACACATACATACATATATATGCATACATATATACATATATACCTGGTGATTCTAGACTAACCTATACATGTCTCCAATAATTTCCTAGTGAATCATACCCATAAATGCATAGTAACTTTAGTGACTATATGTCCCTAAATAAGATCCAATATAATCTATAATGGGATTCAAATACCTGCATAAGAAATTATATAAAATTGAGGCTATTTGAACTATGCATATTTTCATAGAAATAGCCATTTTCAAACTTGAAAAAACATACATATAGCCTTTTGGCTATAAATGGCCTCTAAATTTTTCCCTAGTTCCATGGGGTCAATATTCAAGGGTAAAATACTTATAAATTATTAAAAAATTCACTCATGTAAATATCAAAACCCTATGTAAATGTAAAATGTAATAAATCCACATCTATCAACCCTATTTAACCTTCAATGTTGAGCCCTCACATCTTACTAGTTATAGGGGTTAGCATTGAGGAGAGATACCCTTACTCACCTACATCTATCCTTTAGTGATGAGCCCATGTGTCTTCCTAGTTAAATGAGACTAAGTGTAAGGGGTCATAAAGATAAGTATTAAAAAAAGAGAAAAAATATAAAAGCAATATCAAATCAAATAATATCCAAATAGAAATTATTGACATGATGGATTTCACCCTCTAAAGGGAGGCTTAGCTCTCTACCTCTATGTGGCACAATGGAGACATTCCTCTTGTTGTGGGTTGCAAACATGAGGGATGAATCTCTAGATTAGGGGCTAGCTCCCCTTGATACACCTTGAGGCCCTAGATTTCCTATTGATAATAATGAGGGGGGATGATAAGGGAGAGAAATACTGAAATCATAACCTAAAATAATGTGGTGATGCACCAACATGGTTGGTCTACTCAGCTTTGACATAAACTTTACACCAAAGAGAAGCAAGCATACACTTCATTCAAATGAGACCCTTTCCTGCATTAATGTTTCAATAAGGGATCATATGGAGATACAGGGAGGAAGAACTACCAAAGGTGTTCTAAGACACACTATGGATAGCCTATTCACATGCACCTATACTCTAAGCTAGACACTTCTTGTTGACCTGCAAGAGAAGAACTCACAATACACTATATATGTTGGTATAAACTTATGAAAGAATGAAAATTAAATGACTTAACACAAGATAAAACCATAGACATATGCAAAAGTGCAAGCTTAAATGGAGGTAAAAATTCTTCTTCTGATTCAAGGTAAATTCCTTCAGGGCTTTACCATACAAGCTGAGATCTCCTTTCTCAAATGAGAAGTTGCAAATATATAGATAACTTGAAACAAGATAGCTAACAAATCAAGGAATGGAAACCCATGCTAAGTTAAACACTTCTACAAAGACCATAAGCCCATGTTGTTGCCTTATTCTTCCAATTGTGTATGAGAAAGCCATATTGTAGATGTCCAAGTTACTACCCTTGTTGTCCTAGGCCTACAAAATCATGGGATACTCCTTCTAGAAACTGATAAAGCCATCCCCAATTTTTTATGGCTAGGCCATGCTCTCTTCAATGCTGGGCACAATTGGCTATGCATTAATGGTGAAGCATGAAAACATGGGCTACTCTCCTCTATAGTTTGAAAACCAATCTATTTTATTAGTTTTTAGTATATATATTTCACCAAATGCATTAATTCTCCTTGTTGAGTCATTTGTGCCACTTTTGTTGGTTTGAGTGGTCATTGATTCAATCTTTTATCTTTGTCAGTAGCTGGAACTATTCCTTATTTTGTCTTTTCCACTCTGTCTTCACCCATGTTTTGTATCCTTCCTTCAACTTCTCCTTTTCCTTGGCCTTTTATTTGCTTGCTCTTTAACTTATTAGGCCTTCTTTGCCTCAGGCTTTTTGTCATGTTTTACTTAATTCCTTCAGACATTTTATCCAAAAAAACTTTTTCTTTTGATTGATTTTTTTTTAAGGGCATGTGCTCCTCAGGGATTTTGTATTTGTTATTCATGTTCTCAAGGTTCCCTCTATAAGGGCACTTTGTGCCTCAAAATGCCCCTTCAGAACTTTTGATTTGGTCCTACCACTGACCAAAGTCCCTCTGTAAGGGCACTTACCCTTTGAACTTTTTACAAACATCCTTCAAGCCTTTAAAATTCCCTCTAAAGGAAATCCATTGCCTTTTTTGAACTAATTTATACCATATTAGGTTCTTTAATCACTTATACTTATAAAATTAGACAAGTAATGCACCTACACAAACCTGATTTACACTTTGCAAATTAGAATGATGGAAACACCTCAATTTTTCATTAGAAAGGTCTGTTAGAGAACATTTTTTGCACAAGGTAGTAGAGGGAAGATCTAGCCAAAACTTGGATTGGATTACCTTTTCACAAAAAAGGAGGGGGTGCCTAATTTTGGCTTACAGGACCAAAAATTGGTCAACACAATCGGTGACTCATAAGGGAAGCATGCCTGCTATACTTGGGAAGACTAGTAGCCACAAAGTCCATTAGGTATGAATTTAGGCTGCATCTTGGAGAAGTCAACAATAGCTTTATAAGGACATATGAACCAACAAATATTTTACCCCAAACAACAAGGAAAAAATACACACAAAGGCTAAAAAAACTACACATATACATAATAGTACTTAGGGAAAATGAAGAAAAACAAGGAAAACTATGTACATGAGAAAAGAAACCTAGTAACAATTCTTAAGATATATCCCATTGACTAGGATATGTAGCTCTTCACCATCCAACTTAGAGATTTGGAAAGCATTATGTTGCTTGCATTGGGTGATGACATATGGTCCACTCCATAAAACATCAAACTTTGTGTGCCTTCTAGGCTTGGCTCGATCTTCATCTCACATCAAGGCAATGTCACCTTCTAAGAAGCCCCTTGGCATAGACCTTTTGTCAAAATGATTCTTTGTTTGTTGTTCGTGGCTGGTCATGGCATCCATGGCTTGGTCTCTCGCTTCTTGAAGCTCCATTAGCTCATAATACCTGACCTCTAGGCTGTTACTCCCCATCAATTGTAGATGATGGGCAAGATCCAAGGTTGGTAACTCAAGTGAGATATGAATTATAGCTTCCCTTTCAAACACAATTGTGTATGGTGAATTCTTGATTTCCCTCTTTGGAGTGATCCTATCTGTCCAAAGACCTATCTTCAACTTGGCATGCCAAGTCCTTTGATTTTCCTCCATTATCCTCTTTATGGTCATAATCAAATTATTGTTTGTAGACTTAGCTAGCCCATTTCCTTGTGGATAGTAGTTGGAAGAAGTGTTGAGATAGATGCCATACTTTAATGCCCACTCACTTATCTTTATTCCCAAGAAAGCCAATGCATTATCTGAAGTGATTGTGTCTAGGACCCTAAATCTTGTCACTATGCTTTCATAGAAGTCCAAGACTATACTTTCATTAGCCTCTTTCAAATCTATGGCCTATACCCACCTTGTGAAATAATCTGTGGTAGTCAAAACCCACTTGTGGCCAACAATATAAGTAGTATTGATCAACCCTACGAAGTCCAACCCTCATTGCATGAATGGTTGTTCCACCTAAATAGGATAAAGAGGCATGGCAGCTAGCCATTACTTCCCATCAAAGAAGGCACATTTTTAACATTTCCTAACCTAAGCATGATTGTCATAAAACAAACTAGGCCAAAATTAACTAGCCCTCATTATCCTTGTAGCCGTGGCCTTGGGAGCAAAGTGGCCACTAGCTGATCCATCATGAAACTTGGATAGTACCTTGTCAACTTATTCTAAATTAATGCATCTCAAGAGTACCCATAAAAATTATTTTTTGAATAACACTCCGTCAACTAGGACATAAGGAAGATATTGGAGTGTAAAATAACTCCTCTTGGTCCTATCAAGACCTTGTGGACACTCACCAGTTCGAAGGAAATGAATCATGTCTTGTGCCCAACTCTTCATGACCATAGGTACAACTAATATAGGCTCATTATGGAGTACCAGAACTTCCTCCATTGGCTCTTTCAAGTCCATAGCAAAGTTTTCACATATCTCTCTTCCTCTCACCAACTTGGTGGTCTTGATCTTTATGTCATTCTCCATTACTTTGGTGATCTAACCTACCCTTTTCTCATTCAAGTCTCAGTTCAGCAAGAAATATTTTACACTAGGATGTGGCATCATGATGTGAATTTTACTACTAGACAACATATGTCTAAACTTCTTCAAACTTCATATGATTACAAACACCTACTTCTCAATATACATGTATCTAACCTTATATCCTTCTAAACCTTAGCTAAAAAAAGAGAGAGGTTGTTCTAAATTCTCACCATTTTCTTGAGTGAGCATAGCAGAGATTACCTCTTTATTAATAAAGGTGTATAGATTCAAGTCCTTGGAGAAGTTTGGAATAGCAAGGGTAGGAGCTTGGGCAGTAGCTTGCTTGATGCTTTCAAATCTTTCTCTTCTTATTGCTATCCATGTGAACATTTGATCCTTCCTTAGCATGGAAGTTAGTGGCTTGATAATTTCATAAAAGTTAGGAATGAATCTCTTAATGAAATTTATCTTACCAAAGAAACTTTTTAGGCCCTTCTTGTGCTTAGGCAAGGACAATGCTAGGAGGTGTGCACCCTCTCTAGATCAATGGGCATGCCTTCCTTTGAAATGACATGGCCCAAGAGCTTTTGATCATGGATGGAAAACATGCATTTCATTAGGTTGAGAGAGATGAAAAACTCTCTACACATTTCAAAAATTTGCCTCATGTGTTTCAACTGTTCGCTTGCCTCTTTGGAGAAGATTGTCACATCATCAAGATAAACTAGCATAATGTCATTGATCAAACCTTGGAAAGCCATATCCATAGGACATTGGAAGGTAGATCTAGTATTTGACAATCTAAATGGAATCTTCTTATAGCATATGTTCACCACTTGGTAGTGAAGGTTGTCTTGTAGGTCACATTCTTATACAAAGATTTGATTATACTTAGAGTAGCCATCTAGGAGAGAGAGTTTTTCACTACCTGTCACCATCTAAATAATCCATACATGGAATGGGATAGTGATGTCTTAGTGAGACTCTATTCAGGTCTCTAAAATCCACACAGAATCTAACCTCTCCATTCTTCTTCCTAACAGGGACCAAATTGGCCAGCCAAAAAGAGTGTTTGATAAGGAAAATGATCCTGGACTCGATCAGTTTGGTGAGTTCCTTCCTCATGATAGGCTCAATCTTTGGATTGATTAGCCTTTTCTTTTTCTTGATGGGTTTTGCACCTTCTACCAGCTCAATGGTGTGTTGGTCCAAGATTGGATCAAATCCCTTCAAATCACCATACTCCCAAGTGAAGACATTAGCAAACTCTTAACATAACATAATGAAAGCATGCTTTTCCTCACTGGTACACACCTTCCCAAGTGCAAGCATCTTATCCTTATAGATATATACCCTTTCATAATATTTATTCTTGGTTGACATGCTTGTTTTGTCTCTCTTGAGTTGGTCATCTTCATTGAAAATGCTCTCAAGAGTTACCAAACCTTTGGGAAGTCTGTTGGTATTTAGTTAAACAATTTGTCCATCATAATATGGTTGTAGCTTGGATTGATTTTTGGAAGCAAAATCAAATTCTTCCTATAATAAAAGTGTTATTTACTAGTCACTTTCAAACACCTACCAATTGGTGACATTGTTTGGTATGGAGGGCCACGCAATCACCTTTAAATAATGTTGATTCTTACTTTGTCTCATCCCCTTTAGGATGTCAAACTAAGCACCAACTACTACTATTCTATCTACATGCTTGTTCTCCTATCTTGGAATGGAAGTGATGTTGAAAGCATCAAAGTTATCTACAAGGTTCCACACTCTGTGCTTGTAAGACTTCAATAAGGAGTTCTTAGTCAAGCTTTGACCTCTCACTTGGTTCATAATCAACTCACTATCTCCAAACACTTGAAATTATTTGATTACTCTCTTCCTTGCCCATTATATGCCATGAAAAAGGGCCTCATCCTCTGATGCATTACAAGTGTAGGAGAACTATAACCTCAAAGTTGAGAAGTATTTATCCTTTGAAGGTAAAACTAGCATTGCCCCAATACTAGTTCCTAACTTGCTTCTAGATCCATCAAAGAATAACTACCACAAACCACAATCCTCTTGGTATATATTCATCAATTTTGGCATGAAATCATCTTTATCATACATTTATTAGAATCCAAGACCATCTTCTTCAATGAACTTGTAAGGATCATGATCAAAGTTGTCATTTCCCCATTCATCCAGGAGTAGGTCAGCAACTCCTTCAAGGGAAGATGATGGATATTGGTCCACCTAGAACTCTTATTCATCAATGATTACATAGTTCACATTCACCACTTTATGTGAGTATGGGTCTAGATGATCCTTGTGGATGGGATATGACTCAATCTTTAATTTAGTTCCATACTTTGTATTAAAAACCATGTAAGACCAATTGGCTACCAAGTATCCACCTATCTTAGATGTGAAATCCCTTGACAAGAAAAGAGTGAATTAAGGAAGAACATCTACCACTACCACATCATGGGGAATCGAGAAGGTTAGATAGTCATGGAGAGTCAGATTCAAGCCTCTTGCCACTCCCAAGGTCTTAGCTAGTGATCCATCCAACTATAGAACTCCTTTGGTCATTTGCTCATACTTGAGGCCTAGCTTATAATATATGCATTTGGGCATAACTAAGGTGTTTGCTCCACTATTAATGATGCAATTGTGGACCAAGAAATCACCAATGATCAAGGATAAATAGAAGAGAGGGACCTTCTCATCTTTTTTTCTTGACCAGCCATGGGAGGAGCCCATTTACTATCAACACATTATTATTTCTTATTGGGATAGATTGCTCATCCAACCCATACAATTCCTTTTTGAGTATATTATTTTTTCCTGGTAGTGATAAAGAATCCCATAATGAGATTTTTATGTGCAACTTCTTCATTTGGTCTACTATATTGATTGAAGGATTTCCCCCTTTAGAGTTCTCCTTGGGAACATTCGTAACCTATGGTGCACTTGAGAGCTAAAGCTACAACCATTAGCCTATAATTAGGGGAAAAATTTATTTTCTTGTGTTAAAGGAGACACTATATGTGCTTAAGTGGCTACTTGAGCTTCATCAATGTCTCTCCTTTTAGACCTATTGTTGGATGCAATACCAATATTTTTATTACTTTTGGTCCCCACATAGTTAATTGCGTAGAACTCTCCTTCCATGTGATTCATAAGAGTGGAATTAGATTAAGCTTGCTTACTATATATCCCAATTTGTGTTGACATCTCAAAACTTGAGAATTGGGCTGCCTAATTACCTTGTGTAGTCATGCTTTGATTTGGTAGCTCACTGGTATAAGTAACATGTTCTTAGCTATGCTCTAATGGTGGATAGTTGGGTTGCTCCTGCACTAAATTATTTTGAGTGGGGAAAAGAGCCTTAGAAAATTAAGGGGAATTTCTATTATATCTTTGATAAGGATTGACATGTGTAATTTGACCTTGCCCTTGATTATAATTCTAGAAGGGAGGCCTATTTATTGATAGCCATGATTTGGCCTATAACTCTGAGCTTATTGTCTCTTGAGGGAAACTAACTCATTGGTAACACTCTACAAAAGGCTCTTAACTTCATGGATGTCATTTATAGGGGTATCAGCTAGCTTCTCTTGATTAGGTAGAGGAGCTAAAGTGAGCAAACCAGGCTAGATGTATGAGTGACATAGGAGGTCTAGGAGCTATCTTTCCTGCTTGAGCAAGGCAATTTTTAGCTAGAGTGTTTCCACCCATAGACTGTATCATGATAGCAATGTCATTATTTAGGTCCTTCAAGTAGTAAAGGAAAGCATAGCTTAGGGTTGGCCTCACAAGAATTAATATTTTATCCCAAGTCTTTTGGAACTTAGTGTTAAAAAAATTGTATAAACTCATGTGGGGATCTCTTCATGGTGGTTAACTACTCAGCTAGAGATAAATGGTCACTTTTTTCCCTAAACCTATTAGTCAAGATGGTCCCTAACTACTTCCATGAGCCAATTGAGTTCATAGGCAAGGTCCCATACTAGTCTAAAACTTTCCCTTTGAATGACAAGGCTAGCAATTTAATGGCTACATTTTATTCAGTGATATTATGGATGTTGCATAGGTTTGTTATGTTTCTAATATGATTGACAATAGTGACTGGGCCCTCTCCACTAGAGGGAGGAACACTTTTGAGAGTTTTCCATAGAATTGGGTCATACTACTAAAGGTTTAAGGGACTTTGACCATTGAAGGCCACAAAATGGAAAGCCCTAAGGGATATCATGGTTGTGAAAGGATTCAATAGGGGTCTCCTTGAGTAGGTATATTTTATGGCTGGTTTAGGAAAAAGGCTTGTTACGTAAGCATGGGTATTTGAAAACCTCAGCCTTTTCATTGAGTTCAAAGATAACTCAACAAATTGAAAAGGGACACCCTTAAAAGATCTTGTAGTGACCTTTGGCATGGGATGCTAGGTTGATCATTAACCAGAGATTAATTTCCTAAATGGAGTCACCAGGTTCTAAATATAGCTCTTTTTATGGATTTTTTAATAATATCAAGACCAGCACCAATCCTAAAACTTGTAAGACACAAAAATAAGTCCCACTAGGCATGCTAGAAATTGTTGATGTGGTGGATTGCACCCTCTAAATAGAGGCTCAACTCTCTTCCTTCACATGGCACAATTGAGACATTCCTCTTGTTGTGGGTTGCAAATGTGAGGAATGAATCTATAGATTAGGGGCTAGCTCCCCTTGATGCACCTTAAGGCCTTGGATTTCCTACTACTAATAATGGGGGGGATGAAAAGGGAGAGAAATAATGAAATTAGAACCTAAACTAATGTGGTGATGCACCAAAACGGTTGGTCTACTCAGCTTTGACATACACTTTACACCAGAGAGAAGCAAGCATACACTTCATTCAAATGAGAACCTTTCTTGCATTAGTGTTTTAATAGGGGATCCTATGGAGATACAAGGAGGAATAAATACTAGAGGTGTTTTAAGACACACTATGAACAACATGTTCACATGTGCCTATACTCTGAGATGGACACTTCTTGTTGACTTTCAAGAGAAGAACTCACAATACACTAGATATGTTGGTATAAAATTATGAAAGCATGAAAAGTAAATGACTTAACACAAGATAAACCATAGATATAGGCAAAAGTGAAAGCTCAAATGGAAGAAAAAATGCTTCTTTTGATTCAAGGTAGATTCCTTCAGGGCTTCGCCATATAAGCTAAGATCTCCTTTCTCAAATGAGAAGTTACAAATATATAAAGAACTAGAAATAAGATAGCTGATAAATCAAGGAATGGAAGCCCATGTTGAGTTAAACACTTTTGTAGAGACCATAATCCCATGATGCTTCTATATTCTTCCAATTACATATGGGAAAACCATGATGCAGATGTCCAAGTCACCATCCTTGCTATCTTAGGCCTACAAAATCATGGGATACTTATTCTAGAAACTGACAAAGCCATCTCCAAGTTGTTGTGGCTAGACCATGCTCTCTTCAATGATGGGTGCAACTGGCTGTGCATTAATGGCAAAACATGAAAACATGGGATTCTCTCCTCTATAGTTTGAAAATCAATCTATTTTATTGGTTTTTGGTATATATGTTTCACCAAATGTATTAATTCTCCTTTTTGAGTCATCTATGCCACTTGTCTTGGTCTGAGTAGTCATTGATTCTATCATTTGTCTTTGTCAGTAGCTAGAACTGTTCCTTCTTTTATCTTTTCCACTTGGTCTTTACCCATGGTGTTTCCTTCCTTTGACTTCTCCTTTGCCCTGGCCCTTTCTTTGCTTGCTGTTTGACTTATCGAGCCTTCTTTGTCTCATGATTTTTGTCATGTTTTCCTTCGAACAAAATGTTCGAAAGAAATCCTTTAGACATTTTGTTCGAAGGAATTCTTTCTTTTGATTGTTTTTTTTAAGGGCATGTGCCCCTTGGGTCTTTTGTATTTGTTCTTCACTTTCTCAAGGTGTACTCTATAAGGGCACTTTGTGCCTCAAAATTCCCCTGCAAAACTTTTGATTTGGTCTTGCCACCGACCAAGGTGCCCTCTGCAAGGGCACTTACCCTTTGGAATTTTTGTAAACATCTTTCAAGCCATCAAAATTCCCTCCAAAGTAAATCCATTTCCTTTTGTGAACTTATTTAAACCATTTCAAGTTCTTTAATCACTTCCACTTATAAAATTAGATAACTAATGCACCTTCACAAATTTGATTTGTGCTTGGCAAAGTAGAATGAGGGAAACACCTAGATTTTTCTTTAGAAAGGTCTGAAAGAGAACATTTTTTTCATAAGGTAGCAAAGGGATGATCTATCCAAAACTTGGATTGGATGACCTTTACAAATAAAAAGGATGGGATTCCTAATTTTGGCTTGCAAGACCAAAAATTGGTTAACAAAAATCTCTTAAAAAAGCTTTCCTATATGATTATGTTTTAAAAGGGTAGCCTTTTTGTGTTTACCAATTCCATTAGGACTAGTTATCTCTAGATAAAACCAATAAATTTAGTGTTTTATAAGTCTAAAAAGAAGTAAATTTTCCCTTTTACTTGTAATAAGTAGGTAATCTTCCTTTTTCCTAAAAATTTTGGTACATGTTTTTTCATTATTTATCACCTTCCATTTATCCTACTCTCCTTTTCATTCCTTATTGTAAATTGAAATTCATAGGTTGTGTAAACATAACAACTAGGTAGTCACCTACAAAATAAATGATAACACATTTATAATTTCATATATTTATCCATCACATTACATACATTTTTTTCCACATATATATAAGCATTTCCCATAACATCATATTGAAATTAAAGATATACATATAGATCATCACATTTCTAGTCATCTAGAGTGCATAAACTAAAAATCAAAACATGAAAGTTAAAGCCATAAAACATGAATAATAAGTTACTAACATCAGATAAAAACATATTTATATATATCATAATAATTGTTGATTTTGTATAAAAAGGATGTTTAATATAAAGTTCCTCTCAGGAGGGTCAATGTGCCTTAAGCATCTTAAAAAAATCAATGTATATAATTTTTAAAAAAAAATCTATAATATGTTTTAGGAGCATGTCTTCCTCTTGTGGGAAGGTCTCGATGTAGAGGAATGTTGGGTAATCTTTCTCTAGTGGTGTTTGTTTCTAGTGCTTCTCTTAGATGTCACCTCAACCTCTCTAATTTGAAGACCAATATGGTAACCCCTATTGGCACCACCCTCAAAAACTATCTATTATGTATTATGGATGGAGAGTCTACCTCATCCTCTACTTATCATCATATCCATGCCTTTACTTTCCTCACTCTAGACAATAAATTAATATTCTCCATCCTTAATGCTATCACCATCACATATGCATGATATGCTAGAGTGAATACATATGTGTGTTAGGAGTGTAGGAAGTCTATTACTTACCAAGAGATGGTCTCTAGTCTATCTATTTATCAACTAGAAAAGGTTGATCAGAGTATCCTTGATCATCTACCTCCAACCACCCATAGTATCTACAATCATAGAGTATAAAATCAACATTAAATCCAACTGATATAAAAATATAACACAAATAAAATCATCTAAACAACTAAAAAAATTAAAATTATAGACTATAATTATAAATATGTAAAATAACATTTTACTTAGATCTCCTTAACACCAATCAGTGTTAGAATCATCCTTCATGGCCTCCTCTTCATCAATATCCAAGTCCTCCTCTAGTTTAACATACTTTGAAGCCTTACCATCTCCATCTCTTGGGTTCTACTACCATGTTATGTCCTATTACTATAGTGTTGGTGGTAATGGGCCCATATGTTTTGTCCTTAATGCAACTTGGCCCCATCCTCCCCCAATTATCTATGGGGAAGATCCCTGTATTGATCTTAGTTAAGCAAGTTGGGTGATGGGCACCCCTCTCACAAGCAAGTGACACTCTAATCATCCAAACCTCATAACTCTTGCCTCTTATATGCCCTTATAGACAACCATAGGGATGGGAAGGTTTATTTTATAGGGCATGCCAAAATTTTGGGGCACCCTTTTTATAGAGTGTACCTCAACCTATTAAATCTAGTCTCAAACTTGAGTGGCCCTGATGGTTGCTATAAAATAGGCCCCCTCATTAGCCCATTTCCTAACCATGTCCTGATAAGGAAAGATGACTAGTTCAACCATTGTTAAACTCCCCATTATTCATGGCAAAGAATAAAATGGTATCATATATGTCCATATAGTATCCTTAATGTCCTCAAGTGATCCAATTAGTACTCTAATCTGATAAGGGATGATCTACTTATAAATCTAACCCATGATGACTATCAAATGGTTGATTGAAAGGGAACCTAGATGGGTCACAAAATAAAAATACCTTTAGGTATGAGCTAGTAACTCCTAGCTCTAGGAATAACATGATCCTCTCTCCTTAATGCATTCTATAATTAGAAACCAGTTGAATAACCAAATTTTAGTACCTTTGTCTCCCACTAACTGGGAAGCAAGGATGCCAATGTTGTCCTTTTTTAGGTTGTGGATCATTGATCCCTCAACCGAAGAAATCCTCATGCCACACTTTGCACCCATGTCAAGTGCATTGACATCTTCTAAGTGCTCTACCCAACTCTGTGCCTCACAATTGCTATTGACAACTTTAATAGAAATAAACATTCCCATCATGGTAAGGATCATAATTTGGTAGAAGTGAATAAGAGTTGTCACACACTCTCTTGGGGGTTGGGGAACATAAAACTATTCTAATCAAGGTTACAATGGGTTATAATATAACAAAGTAGTCAACTATAGGTCAAAACAATCCTTGCCTATATGATTTATAAAATCCCAACACAATCAAGGATGGCTAGCTCATCAGCGTTCAAAATCACCAAGACTCAAGGGAGCCTTTCCTACTCCCAAACTCTAATCCACCATATATAAGGTCCCTAAAAAAATTAAATGACCCTAAGTTAGCCTAAAGTTTAACTCTACTTGTTGAAATAAGAAAAATACAAATTTTGGAGTCTAGTTCCAGTGAGAAAAACTTCCCCTATTTATAAGTAGCAGTTATTCAATTATAGTAGGTAGTTATGTAACCACCTCAAGTGATCATGTAATCACCTTCAATGATAGTTACATAACTACCCACCTATAAATAATGGTAATTATAAAACCACTATGGTAGTTACGTAACCACTAACCTTGTTCACTAACTACATGCCCTCCAAACCCCCTATAAACCCACTAAAACTACTAGAATCAACAAAAATTTACATTTTCCTAATCTACCCATTCCCACAAACATTTTAAAGCTATTTTTTTAAAAAATTCACTAGGTTTCTAATATGTTTTGATCAAAAATCATAAAACTAGGGTAAAAGGAAAAAATAATAGAACTTATCTGATCTTGCCATGTATCTCCTCCCATTGGTATATTCAATATCCTTTCATCTCTCTCTTCCCATTTATTACTTTCTTAATTGAAACGGTCATAGGAAATCAAGAGCTCAAGAATTCTTGAAACAAATTAGCATAAAATAATTTATTTCGAGTAAGTTTTTGAATATATTGACCCCTAAACTAGCCATTTTTAATTTAAAAACTTTGCATTTTTAGCATAATTTTACATTTCACACATAATTTCATGTTTTAAAGTCATATTATTACTATATTTTATAAATCATGATTCTAAACTAACATTTTAAAAACTTTCTAGCTTTTGTAGCACATTTATAGTTTTACATGTTCTTTGCCACTTGGTGCTAGATTCAGTCCCCCACCAGGATGGTTCAAGTAGTATGTTTTCACCCTAAATAAATGGTACATATTAATATCCATTTTTTTATTATTTATTCTATTTTACATTTCCTTGCCACATTGTACTTGGTTCTCATTTCTTGCTTGTAAGTTTCATGGAGTCTCAAATGGCTTTATTAGGCAACTAAGGTAAGTATTTATAACTTCTTATTTTCCTTTCTTATGCCACTACTTAGGACTACACCCTTTCCAATCCATGACAAGGCATCCTCATGAGGGGGTCATAAGTGTGCACCCAATTTTACATAGTGTGATATTATTGACATGATAGGTCTAATAATGATGCAATAGATTCCTAATAATTCTAAAATAAAAAATCTCTAACATTTTCTCCTCATTTTTATTTCATATCTCTCAAGATTATCATAAACCCATTTTTAGACCTTTCTAGCTTCCATCATCTTATTTTCACCTCTTTCTCATTGGTGATAGAACCACCCCTATAGGTGATGAAACTATCCTATTAGGCTACAAAATCATCAACTTTATGATGAGTTCACAATGAAAGTTCCATCATAATAGGTTGGTTTCATATTAAAATAGGGTTGTTTCTATTATTTATGGTGGTAGTTTCATCCTTATAAGTAGCAGTTACATAATTGCCCCTTTCAAATAGGGGTAGTTTTGTCACGATTATTATGTCTTCAAAATCTAGCTCTTGTGAATCATTCCTTGATGCTTTTATCATAATTTATGTTATGCTTATTTATTTTTCCATCCTAAATTTTCCTCTAATTAGGTCCAGCTCACTCCTATTTTCAATCATTTTGAGTCCCTCCAAAGTCCAACTCTTAGTTCAACTTAGTTAATTTCCTTCATGCAAGATCCATTGATATTCTATAAGTAAGCCATTTTTTGTTTGATTTTGAATCCAAAATTTTGCATTTTAAGCCTAATATTTTTTAATCATTTACATTTTCAACCTACTATAATTTATTTTAATCTTTTCTTTGACTATTTTAATCTTTTAATCATTAACATATTTTTGGATAGGGGGAACCACTATTTTTATAACACAGTCATTACAAATGATGTATTCGACTAGCCATAGTGAGTTGTTCCTTGTTTAGAGCTATGTATCTTCTCTTCTTCTCCCATTGATGAAAACCATATATTCATCCTCTTTATTGGAGAGTTCCTAACATATTAATTTGAGTATAAGGAGACAACATACTGAGAACCACAGTGCTACAAATTCCTTGTCTTCAACTGGTCTACATCAAGATCAGGTTGGATGTTATTAGTTAAAATTTATTTATTTTGTTCCATTATATTATATTATATTAGTATTAATTCTTGTGTTTTCTTAAAACTTCATTTTTTTTTTAAAGTTAATTTTTTAAGAAGAACTCTCTTCCTTTTCCCATCTTTTCTATAAAATGGTAGCAGATAGATTATTTATTTTTCATTGCTTTCAATAGATCTACTCTCATTAGCATAAAATATTGAAATAAAAATTTAGGAAGATTTTTGGAATCATTGCATACACTTTTAGCAACACAACAATTAGATTTAAGGTTCAAAACAAATTTTATTACTCTCAAAATAATCAACTAATAAGCAGTAAAACTATAGACAAACTCTAGGTAAGCAAGAGACCTTCACATTTCTAGTTTTCTCATTGTTTTAGATAAATTTAAATGTTCTTATTTTTTAGATCGATAGAAAAATCATAATTTATATTTCTTTCTTATTTTCAAATGAATCATTTAAATCTTGCATGTAATAATTAGGAAAATTGAAAAGCTAGCTTAGTTTGTTGGTTTCTAGGAAAATTGTAAAGGCATTGGAGTGTTGTTGTTTTGGGATAGATTATTTCTTGCAATATTTGCATATATAGAAAATGTAATACACATTATATCATCCCCACAAGTAAAAAAGAAACTAGAAAAACACCTGCACTTAGATTGCATTTAGGCAAAGCCAAGAAAATTCAAAATCTTATATAATAAGATAGATCTTTTTATCCCTCTCTTTGCACTCATTATCAAATCATTTGAAAAGGATAAAAAAAAGGTTTTGATTTCATTAAAAAAATAAATAAATTACATTTCTTTACTTTCATCATTTAAATTTCAGCAATCAATCATTTTATTTCCAAGTCAAAAAAAACTAAAACAACTAAAACATTGCCAAAAGCCTTGTCTAACTATACAACCCAAAAACAAAATTAAACCTTTATTAAAAAAATAAAAAAAATACTTACACAATATATACATAAAATCTCATATAATTACACATTGCCTAATATCTCTTAGATAACACTTCCTAAAAAATCCAATCTTATTAGAGAAGGTATTTTCCCCAAGGTTAAAGCACCTAGTCCCACAGTTGGCATACAATCTGATATTAATACCAATCTTACAAGAGAGGTCTTCTATTCCACCCTAATCCCCCACCTCATTTTATACTCTCTCAATGCCTTAAAATAATAATAATAATGAATTCCTGATCCACCCATCATTTTCCTTCCTTGAAATAGAGACCATTGTTATAATGGTGTCTAGGCATAATTTCCCATTTTTACTTCCTTCTCCTCGAGTCTAGCCTTGTTTTATATCATTCATATTTTTAGGTGACATTGAATAGGAATATCCAACCCAATAGAATATATCTCTTCTTGTGAGTCATTTAGACCAATCTCCCCCATTTCTCTAGTCTTAGCATTGATCAGGAGCTTTGCCTTCTTGTGATCTCAAAGACTAAAGGACTTTGGAGCTTTATTTTTGCACAACCTGACACTCTTAATGATCTTTATGATTATACTGAGGTCTTTTGGTTTTTTCATAATAACCCATTACCTCCACTCATTTTAAATACAATTCTACCCAATAACCAACCTAATTTATAGCCCATCTATTACATTAGCTACCCTGACCTAACCTTGGGGACTCAAGTGAAAAGTTTAGCATCTTCTATTCTCATGTACATAGAAAAATTTGTGTCTCATGTCCCAAATAAAAAATATCCAATGTCCATGACACATCCAAAAACAAAATCACATGATCAATAGCAAGTACCACTAGGGACATTTACAACCCAATTGCAAAATGATACAAGGAAAAGGAATGTGATAACAAAGATTAAAAAAACCACATCCACCACTAAATAAAATTACTTATAGCACTAACTCATGGCTCATCAATATAAATGTCCTCAATATTTCTATAAAGTATGATCTCACATAGCTTATAGTCATTAAGGAAGAAGTGTATAATTTTATGTTGGAAGACATACAAAAGCTTATGAAGAGGAGTAACAAAAAATAAATTTTGTTTTGAAAATTAGTGCACACTTTCCAAGTTCATAAAAACATCCTAAAAATAATATTGGTTGACATTAACATACCTCCTAAATCAATCTAATTTGACACTATCACAGAGGGAAAACACATAATAACAACCATCTTCCAAAGAGCATCAAGAGTAGGATCCATAGTAACATAGATAACCCAAAAATAATTAGAGGTAGAATAAGGTGTAATGCAACAAGCAAGTTTGAAACAACAAATAATACATAGAATAAGGCCACACATAATGATGAGGACCTATCCTTCCATTAAAAATGCATGGTCTCCTTTTTTTCACCATAAATAGTGGAGGATATCAAGTTTGAATAAAATTAAGAAACATAACAATAGTTTTTTAAGACAACCCATACACACAAGTGCTTAAATAAGGTTATGGTCCCACTTGCTTATGAAAAGGTTTTAGTTAGTAGGTTCATAGTGGTGATTTATACTCCCTTTTTTTCCCTTTGGCATTCACCTATTCATTCAACCTTTTCACCCACTATATCTCCCTACTATCTAACTCATCTATAACATAAGGACATCACAACACAAGAATAAATAATGCAAGCCAAATCAGAGTAAGAGAAGGCCATAAATAAGTACATAAAAATATAAGGAAAGATCAAAATAAAAATAATAAGAAATATGAAGCCACACAGGGATATAGAATAAGAAGAATATAAGAAGAAGTAAGAGGCAGAGGATAAACAAAAGGAAGAAGAATTTGTTTCATAGAAGAAAAGGATAATAATAAACACCAATAAGAAGAAGATGTGAAAAATAATAATGAACAATAAGAAAAGGAGGCACAAGATGTGCACATAGATATAAGGTAGAAAGTGACACACCATGCAAGGAATCTAAGGATTAGTAGAAGGAATCACTATGAAAGAAGGAAGATTTGATGGAAAAAATTGTTGAGGATTAATCTACAAAGGATGTTGCACAACAAACATCAATATAGGTAGAGACATAGGCAAAATTAGCTTCCAAGGAAAAGGAGGAGATTGAGTTGAATAATAAGATTTAAGTCACAATTGAGATGTAGAATACTAAATAAAAATCTACCAAGATAGTATAATAACCCAAGCAATAACCAATTTCTAATGTCCTATATCCTTCCATCACATCTTAATGCTCAAGATCATTGCACTGAGTTGCACATGAAGAGGAATCATAGGAAAAATTATAGATAGCTAGTCTATATTTATGGGATTCCAAGCCACACCACTATGATGTATAAATTTTTCATTATCAATCACTTAAATATGACACTAGATGGCCTCAGCCTCTAATATTATGGTATACTTTACTCTAGAAATGGAAAGTTAGGTGGTGTCACTTGATGTGACCCAAATCACCTTAGAAAAGTAGATTTAAGGAGATGTCACTTTCTAAGAGTCTATCATCTAAAAGGCCATTGAGATGGAAAAATATAATCTTCATTTTAAGGAGGAAAACATAGACGTACATTCATGATTTGTATGCAATTAGAAATGCATCATGTTTATAAATCAATCCTAACTTAGAGAAGATCAAGCATACCATACACTTCTGATTAGGGACACATTTTTTAAGGGGAAACATGACCAATATGAGGATCTACTAGACCCAATTAATGGATATCTTACCACAATACACCATGCTATAGAGGGTTCCAAAGCCTCTAGTCAAGCACAATCATGCAATAACCCTAAGGGAGTCCTGTGTTTTGATATCTCACTAAACTATTAACAAGTAAATCTAATATATTGCTCACCAAAGCTTGTGTCACAAAGTGGGGGTTATAATTAATAAAAGTAAAAGTGCATAAGAGACAAACTCACATCAATGTATATATAATCCTAATGCATGGAAGAGAAGTATAAATGCATATCTATCTACTCTTACAAAAAAGGAATAAAGTTAGGAATACTTACCTTTGAAGATGAACCTACCAAGCCTCAATCTCTCCTTTGGATAAGGTACTTTGCAAGAGGTTATTATGGTATGTAAGGATGACAAATAAAAATCAGATCTAGGCTACAAAATCTATCAATGCATCCAAAATACTTCTCCATAAGACAAGATCTATATCTCCAAAGAAAGTATGGAACCCTAAGCTTGCTCCTCAAGTAGAATGGTTTATAAGAAGATGCATAATATATCTTACTTATTCTTATCTTATCTAAATAATGGTGAAATGAACTTGTATATATATGTAGATTTGACCCTAAACCCTTCCAAAAAATTTAATTGATAGGGTTAACCTAGTCGACCTAGCACAATTTCAAATAATTATTCAGTAGGTCATGGGCTAGGTCGGCCAAGAGTCAAACTAGTTCCTAATTGAAAATCACCCAAAATAGTACAAGATCGACCTAGTCAACTTAGTATAATTGACTAACAAAAAGGGATTGAGGTGAGGAAAAGGATTATAAAATGTGGGAAATGACTAGAAAGGGTATAATAGAGAATAACAAGCTTAGGGAAATGGTTTTTAGGAAACAAGTGTGTAGATAATAAGTGGTAAAAGGGATAACAATCATATAAATCAGAAATGTTCTATCCACCCCTTTCCCAGTGCACCCCTTAAGACATGCACTTAGAGATATTTATATTCAATAGGTTCCTGCAAGATACAAATTATCAGTAAGTCATAAAAGCTTAAAAATATTATGTGTATACATGATTAACCAACACCTATGAAATCATAGATGATAGATGTCTAAACTTAGGTAGTCAAGTGTCAGGAGACTAGATGACGTCATAGGATTAAAAAATCAATACATTGTTTTATTGACTCACTAATGGTTGGGTAGTTGGGAAAAAATACAAAATATTTGAGCAAAGGGTCAACATTTGAAGGCTAAAACTAAAATAATCTTTAAAATTATCAAAGATTATGACCAAGTCATGGAAACTACTACATAGATGTATATCTAAATTTCTCTTAGTATGTTTGATTGGTAGTAATAGTTGGAGGATTCTTTGTGCAAGGTGAAAGTAGAATTATCCACAATAGACAAGGCCAAGACAACTATGAAATATCATAGAATAATATCAAACCAAATGGACATTGTATTCAAAAAGTCTCTTAGCTCAAGATACAATGTCATGTAAAATATGGCTACTTGGAAGAATGAGATACTGAAGAAAACATTTATTGACATACAGACTCAGTGATACATAGACAGGTTAGAGTAAATTTTGAAATACATTTAGTGAAGTTTTTATCAACAAAGGGTTATCATTACCATAATAAAAGATGAATATATATTGCCTATTACATGGATTCAAGATCATTTTCACACATTGATCAGTATGGTATGGGATACCCTAGTTGACTAGATGTAATTAAATCAATATATGTCACATTTGGATTAATCCATTAATAGTATAATTGATGGTCCCCAATTCATTATGCCAACCTAGCTCACACAAGAAATATAAACCAATAAAGAATAAAATTTAACATAGAAACCAACTCAACTATAGAAACCACCTCCAACAACTGACTATGTAAATATATCTTCCTTAGTGACATCTCCATTTTTAGTAGTAGCAACATATTCCAACATTGCTCTAGTTGTATTACCATCTTAGCATCCTTGTTAGACACAAGTTTCAAACTCCATGCCACCACCTTATCTTTAGGTACTATAAGGTTTAATTTCAAAAAAATTAAAGATTATTTAAGTAGGAAGGCCACAAGCATTTGTCATGGGGATAATATGGTTTAAAACGTATAAAGGGCAGCCTCCTAGTTATGTCAATCTATTTAAAACTCTAAATGGTGGTAGATTGGTATGTTGCTTAGTTGAAAATCTAAAAGGGAAAGTAATTACTACAAAAAGAGGTGAAAACCTATAAATGATGCCTTGATTTATTACTACAAGCAATGCTTTTGGACTGACCCCTTAGTGCAACACATATAACTCTCATTAGTTCAAATTTTGGCACACTTCCTATGACTTTGTCTCAAGATAAGACAATTGTTTAAGTTTTTGAAAATGTTGGTATTAGACTTTAATGTAAAATTTTAGAGTATGAACATGTGTTAAGTGTGTGGTATGTAGTATTTTTTATGTTATATACCCTTTTGTATGTATTCGACACATGATGTATATCAAGTCTTCAAAATACAAAAAGAATCCTTAAATATAAATGAAATGATAATGAATTCAAAGAGATAAATCATTTGTAAGCTCTTTAAATAGTGTTCAAATTTAAGGGAAAAGAGTCATGAATATGAGAGATTAATATAAAGATCTGATGATGGGTCTTTTGAATGTCTTTCTATAATAATTTCATGCACATGTATACTCTATTTCATTCAAATTTGATTAATAATATAGAAATAATGAATTTATTTGTATTTTAGTGTGCATTTATCTAGCTATTCACTAAGTGGGAACACAAGGAATAAACTAATTCTATATATTCCCATCTACATTATGATCCTATAACTCACTATGCATACACACTTATTAATATGCTTTTATGGGACTTTCCAAGAACCTCTACTAGAATTTCATTTAAAATATTTATATTATCCTTTGTGATATGAAGTGTATGACTAAATGTAATAGGCATAAAAATTACAACTTCAATTGAAATATAGTATTGGGATTAAACCTCATTGCATGGTTGTAGTTTAGTTTTTAGCAAATTTCATAAATGAAACAATGGTCCCAAGTGGGAAGTTGTACTTTAAAAACTTGAATTGATTATCTAAACATTTTTTATTGGTGTGTATGTCTTGCATATTAGTAGATCATATTCTTATTGAATTTAAACATGAAATGAAATACAAATACTTGGGTCATAACCAAATCACATCTTAAATCTTTTCCATATTTTCATGCATACTATATATATTTTTAATTCTTAAAATCAACTAATTGATTTCTAAATTCATGTGGAATTTATTCATTTATATAGCTAGTTAAATGTGGCAAACCACCATAATTGTTACATATTGCATCTAAACATTCTTTGGGAAAAAATTCCCTCAATTCTTTGACACAAAAGACTTTGGATTAACTCTCTTGATATTTTAAGTGGAGAATACACCATACATTCTTCTAAAATATTATTAGTATGTAAAGTACAACATATATTATGAAAGATATTAAAATGCATATCAAATTCAACATAGATCCTACAATAACATGTGGTGCTGTTTGGTTTATTTTAATGTAGAAAGGCTTGCACATATCAAATGACCTTTGGCTAATTATCAATTGCATATTAAAATTTTCAATAATTTTTTTATAAATTTTATTTTGGGTCTTGTCCAATAAATGGTTTGTATATGGCTCATGATTTTTTGAACCTTTCATTTTTTTAACAACATTTTTTATATTAGGTGAGACCCTTGTGTTTTCATGCCAAAAAAATAAATCAAATGTCTTGTTCATTTAACTAATACCTTATTTTTTCATGGAATTATACCACTAAGTTCCCAACATTCTATGAGTAAAGGGTCATAGAGTCTTGTTCTTCTTTTTATGTTTCAATTTAAGTTCATGGATATACATGCTTGACTAAGAAATAGGTCTCTATTTGTCAGATTACTCACTATAAATTTGTTATTACTCATTTTACTACATTACTATCCTTTTTTCAATTTTTATTACCTATTTCATTAAATGCATTAGTTATATTCTTTACCATTACATTATTTTTTCCCTCTATATTTCTTGTTATTAACCCTAAATTATGCATCATGAAGCAAATTTTTTGTATTTTTATCAATTGAATAAATAGTTTACATTATTTTGTATGAGTTTCTTCTCAAATGAAAAGTCTCATAAACATTGAGCATGATGTTTAATTGTTTTTGTTGACATTTTACCTTGTATAGGTTCTAATATCTTCTCATCTATTTCAATATAATACCTTATCATCTTTCAAATTATACTTAAAGGTGTGAGTGTAGGAGCTATATTATTTCTCAAATTGAATGGTTTTATCACTTCAGCCATAAAATAAATATTAAATTTTTTGTTAAATTTAAACTCTACATGCAAATTATAAATCTCTTCATTCGAAGAAAGATGAATTGGGGTAATTACATGATGTTCATTATCATCATGCTCAAAAATTTCATTATGGATTTTCTCCATGTGTTTCATCACTCAATACAAATTCATTAGTTACATGTTCTCCATATTTAATTTCATCATTCTACAAGGATTGATTAACTCTTATCTCATTTGAAGATGTATCTAGATTAAATTCCATGGAATTGGGCATGTTATTTTCAATTGAAATATTACTTAGTATGGATTAAGTACCTTTACCTTGTCTAGAATCTCTTATAGATGCTATCTTATTTCTTTTCCTTTTTCTTTATTTTTCTTTTGACTTAAATTTCCTCATTTGTTAGCTCCTTAATCGATGTTTTGTGGTAACTATTCAATCCCATGATCTATCTTTACACTTTTGTGTCCAAGTAAAATAAAAAATGAATAATTTATACTAATTGAGACAAATTAAATGAATAATTTGTAGATTTTTAGTGGTAGAAACTAGTTATAAGTTTGTAAAATGCAAAATGATATAATAAAATTCGTAGACAAAAAAGTTTGTATAGATTTGTTTTATAGAATAAAAATGGTGTGTACCCTTTTAAGTATCACACATGACATTTATAGAGGTATATTACAATATAATAATGCATTTATTTAAGCTTCTTACATGTAAATAGGGTGCATTCCATTTATAAAGGGTGTAGCCCTTTCCAATGAACTTTTATAGTTATATAAAGTGTGTATGCCCTATTTAAAACTTTTGATTTGACATTTTTGAGTTTCCCTCCAAATTTGGATTCTTTTTAGCTTTGGGGGGTCTAAACCTTCCCTAAAACCCTATCATGGATCAACCAACATGAATTTTAGTAAATTTACGTGAATTTTACATCTTCATGGACACATCTGAGTAGGCATATATGTGTGTGTGTGTGTGTGTGTGGAAGAATGTATTTTCTAAATATAAAAAAAACATGTTAAATTATTATTTGTAATTTTTTTATTAATTTATACTTAACATATCTTGTCATGGTCCATGCATATATTATTACAAATAGTTTAATAATTTTTTAATTGTTAATAATTTTCTGATAAAAATTGTATCTCAATAATATTTACATTATTGAATATGATTTTTTTTAAATGATTTTCATGAATTTAAGGCCAAAAAATTATGTTCGCACACTTGTAGTTTCAATTTTATAACTTTTTTGACTTGCGAAGGTATTTAAAAAACATGTACTTATTAAAAAATTAAGAAAAATGTTTTCAACAATATTTATCTTTTCCTCTATCCATATATGAAATTTCATACCAAAAATAACTTTTTTACTCAAAATAATGTGTCCATACACATCCAATCTACTTATATTTCACAAAAAGTATTGTTCCATTGTCATAAATGCATCAATTTCACATATTTTTCTCATATAAGTATTTGAATATATATATTTAGAAACTAAATTCAGAATGGAACAATTCATATTATTGTGTTATTGTAAAATTATTTGTCAAATTGTGTGTAAAATTCTCTCCAAGTTTAACTATTGTGATTTTGAATTAAAAAATGACACTTTAAGCTTGTCATTTTTGTCCCCCATTACCTTGCATCTACCTATATGCAAGCCTAGGTTACCTCTCTCAAACACGAAATCAAAATGGTAGATAGTCATGTGGTTAGAGGGTTACAACTTTTTTCTTGCTTATATTAGATCCAAATTGATAATAAGGCTTCCAAAGAATTATTCAAATCTCTTAGATCCAAACAAGCTTGAGATCATATCAAGGGCATCCTATTAGCCCAATTGATACTGATTACTTTCCCTGATATATCCACTACTTTTTGGACCATTATAAATTAGAGTTATAAGCCTAGGAGGAAAATATTGAGCAAACAGAAGCCTTTTAGGAATGCCTTAATGTGGTTCCTCACAAACTTAGGCTTATTAACTAAAATCTATGTGATGTGTCATTGTCTCTTTATTAGCTCTCCCATGCCTTACATTATATGATAAATGCCAAAGCTCTAAGTATTTATGGATTCTCCTATGAATTTAAATAATCTCTAACAAAAAAATCTTTGTTTTCACTCATTAACTAAGGCAATATCAATTTCATACCTAAAATTAGTGACCTAGAACTTATCACATACTACCACCCCATCACCTTGATCAACATTTCATATAACATCCTTGTTAAGGCTCTTATTAATCACCTCTAACTCATTTTACATGACATTTTTATACCTAAACAAACAAGATTGATCAAAAATAGGTATATCCTGGGTAATAGTATTACTGTGTGGGAGAGTATGGAATAGCTAAGACCCTATTGTCAAATAAGCATCATTCCTAAGTTGGATTTATATTAATCTTATGATATAATTGAGAAACTTTTTATTCCATCCATGCTCTAAGATCTTGGATTTTGATAATTATTTATTTCACCTTCCCAGACTCTTTTCTTAAATGCCTTGACTTGTCTCACTATTAATGAACTCAAAGTTGATAGGTTTGGCCTCTTTTGTTTTATACATCAAGGTTTCCCCCTTGTTTCAACATTATATTTTTTATTTTTACTGAAGCACTTGGATATTTTTTGGTGCATTGATTTCATTAGGGTTCCATCTAAGGAATTGTTCTTATCTATATATACTCTCAACTCACCAATGGCCATTTTTTTTATGATACTTTCCTCACTATTGAAATGTAATAAAAATCAATCAAAGAGGCTTTATAATGTCTTGATAGTTTTTACCTAGCTTCTAGCTCCAACTTGTAGTGGAATAAAACCTTATTCTTCAAACAAATTATGATTCCCATGCTAGTTTGGTTACACCACTGCAAATGCAAATTAATTGGCATAGGTGAATAATTTAAATTATTTTGAATTCCCTTTGCCTTTGATAGTCACCCATCAAAGTTGTGGCAATATGTCATAAACAAAGTGTAGAAAAAGGTGGAGTATTGGGTTACCAAACCCCTCTCATTGGCATGTAAATTTCATGTCTACACTAAGATTATGTTTTCCAACCATGTTTACCATTCCTCTTTTTGGGACCCTTTTAAAGCCTCCTATGAAAAATTGGCTAAGATTATCAAAAAAATTATTTAATCTAATTCTAGACAAACTCTAGGGTTTAAAAAAGTTGCATGGGATATTTGTTATTTTCCTTGTGATAAAAGAGGTATGTGAATCATTTACATCTATATGAAATCATTTCCCTATGTGTTAAGTGGTAGATCCATTGAAGGTAATGAATCCTATAAAATCCTTCTATGTCATTGTAATCTTTTGGATATACTTATGATAAATCTAGTTGGAAAAACATTGGTTTGCACACTCTATTGATCACTTCTACTCCTATCAAAATTTAGGGCTGATTTATGGTGAAAAGCATTTATAAATATTACAAATGGTTTTAGTCTCATTTAATGACCATAATTTGAGATGGTCTCCTATCTTGACCAATACTAGTCTCTTTTTGGGTAAAATATCTGGCATAAAAGCTTTGAGACTCTTCAAAAAAGGATTTAATTTATGGTCATGACTGGACCCCTTAGCCCTTACTAAAATTTAAACTCAATTTAAATAATTTTAAATTAATTTTTATTCTCCACATTTAAATGTTAATTCCAAATGTCATGCTCTATAAACTAGGTCTACAACCTCCACACTCATGGTGGAAAGATTGGTGGTGGAATGTGATACTCATTTCAAGGATTATTTTCCAAGCCTCCTTTATCAAGTCATAAGCCCCTTTTTTCAACTCTTGATAAATTAAATAATAACTATAACCTTAATTTCTCACCCAAGACTTGGTTTACCTACCTCAACTAAATTTGGAAGGCTAAGCTTAAACCCAAGATAGTTCATTTCCTTTGGTGTTTGGTCTATCAAGGCCTTCCACTTGGGGAACATCTTTCTCACCCTAAAATTTCTCAACCTAAGTGTCCAGCCTACTCTAAATGTGAGTCTTTCAACCATATTTTGGACATGACCCAAAACCCAATATAATTAGTTCTAGATACAGATGCTTTCTTAGCCTTGTCATCATGAACCTTCTCTTGGCATTTATCCCTCCTTGGGGATAATGTTATTTTTCCAATATATATATATATATATATATATATATATATATATATATATATATATATATAATATAATTTATTCAAAATTATTATTCTATTTCAATTATGGAAAACTATAAAATATGTTATATTTAAAAATGAGGAATCATCTTGTCATTTATCTATTAAATAAAATATGTATGTAAGATAATTGACATGCATGCAAATCTAAGTGTATAAATTTTACATATAATACAAGATTTTTCAAGCACTGATCAACCATTAGGGGAGTGTTACCTATGCCATAAGTTATGTCCCCTATATTATCTACCATGAGGCATACCACCTCTAATGCCCATACACTAAAGGAGTTGTTCTTATGGTAGTATAAAATTCTCCATCCCTCCCCCTCAATGTGTGGGATGGATTCCACCACTACCATGTTATAAATCTATTATTGGTCCTTCTTGGTGGGGATCACTAGATTATACTATCCTTGATTTTAGTATGGTGCATCCTCCTCTTATGTGGGGAATTATAATTTATTTCAATCTTTAGACCCCATGGATGGTCAAGTGGTTTTGTATACTCCCTCAAATTAGGCTTCATTTTGGAATGATCTTCCCCTTAAGATAATCCTCCACCTCCTCCTTCTAGTGCGATAGCCTATGCCTAGTTTATTAATGTGCATATTATATTTGTTCTAGTGTTCTTCTATATGTCACACTTTTCTAGCATTGATACTTGTTATTATTTGTGTTGAGTTGATGTTTTCCTATGGTAGGGTGTCTAAGTCATGAATACCAACTAGATGCCTAACATTTTAACCTTTTGTAATTTTTTATTTTTATTAACAATAGTCTTACTAAAGCATTATAATAGTAAATATTTTATCTAGGAAAATGAAGCTTGAGAAACAAATAAATCTTGGTGCATAATTTTCTCAATAGTATATATTATAATTCCTTGACACATATCCCCAATAATGACACCAAAAAATTAATTGAAACATTTTATCTTTTGTCAGTCCTTAAATGCAATTTTGACTAGGAAATGTCTTATGTATATGTGAAACAATAAGCTCTTTCTAAGTTAAGGATTAATTTGAAAATGTTACTACTTTTGAGGAGTGATAGGGAAGTAATGAATTAATTGTTATTCCCTTAACTTATAATACATATAGGTATATGTGTCATCAATTTGTGGCTTACATACCTTCATATTATCTTATTGCATTTCTTGATGTTCTTAGTATGGTCAACTTATGGAATAACC
Source organism: Torreya grandis (assembly GCA_037957365.1). NCBI lineage: Eukaryota > Viridiplantae > Streptophyta > Pinopsida > Cupressales > Taxaceae > Torreya > Torreya grandis. Next base: position 470,877 of record JARHVA010002846.1, on the reverse strand, counting down.
ATGGCTAAGTAAAGTATATATAAGGTAGTGGTTAGTATTATATCATCATATTGTGAATTCTACTCTTACTGAATTATTATGGACATTTCCCCCTTGAAGTGGCTTAGTTATATTTATCAAGAATTATTCTCTTATATCAATTATTGTGTGGATCCGTTATCTCTACTATCATTTACATGATAGATTATTCTATTTTGAAAACATCTAAGTAATTTAATTACAAGTGGTATTATAGATTTTATTTGGGCAAGTTTCTATAGTTTATTTTTTTAAATTTGGTGTTGCACATTTCCTACAAGATGAAGGAATGCAAAAATTAACTTGCCATCTAGAAATAATTTATTTTTTTCATCGCTAGAGTATTGTTTAAAGTGTTTTTTAAATATTGAAAAAAAGTCTATAAAAATTTTAACCTTTTTAAATTAGAAATTTTTTGATTCATCTATGTGACATGATTATAATGGTATATTCTACTGGTACACTTTTTTGGCCAAAAATTTTACCCTTGTGTGAATTAGCAGTCATTGGGTTCATCTCAATGAGGTGATCACAATGGTCTCATCTACCAATAAACTTTTTACAAGGTTAAAACCCTCCTAGGGTTTGTGCATTATTATTTTTAACACTCATGGATGTAAGAAAGGGCAATAAAGTCCTAAAAATCCTCACAATGATGACATGGATTCTAAAACTTTTGATCCATGTATTTTAGAGGTGGTTTAACAACTTTAGTCAGAGATACATGGCATGGTGTGTAAATATGATCTAAATGTGGTTAAAGAGGACATAATAGGGATGAGAGGGGTCCTAAATGACTTGTGGGAATAATTAAAAATAATAATTGGGAAATTGGAAAAATTTGAAGCTCAACCATTGAAATATAATCCTCCACCACTCCAGTTTGGTTCTCCTTGTTAGACGTATAATCACTGAGAAGGGGTGAATTATTCAACCCAAATATTTCAATCTCAATTCTAATCATTTCAAACTATTTCAAAAAATAACATATATCAACTTGATCAAGCAACATTAACAAGAAAGCTTAATCATTCAAACCATACACAAGATCAAACACATAACACACGTTCCTATGGGAAACCCTCATGGTGAATAAAACCCACTCTCAAGACTATAAGACAAATGGAATACTTGTCCTATAATAAATTAAAAATAATAAAATGATAAACTCTTTTAGACCAAAAAACCTTTGGCATATCCTCTTGACCAAAGGCCTTTAGTGAAACACCTATTTCACAAGGAGTAATTTCCCCTAAGGAAGTTCAAGTCCTTTAGACCCTCCTTTGAACACTTCTACCTTAGTACCAATGTATTCAACACTTGATTATGTATCTCTATTTATATAACCCTTGCATAAACTCTCTCACTATCTCATACATGCCTCTCACATAGGCATGCCACAATCTCTCTCTTTATCCACTCAAATTATCCTCATATGTACACTCAGACCTCTTTACATATCCTCAAACTACAAGAGAATTATTCTAACATTAGAAATATGAACTACATGTCATACACATAGTCATTAATCTACTCTACTCATTAACTCATCAATTGGGCACTCTACCTCTCCTTTATTCCACAACTCTCACATAAGCCTTGCACAAGTCTTCTCAATAAGTCTCACAAATATAGAAACCAACACATTTAGTTTCACTATTTATATAGAATTCATGAGTTATCAAGTACACAATATTTCTTTGTAGGCCACAATACATTCCTTCATCCTTAAGTCATGTAACATAGGTCACACTTAAGCACAACACACTTTCAAATAGGCCTAAGTCACTTTAAGGTCATATAGAGACCTATTCATCTCTTGGACACTTCTTCAAGAAAACTAAGAAACATAGGAACACTTTTTAATTGCATGGACCGATTCCATATGATCTATAGGTCCTCTTTAAGTTCCAAAAACCATCACAATATCCTCTTAAGCACAATTTTCTCAAATAACTCTTTATACACACAGTCATTATGAGCGAACACACAATCACCTTCTAAGGCTTTATTCATACTGTATACGATTATTCAATCCTTCATAATGCACATAGATCATCCTCATGGAGTATAAAACACTCCAAAATGGCTAAATCATTATGAGATATCAAAACAACATCAAAATGAGCTCAAATACTCTTATCAGGTTACTTATAGAACATGCACGAACACATAGTAAAATTTGAACCTCAATATATTTTATTTTATACAAAATTATACCTTAAAATTCATATTTATAGATGTGCTTTATACTCCTCTACAAATTTCCTTTTTACACCATGAGAAAATTCTGCATGGATCAAAAGTTATGGCCTAATAACTATACACTAGTCTTTCCTTCACAAATTTAAATATTCTTATGCAAATGGTCACAATTAAACTTCGGTCACTTTTCTCACATCTCATTTCCTCACAACTTATATAAATCATGCACCATCTATCTAGTTATAAGAAATTAAACCTTTAACTTTTAGCACTTATCATTGGATCTTCATCTTGACTATTTGACTTAATGTTCTTTGTCAATCTCCTATGCATGCCTTAGTATTTAACAATGCTAAACAACTGTCACTTTGACCTCTTAACTTTAATGTGAACCATTGATATATATTTGTACAATCACTCACTCATCATTGATCCTTAAAATAATCTTGATCTTTAAATCTACATAGCATTAAACATTGAACACTTTGCACCATCTTGCTACTTCTTGACATCTTGGAGTAATGCACTCCATCAATGATGTTCAAACTTTACCTTGTGAAAAATTGACTATGGGAACCATTGCAATCTGTCTGAGAAGCCAACTTTGAACCTTAATAAATTTAAAGTCACTCACTCGCATGTTCTCAAATTTGAACCATATGATCTCTTCACATAGGTGAATCCAACTATGTGTCAAAATGTTCTTGAAACATTCACATGTGAAAGATATAATTCCATTAATTTTCTCACTTAGATTTTTCTACCACATAGCCAATAAAATCAAGAATTGCCTAGAATGCTAACTTTTCACTTGCATATCTTTTGATGTGCTTCAGTACATGATCTAAAATTTAGCACAAAATAACTAGGCATAAAATTGAATAAACCCATATGATCAAATTCTCCTAAAACATCCAAATTTGCAATATATTCCATCACCAAAATACTTACTTATCTCTATCTTATCTCATGCAAATTTGACTAAGTATGGGAAAACTATGTCAAATTACCTAGGATCCCAACTTTGCACTTACATATCTTTTGTCGTACTTAGGTGCATGAACTGAGATTTAGTGTATAAAAAATATGCATAATACTGAACAAACCCATATGATCACCTTCTCTTGAATCATCTACATGTTCAAGGTATTATACCATTAAAATGATTACTCAACTCTTCTTTCCACATTGCAAATTTGTCTAAGTATGGGAAAATACTATCAAAATGCCTAAGATCCTAGATTTGCACCCAAATATATTTGACTAAATTTAGGTGCATGACCTAATATTTATCACATAAAAAATAGGTAATAATAATTTTATCACAACCATATGAAAAACTCCCCCTAACTCATCTACACATGGTAATGATGATTTAAGCAAACTTCCTACTCAAATTTTATACCACTAAACCCAAAATGTCTAAATGAAAACAATGATCAACCAAATGAAATCTACTTATTCACACAAGAACTGAAAGCATATAAAACCTCTTATATGACCCCTTAAACATTATCAATAATCCATACTCATCCCTAAACATCTCTAATCATGCCAAAATTGAAGATCAACCAAGCCAACTTCAAACAAACTAGGACAAGTACATTGCACACTTTGTCATTGTCACTTATAATATTAAGGCACTTCATATACTCACTTGGAAACCTCCATGAAATCACCATAACATCATGACAACTATCCAATAATCTACCCCTTTGTCATTGATGTCAACAAACATCATTTAGCTCACCTTATCTCTCTTTAAGCACTCTCACAATAGGAGCTTTCTCCCCATCTGACAAAATGACAAAGTGGGAACCAATTGATCTTGAGGACATAAAAATACTACCAAAATGAGAGGACCACCTTATAAATATTTTACAAACTCCCTCTTACCTTGAGCTTACCTCTTCTTTCCTTGACAACTTCCTCTTGCTCCATGCCAACATTTTTATTCAACCAAGTACTATAACCAATGAAGAAAGAACACAAAAAATAACTAAACTATGATGTTACTTACCAAGAAACATCTGATAATAACTCCCCCTAAGAATTTTGAGCCATCACACCACTTGAGCATCTTCAAATTTCCATACACCACAAGGAACCACCATATAGTCTTACTAGCCTTCCCTCTCAAACCACCTCAAGGATTGCCAACAAAACTTCATGCCAAACACCAAATAGGAAACATGTTATAAAAAAAATTTGAGAACTCACCTTGAAATAATCATGCCTTACTCTTTGGGATAAACTGAACAAAAGCACATCTTCAAGACTAGGCCTATCTAGACTCCTTATAACCCTACCTAGACCTTACAGATCCCACAACATTAAATAGACACATTTTAAAGACATAAAAATTCATATCTAAATAATTATCATATGCCACCTCAAACACACCAATTTTTATAAACTATCCCATCCTTTGCAATATACTTATTTCACAAACCATCTTACTAATTACGACTCCATCTTGACAAAAAAATCAATAACTTGAAAACCAAAAACCTTCAAATTTATATGAAGCTTGATTTGATAACCCATTTGGCCCATTAAGCATATTAATAAGCCTCATATCTCAAATAATAAGGTATAACACTTTTCTGTCATAGCCCAAAACCCTAGAATCTTAAAACAAATAGAGTCAACAAACCTCCTTCTAGTCAACATCCACCTCTAAAACTTCTTGTACATCTAGAGATAACCATTACACACTTTTTGACCAAGTTTTGATCTTCCACATATTTGAGAACACATATATCCTATCACCTATTTTAAGATCTACATAATCTTAAGCACAAATTGGGAAATCTAAGAGCAAACACAAATTTCTAATTTGACTTCAACATACCTTCAGACCACAAATCTACCTAGAGCATGATAGAATAAGGTCAAAAAACTTTTATATGCAAAAATATCATCTTTTCAAATCACAAATCCTCTTTTTCCACTTGAAAACCTTCAATTTGACCCTACAGACTAATCGTATATAACTAAGACATCACTCTAACATCATCACAACATATCTTCCACCTAGACACACCTGCTCCAACTAAGAACACTCATCTCTAGCCTTTTAGGACCATTTATGAAGAACACCATAGAAACATTTGCCTCTCAATTTAAAGGATTCTATTAATAAGCTTATATAGAGACATGATTTGCACCACTATGCTCTAAAATAAGGTGAAGCCAAGAGTGGCCCACATCTCCTCAATAACCAAAAAAATCCTATTATAGCTATAAGACTTATTTATCTTGTTATTCTTCTCTTTCATCTAAACTATAACAATTGGTTCCTTTTCTATATCACACTCCTTCTCTTCTAAGATATAATTTACAACACATGGAACAACTATGGAATCTTGACATACCCTTTCATTTGAAGAGTCAACCTTGCTTAGAACTTCATCATAAAGTACTAGCAATTAATGCTCTTTGTATGAATCTTTCTCAACAACATCAAGATGGTCACTAGGATCCATACTCACTTCAAAACCATCCTCAACCAGTACCTTGGTCTTCTCTTTGAGCTTGGTCTCTTCATTCTCAACATGAGAAGACAATGAGATCCCTTGGCACTCTTTAGCTTCTATAGTATTCTCTACCATATCAAACAGATTACTTAGACCTAAAGGCTCATCATGATTCACACTTACCACCTTTGGATTTAATGAGTTAACTTGACTTCTTCATTTCACTCTAAGATCTTGATTGAACCTATTCTGAATTAATGGCCTTTGCTTCCAAAATCTAGCAATGTGACCTCTTTGTTCATAGTTGTAGCAAATCATCTCCTTAATGGAAACTTAGCTTGTCTTGCCTTGTTCAAAAAATGTTTTACAAAGTGTCCCACATCATGATAGGTTTAGTAGTCAACCTTTCTCACACATTTTGACTAATGATAACCATCATAGTCCCATGTAAACTCATTTTTTAAAGGTTTTCTACATTCTATAGCTCTATGTCCAAACTGATTATAACTATAGTAGTAACCATTGAAATTTACATACCTCATGGCATTTGGTTGTCTAACCTAATTTTTTTTCATTCTATTAGCACTTTCATTCCTTGTCTGATGATTTATCTTCAAAGGTTGATTATCCTTGTTCACATTAGTATTCATCTTGTCTTGAGTTGTAGTCTCTAGTTCTTCTTTGTATCTAATACTAGTCTTATCACTTGCATGTTTTTGATCATTTATAATATTGTCTACATCACTTGATCTCTTTTCAAATCTCACAAATGACATTACCTTACTAGATATCTTCTCTAACTAAAATTTCAAAGACTCATTTTCAATTCCATACCTTGCACATTCATCTTCTTTAGCTTTTAGGCTTGTAGATAAGATTTCCAATTGACAACAGATGCTTGACCATATCTTTGTGTTACTTGGTGTCTTTATCCATTCTTTCCTCAAAAAAACTAAATTTATCCTCAAACTATTTGAGTTTAGTTTTCATCTTCATATTGATCTTCTTCTCAATATTCAATTCTTCATGATCATTTTTTAATATAGTCTCATAGTCCACCTCATCTTATTCATCATCTGAATCACACCAAGTAGACTCCTTTTGATGTGAGAAACTACCTTCCTTGGCCATGAATATATATTTATCTTTAATAATACCATCATCTTCATGACCATACTTTGATTCACTGGCTTCACTCTCATCTGATGAGTTGTTATCTTCTTTGGTATAGAGACTCTTCTTGTCCTTGAAGTACATCTTATTGTCAAACCTTTTGAATCCCTTTTTGATTTTATCAGACCTAAATGATCTCTTGCCATCATCATGACCTTCATCATGATCTTCATCATCATCATTCTTATACTTATGAGGTAACTTATTATTAAAATGTCCTATCTCACCATAATTGAAGCATTTGAGGGGTAGTTTACCTTTACACTTGCCTGAACCTATTTTTAATTTTATTGAAATCAAAGAAATTAATTCATCTTCATCTATATCATAAATTTCATCCTCCTTGATTTTATTACCTTGGAACTTATTCTTTATCTTCATTTTAGTCTTGAAATTTGCTTCCTTATTTGGTGGTATATCATCATTCTTTCTCATCTCATAGGCAATAAGGGTGCCATCAAATTGATCCATCTTCAACTAAATAAGATATGACTTTCTTCTATATCACTTACTTTTAGATCAAACTTGAGGGATAGAGACCTTAAAACCTTTTGAACTATAGTAGCCTCTTCAATGTTCTCTACAAGACCTTTTATGATGTTCACAATTTCATCAACTCTCTATAGAAAGGATGCCACAAAATCTTCTTCATTCATCTTGAAACTTTCAAGTTGCCTTCTATGAGTCTGCAACTTATCAATCTTGACCTTTGAATCTCCTTTATAAATGATCTACATTTTTCTCATATCTATTTAGCATATTTATAATGGATTACCTTGGTGTATTTAGTTTGTAAAAGACCATAAGTGATAGTATTCATTTCCTTGGAATTGTTCTCAAACAACTTCTTATCTACAACACTAGATAGAGGAGTAGTATGAGCAACATAACCATCCACAACCAATTGACATACATAAAATCCTAGGGACATAAAATATGTTTTCATCCTTACACTCCAAAAAATCATATTTGGATCCATTGAACATCGGTGTTTGCTTAGTAGAGAAACCTCTTTGATAACTACTGATATTGTACCTTGGATCACCTTCAAGCTGTCAAGCCTTTACCAAAGGACCTAGTTTGATACCAATTTTTAGAGGTAAAATCATTAAGAGAGGGTGAATTAGTGATCCTAGATATTTCAATCTCAATTATAATCCTTTCAAAATATTTAAAAAAATAAAATATATCAACTTGATAAAGCAACATTAACAAGAGAGCTCATTTATTCAATGCATACACAAGATCAAACGCATAGTTCCTAAGGGAAACCCTCATGGGGAATAAAATATACTCTCAAGACTATAACAAAAATGGAATACTTTTCCTATAATAAATTATAAACAAGAGATTGATCAACTCCTTTAGACCAGTAAACCTTGATCATATCCTCCTGACCAAAGGCCTTTAGTGAAACACTTGTTTCACAAGGAGCAACTACCCCTAAGGAAGATCAAGTCCTATAGACCCTCATTTTTAACACTTACACATTAATATTGATGTCTTCAAAACTTGATGATGATCTTTATTTATCTAACCACTACATAAACTCTTTATATCTCATATAGGCCTCTCACATAGGCATGCCATAATCTCTCTCCATCACTCAAATTATCCTCATATACACACTCAGACCTCTTTGCATATCCTCAAACTATAGGAATCCTATTCTGACATCAAAAATATGACCTACATTTCACACACATATTCATCAATATACTTTGATCACTAAATCATCAACTGAGCACTCTACCTCTCCTTTGTTCCACAACTCTCACATAAGCCTTGCACAAGTCTTCTCAACAAGTCTCACAAATCTAGAAACCAACACATTTGGTTTCACTATTTATAGATAATTAATGAAATATCAAGTCCACAATCTTTCCTTTTAATCAAAAATACATGCTTTCACCCTTAATGCATCTAACATGGGTCACACTTAAGCATAACACACTTTCAAATAGGCCTAAGTCACTTTTAGGTCTTATGGAGAACAATTCAGATCTTTGACACTTTTCCAAGAAAAATAGTAAACATAGGAACACTTTTAAATTGCATGGAAACATTCCATATGACCTATAGGTCCTCCTTAAGTGACAACAACCATCAAATTATTCTCTTGCTTAATCACAATTTGCTTAAACAAACCTCTATACATATAGCTATTATGAGGGAACACACAATCACCTTCTAAGCCTTTATCCATATTGGATACAATTGGTAAATCCTTCATAATGAATACAGATCATCCTCATGGAGTTTAAAACACTCCATAATATCTAATTCAACATGATATATTTAACAAAATTATAACGAGCTCAAATAGCCTTCTCGGGTTACTTGTAGAACATGAACAAAAACATAGTCAAATTTAAACATAAATATATTTAATTGTACACACAATTAGACCTTAAAATTCATATTTACAAATTCACCTTGGAGTCCTCCACAAATTCACTTTGTACACCATGAGTAAATTCTACATGGATCAAAAGTTATGGCCCAATAGCTAGATAATAGTCTTTCCTTCATAAATTCAAATATTCAAATACAAATGATCATAGTTAAACTTTAGTCACTTTTATCATAGATTGTGTCCTTATATCTTATATCAATCATGTACCATTGATCTAATTGTAAGTAACTCTAACTTTACCTTTTATTTCTCATCATTGGATCTTCATCTTGACTATTTGACTTAATACACTCTGCCAATCTCCTGTACATAGCTTAGTCTTTAACAATGCTAAACAACTATCACTTTGACCACTTAACTTTAAAGAAAACCACTAATCTCTATCTGTATGATCACCTACTCATTGTTGATCCTTGGAAGAAGCTTGATCTTTAACTTTTCATAGCATTAAACATTGAACACTTGGCACCATCTCCTTGCTTCCTAACATCTTAAAGCAACGTACTTCATCGATGATGTTCAAACTTTACCCAATAATGGGAACCATTTCAATCTATTTGAGAAGCCAACTTTGAACCTCAATAGCTTTTACCTTGATCACTCATATGTTTTCATGTTTGGATCATATGATTTCATCACATAGGAAAATCTAACCATGTGTTAAACTACTATTGAAACCTTCACATGTGTGAGATATAACACCATTAATCTACTCACTTAGATTTTTATGCCATAGATCCATAATGTCAAGAATTTCCTAGAAGGCCAACTTTTTACATGCATATATTTTTATGCACTTTATCATATGATCTAAAATTTAGTGCAAAAGAACTAGTCACAAAATTGAACAAACCCATATGATTAAGTTATCCTAAAACATCTACACATGTGAGATATTCCATCACCAAAATTCTTACCTAGATCTATCTTGCCTCATGTAAATTTATCTAAGTATGGGAAAACTATATCAAACTGCCTAGGAGCCCAACTTTGTACCTGCATATTTTTTATCACACTTAGGCACATGATTTGAGATTTAGTACGTAATAACTAGTCATAATATTGAACAAACCCATATGATCACCTTCTAAAATGTCTCAAACATGAAATATATGTCATCATCAAAATTATTACTCAGCTCTTCTTACCACATTGCAAATTTGGCTAGGTATGGGAAAATACTATCAAAATGACTAAGAACCCAAATTTTCACCCATATATCTTTGACTACATTTACATGCATGACCTAAGATTTAGTACATAGAAACTAGGGATTAATATGATCACAACCATATGAAAAACTCCCCCTGACTCATTCACACATGGTAATGGTGACATCAACAAATTGCATACTCAAATTTTCTACCACTAGACCCAAAATATCTAGATGAAAACAATGATCAACTAGATGAAATCCACTTATGCACAAAAGAAATCAAAGTATGGAAAACTTCTTATATGACCCCTTGCACATGCTCAATACTCCATACTCATCACTAAATATTTATAATCATGCCAAAACATAAGATCAACCAATTTAACTTTAAACAAACTAGGACAAACATATTACACACTTTGTCATTGTCACTTAGACTATCAAGACACTTCATCTACTCACCTAGACACCTCCATGACATCACCATGAAATAATTGAAAACTCTTCAACACTCTTCCTCCAAAAAATCACAACACCAATCCTATTCTAAAGTTGATGTTTCCAAAATTGGGCCTATGATGGTATGATCCACTCACATGGATCACTCAAATTGAGAATTTATTTTGATCTACATTAGACTCCGTATTCACAAAAGGTGGTCTTTACCTCTCTGTATTTGGAACCTAAATAGTCCATTTGGTATCAATGGTTTTTTTCTCAAAATAAAAAGGAGGGTGTCTCAAATTCCTAGTTGTATCTACTAAAGAGATGTAACTCCACTATCACAATAATGTCTTATAAAATTACTTCAGCTAGCTAGCTAAAATACACCAAACATGGATTATATTCATCAATTTTAGAATCACTCGTGTTTATCAGACATCACTAAGAAAAATATAATTAACCTATTGTTAGGTGGGCTAAAGGATATAATATAATTTAAGGTTCACATGTTTAGTCCTAGTTCAATATCTAAATCCATCCAAAGGAACATATGGTAGAGGAAAAATATATAATCAAATGAACACCTTTCACTAATGTTTATTAACACACTTTCCACACACCATCATTTATTTAGCCTACCTAACTGACCCCTCATCAAATTTAGGAGAAGCATGTACAAGGTTTGTGTTTTGGATGTTATAACAAATGGTCCTTTAAAAATGATCAAAGGACATAGTTATCTTGATAATAAGTTGTTTTACATTAAAGACACTAATGAGGATGATGAAGATGATGAAGCCTCAGGTTCAAGTTTAGACAAACTAGAGGAAAAATCTAAAGATTCTCAACCTCCTAGTTATTGTCATGCACTTTAGAGTATTAGTACTCTTAAGGTGATGGGTTTCCTCAAGAAATAAAAGGGGACTATGTTGATTGATTTTGGGAGTACAAACAACTTCATCAATAGTATGTTGGTTATTCATTTGAACATTTTAATTTATCAAGATCTAAAATTTTAGGTCATGATTATAGATGGTGGTATCATCAACTATTTTATAAAATAACATAGTATTAAGCTTGATATGAGAGATTATCTATTATATTTTCCTATGTTTACTATTCCCATGGGAGGAGCTAACATTGTTCTATAAGTGTAATTGCTCACCACTTTAGGCATTATTAAGATGAATTTCTAGGAACTATTCATGTGCTTATATTTAGAAGGCACAACATTTAATTACATGGATTATAGGTTAAATATCCATAACTATTTAGTTCCCATCAGATGATGAAGATTATCAAAAAAAGTGTTGAAGTATTTATGGTGTACTTGTTTTCCATAGACAACCAACCAAGAATTATACCCATCCTAATTTACAAATGGTGTTAGATGATAATTATGTTTAATTTTCTCATATGAAAAAAGTAACTCCATCAAGCCAAGTGCATGATCATGCAATTAGACTACTTCCTAGGAGTAAACCTCATAACATTAGACCCTACATGTATCCCTATGCCTAGAAGAGTGAAATTGAAAATATGGTATAAGAGATGTTGGAGGTAGGAATCATATGACACAACCAAAGTGAATATTCCTCCCCAATAGTCATGGTAGGAAGAAGGATGTCACTTGGATAATGTGTCCAAACTATAGATAACTCAATAAATACACCATCAAAGATAAGTTTTCTATTCTAACAATTGATGATTTGCTAGATGAATTTCATGGTGCAATTTATTTTATCAAGTTAGGCATTCACTCTAGATATCATTAAATTAAAATTAGAGAGTAGTATATACGTAAAATAGATTTCATAACTAATGAAGGACATTATGAGTTTATGTCCATTCCTTTTAGCTTCACAAATGTACCATTTGCATTTTAGAGTTTGATGAATACTATTTTTAGTCCATTTTTGATAAAGTTTGTGTTGATGTTTTTTTATGAAATCCTCATTTACATTAAAAATTGGGAAGACCATTTGAAGCATGTGAAACATATACTCTCAATTCTTGAATAACATTATATTTATGTAAAACCTTCCAAGTATGATTTTAGCATATGGGAATTGGATTACTTGGGTCATATAATTTCACATGAATGAGTGAAATTTGATCCTAAAAATATCCAAGTGATGATGGAGTGGTAGGTCCCAAGACACTTAAGAATCTCTAAGGATTTATGGGGCTAACTAGTTACTATTATAGGTTTGTCAAAAATTATGGTATCATCACAACCCCACTCATATATTTATTAAATAAAGACTCCTTACAATGTAATGATACATCTACCAAGACATTTTGATAATTTAAAATGGATATACGTATCATTCTATTTTTGGCTACTCCTTATTTTTCTAAAACCATTGTTGTGGGATGTGATGTATCAGAATATAGCATTGGGGTTATACTCATGAAATGAGGCAAACCACTTTCATTTAAGAGTCACAAAATGAAGTAAAAAATAGTATCAAGCCAATATATGAGAAATATATGATGGTTATTTTATATTCAGTCAAGCAATGGAGGCCTTATCTTATGGGTCGTCACTTTTAGGTAAAGATTGATCATGATAGCCTCAAAAAAAAAATTAAATAATTATTATCTTCTAAATAACAACAAAGATGGGTGACTAAAATGTTAGGTTATGATTTTGAAATAGTATTTAATAAATTAAAAGAGAATGTGGTGGTATATTCACTATCTTAGAGGGATGAATTAGTCAAGGCATTATTATGTGTAATGACTATTTGGCAGATAGATTGGCTAGAGGAAGCAAGATGAAAATAGGAAAATGATAGTGTTGCCCATGATTTGATTCAAAATAGTTAGCAAGGTTTTGGGGGAGATGAAAAATTTACATGGAATGGGAATGGGAATGAATTATGTTATAAATATATATTTTACTCTTGTAAGCATTATTTCCTTAAACATAAAATCCTTCAGGAACTTTATGCATCTCCACTAGGAGGTCACTCGGGATTTTTGAAAATATATCATAGAATCAAGCAAGATTTATTTTGGGAAGGACTCAAGGTGGATGTCCATAAATATGTGGTTTAATGTATGGTATGTTAATAGAACAAATGTGAAACCATTAAGAATCTGACTCTTTTTTAGACTTTATCCATCCCTAGCCATCATCAAGAGGAATTTTCCATGGATTTCATTAAAAGGTTACTACAATCTAAGGGTAAATATGTGATCATGGTAGTTTTGGATGGATTCACCAATTATGTTCAATTTTTTCCTTATCACAACCATATTTTTTTGGTACAATGGCTTCTAATTTTGTCAATATAGTTCATAAATCGTATGGTACTCCAAAGATCATTTAAAGTGACTGAGATCCCATATTTACTAGTGATTTTTGGACTAAATTATTTGCATTTTTGGGAACCTAGTTGGCTTATATATCATCATATAATCCATAATATAATGGATAAATAGATGTATTTAAAAAATATCTATAAGGGTATCATCATTGTTTCATTTTTGAGAAACATGATAAATGGGTTCATTAGTTGCCACTCACTGAATGGTGCTATGACACTTCTTTTCACAATTCTTCCAAAGTTTCTTCCTTTATGGAATTATAAGGGTATCAAACCTAATTCATCACTTCAACATTGATGTTATAGACATCCAATTCACAACACCATTGTGTTGAAATTGTCAATCTTACTTGAAATTTGTGAAAATGCATAATTTGGGCCAAATTCACTAAAACATGCTAAATGGTTTGAGCTTGTCATATACAAGTGTTGATTTAGGCTAATGTATCACTAAATGGGGAAATGAATTTTATGTAATTATTAACTTTAATCAAATCATTTTGATTCAAAATGATGAAAACACATTTTGGTGTTTTGAATCACTCTTATCTTTTAATTTAGAAGCTCATGACACGTGCATGTAATATTTTATGTCGACAATGTCCTAAATGGGATAGTGATCTGTATACAACTAACAACACCTTATAATTCCTCTTTAATCAAATCATAACTTAGTAATATGAATTTTTGACCATTTTGATCAATGAAGGGCACCAATTTCCAAAGAATTTCACTAAATTTGATTAATCTTACTTAGGCAAATTAAACAAAATTATGAGCTTAAGTAATAATTCCATAGAAGTTATTGAATATTTATTTATTTGAAATTTATTCCTATTAACTACATCATCAAATGACATTATTAATGAGGTGGTATCCATAAGTCATAAATGCAATAAATATCAATATTATGGCTTCCCATGCCTCTTTAATGCCCCTTCTTCCCAAATCATTATGAGGATATTTATGGATTTTATTTACACAACTAGATTAATTCATTGCCACACATCTTGATATCACGATGGATGGTCATGGTTGATCTTGATAAATTTGGAAAATATATAAATAGGAGGGTCAAGACAACATTGATCAAGCTTAACTTGTGTAAACTTATAATGTATGATTCTCTCTACAATCCATTTGAGTGTAGTTTGATAGTGCTTTATTTACAATAGGATAGCTTCATTGATAGGAATGACATTTATTTCATATCATGAGCCTAGTTTAGTTGGTGTTCTTGAGATGGTGGAGGAGCTTGACCTTACATCATTATTGAAGACTTGTGCACCAAATCAAGGGGGAAAACATGTTTTGAGATGCATTTATGTGATGGGAAGCTCTTGGGAAGGTAACTTGTGTTTTCTTTCTTTCATTTGCTCTTAATTGTAATTTGCATGCCCCATTGAATAGGTGAGCCTAGATTATTAGTTCTTTATGCATTTTTCTTGGTTTTCATGACTAATGCTTGATCTAACTATATTTTAATCCATCTCTACATATTGGCATACTCGATGGGACCACGTAACACATTCAATCAAGGAAGACACTTTGGCAATCTTAGATTTCCTTAAAAGTCTTTAAAAATCCTTAACAAGCAATTTTTATGATCATTTTTCCATATTTTTGACATTTTTTATTGATACACAGGTCACACAATGATCAATGTTGGTTTTGTATAACTAGGATTAGTCAAGGCTTACTAGTATCAGTTAGGTTGTAGGGAAAATATGTCTAAAAATTTGCATTTTCGAGCTTATTAAAATTTGTAATTATCACTTTGAGTTTATAAGTCTATGGTCTAAACATTATTTCCTTGATCTAGAAGTTTCTTTTGGATATTTTATCCTAACATAGGCTAACAAAGTTTTTTTTCAAAATATTTTTTTCTTAAGGGTTCACAAGTGACCATTACCAATATTTTTCCTCTGGTAATGATTAAGTTTATGAGTGACATCAGTCTTGTTGAAACTGGCATTGGTCACCGTTGACTGACATTAGTCTATGTGTGTAAAAAATAGTTAAATTGAGAGAAATAATTTTAAACTTTATTGTTTCATTGTGAATTATGCTTATAAGTAAGGGGAAGCTCTCTAACCTTGCAGGATCTATGTGGAAAATTGATCAAAATTTGAAGCATGATTTAAGTCTTGAACCTTCCCTTCGGTGTTTAAAAGGAACTTAGATGGTTTGTTTAAATTTTTTTATGATGTTTTTCAAAGTTTTTGAAAACTAAGGCCAAGGGGCCAAAAATTTCACTTAACATTTCAATTTAGTGCTTAAAATTTACACTTCACTTAAGTTGTAATCTTTTCAAAAGTGTGTTGTTTTATGTAAATCATCTATTATTTGTTAACTTACTTGAGAAAAATGAAGATTGTGTGTATACTCTCCCCCCATCCCTTATAATGAACTTGGGTGACTAAAATATCCTTTTCATTATGATTATGTCTTTATATAAGGCATGAAAAGGAAGTTGTATAGGCTCTCTCCAAAACCCGTATGGTTTGGGTGATCTAAAAATCACCTCTAAAGCCTTTTCACATAGTTTTATTTCATGAAACTTGGATTTTAGAGGGAGTTCATATCATCTTCATGATTTATTTAGGGAAGATTTAGACCAAGGTTTCATATCCTAGAATTGACTTCAACCCCTCTCCATGGGGGGGTATACAAATTGAGGGTGACCCATTGGGATGTTTAATAGAGAGGTTAAGAAAACTCTATTAGTGGTAATCCATCTCAAAATGTATGATTGATTAGGACATTGTACTACACTAAGCAATTAATATATGTATTGGTTTTTAAAATGAAAAGACCTTTTCACAAAAAGTTGATTACCATGGAAGAAATTGACATGTTTACATTTATAGCATTAGCCAAGATTGGGACCATTTAGATAGTCATAAATTATAAGTTTTAGAAAACCCCACTTATCACAAAGTATTTTTAATGTAGGGTAACCTGAAGGTCCATGTCATCATACAATCTCTTGGGAGAAGGGGGTGTAAAATAACCTACCAACTCATTCAGTTTTATTTTTGGATTAATAATTAAAATACTCCCAAGAGCACACATATAGATGGATTTCAATAATACAATGCAACCTTATTAGTTTAGGGTTTAGGATGATTTACTTAGTTTTATTTGGTATTTTTAGTCTTAACTTACTTGGTCTTGATTTGATTCAAAACTTGTTTGTAAATAACATGTCATAACCAAACACATTTTTTGTCCACCATTTCTTGAATAAGGAGGCATTACGCTAGTCAAATCTAAATCATCTTTGCCTTGTTTAAAATCCTCATCTTAAAACATGTGTTTGTATTTTCTAAACAATGTAGTTATGTTTCCCATTTGAGTCTAAACCACTTTCCAAAAAACTTTAAGTCCATTGATAATTCAAATTAGGAATTGTACCTTTCTAAGTTCTAGGTTAACATGTTAATTAGTTTTACCATTTACACTTAACTTGAGTTAACTTGGGTTCAAATTCCCATTTGGATTGAAGTTCATTTATAAACTCATCATCATTTGATAATTTTGAACTTAGGTCATCAACTATATCATTCACACTCTAAGTTTTAGAACACATTTTATTTTACCTCCTATTACCATGTGGTGGCATTATGCTGCCCATTTGGTTCTAATTTAATACTTAGGAATTCTTGCATATTTTCACATCTTGAGTTTCTTGGTTCACATTATTTCCTTCCTAATCCAAAGGGCTTTCTTCTAATTTCCAAGTATCAACTCACTAAAGTTGAGCTAGCTTTTATGACATTGACGCATCTCTCAACATTCATTTGGTGTACTAGTTTACACTTAGGTCTCTGAGTTATCATACCTTCTTATGTTTTATATGATTTCAAACATACCAAAGTTTGAGTAATTTTTTGTGTGGTACTACACCACCTCCTTTTTATTATAGTCTCATTTTTTCCTTGTCATTTGTTTAGAAAAGATCAAAACACATACCTTATTTAAATGTTTGAAAAACATTGTCCAAATCTTGCCAAACGTAGGGAAAAAATATTTTAGACATGATACAAAGTTATAATCACATTAGGGTCTTTTATGGCCTTAGTTATGAGGAAGATAATTTTTATGGCAGGCATGAACACTCCATCTTGTTTGAGGATGTTGCCTTCTTTAGAATTATTTATTGAAAACCAATCCAATACATGCCAATTTTTATATGTCATCCTCATCCTTCTCCTTATATTTGTTCATTACACTCAAAGGTTACCATTTTATTATATCCTCCTTTAATTTATGCACCATGCTCAAAGTTTACCATTCTAGGTTATCCCCCTTCAACTTATATAAGTGATCAATATATACCATGTGCAAAGTTACCATTTTAGGCTATTTTCCTTCAACTTGTACAAATCAATAAGATCTATAGTTTGTGAAGGTTAGCATTTTGGTACTCCACCTTTGGTTTACGTGAGCAACCAAACTATGCATCATCATGTCATTACTATTCTTGGCCCATCACCGATATTTATTGAATCTATTATTGAAGGGAGATAATTCGATGAAATAGACATTATTGATACCTTCTTTGATAGTCTAATTTTTGGGGGTCCCATTATTGAACCACAAACCATTATTCATCCTAAACTAATTATTCCCCACTTTATAAATTTTGTGCTAATCTTTAAGCCTCAATGATAACCATTACCTCTTCTAGAGCCATCTTATGAAGACCAAAATGTGTTCAAAATTGATATTGTGCAACCAATTTTAAACCAAGATCATGATGTTATTATTGAAACACCCATTTTTGATGATTCAACCTATGATGAATCACTAATTCATACTTTATCTATTTTTAAAGAGCCTCATCTCCTTAATAAGCCAATCTTTGTAGAGTTGTCTCTTGATTTTTTCCACTCGTATAAGAGTCTCCTTTTGATAGACAAGATTCTATCGAATCATCTCTCAATCAGTTCCCTCGCTTTAAGGGGCTTCACTTAGATGAACCAATCTATGTGGAACCCTTCTTAGATGAATACATTTTTATAGATCCCATTATGACATCACATGCCATTACTTGTTAAGCACTAAGGATTCAAAAAAATATCATTATAGAAACAACCACAACATATGAAGAATCATAATTAGAGTCAAGTTCCCTTTCTGAATTGACAATAGATTTAACATCAGAAAGTAGAATCACTATTAGTCTTGACATCAGATTTAGAGTCCTTTAACTCAAAATTAGCTTTAGAATTAGATTATAGTCATGGTTGTTACAATGTTATTTATAATTGCCTTATGGATCAATTTGAATATATTTATGATATTTTTATGGTTTTTGAGGATGATTACTTTAGCATCAACACAAATTGTCCTAGTATCTTATACAAGGATTGTGCATCCTTTCA
Source organism: Torreya grandis (assembly GCA_037957365.1). NCBI lineage: Eukaryota > Viridiplantae > Streptophyta > Pinopsida > Cupressales > Taxaceae > Torreya > Torreya grandis. The sequence goes on along the minus strand of JARHVA010002846.1, from coordinate 451,261 downwards.
TTATTCCATCACCACCATCCAACATATCCATTATATTGACATTACATCTCTCACAAGCATCGATTGGGATTGATAGAATCACACTTTGTTAAACTACATCCATGGTGACATATCAGGTGTAACATATTAGGGGGACCAAGACCAAATTCATGTAGAAGACGAATAATCTTCTAGTGAAACCTTTTCAGAGATGTTAGGGGATGAACAAATATTAAACTTAGCATATTTTAGTGAAACCTTTTTGAAGGCACTAAAAGACAATCAAATTCAAATTTTAATATCTCTTTGTGAAACCTTCTTAAAGGCACTATGGGATAATCAAAACAAATTCTTTGGTGAAAACCTCTTCAAGGCACCAATAGCTGAGCACAAAAGTTCTTCAATGCTTGATAAAGACAAAATCAAAGATAAAATCAATACATCTTTTCATCTACATCATAATAAGATGGTATCTACTCTCAGGATTAAACAACTAAAAAAGAAGGTGATCCTATCAAGAGCATATTCATAGGTCCTTGGCCCTGCCATAACCAAAGTTATATCAAATCCAGAATCATCAACATTATGTGTGCCTAAAAACCTTGATATTCATTTATTACCCAATCATTATAAATTCCATTATCATCCACATTTTCATTACCCACTTATCCCATTTATCCTACGTCTAACATTAATTACCACCCTTGGTTACACTTTCCTTTGTAGAGGCTACATAGATATTTTATCTCGACATTTGGAGGAAGCATAATCAATGATCAATTAAGATCACTTTAACATCATTGAAATCATAATCCATAGTAGGTTCTTGCTTATTCTATTTGTCTCATATGTTGATCAGGATGAGCATCTCCATGTCAGTAGGAGAAACATAACAATTTTTTATTTGCTATTTGCCCTTCAATTTTTCATTTTTCATTTACCATTTTGGCCATTGCCTTATCATGTGGGGGAAACATTATTTCCATTATAGACTTTATCATTATAGGCATCTTATACCATTGTGTCCCATTTGTTCACTATTTAAACTATATTGAATTGAGGTCCTTTAGGACTATGTAGGTAACACTTAATTTCTATTGAGGTCAGCTCAGTCACCTTCATCATGCTCTCACCATTTTACAAGTAATTTGTAAGTTTAAATGCAACATAAACCATGATCTCACCATTTTACGAGCACATTGAGCTAATTATCACTTGGGGGCAACCTTGTTACCATGATAGCAAGTGTCATCTAATCATTTTCTATACATTGTACCATGTACCATTTTATTATACCACATCTTTACTATTGACCAAGTCTTGTTTTAGTCATCCTGCTTACCCTGTTATGATCTTGATGTTCTTCTTGCACTTTTTATGATGGGATTATGATCCAGTTTCAATAGTTTTAAAATTTAATGTTGAATGATAGTCTATGAAAGTATTGTGATATTTGATTTGGCAAGTTATCTTTCATCTATCATCTTATATGGTATCATTAATTATAAATACCTATGGGAAAATTAGTATTATATTTTGTACCCCTGATTATAACCACCTATGGGTAAATCAAAATTATGATGTTGTTTCCTAATTATAACTGCCTATAGGCAAATTCGCTATAATGCCTTTTCATCTTGCATTGTCACATCACTTGGACATTACTCTTATCATTTGCCTTGTTGTTTGCCTTTATTTGTGAACTTATTATGACTTGGTCAATCTTTCATCACCTTTTGTGTTAATAGAATTTTTGGCCATTTTTGGCCTATGTATAGAGATTTTAAAGATTAAGCAATGTTCTTGATTGAAAGAAGGACCCAATGATAAAAGAGGAAGATCATTTTTCTTGCAAACCTTTTGAAACACTTTAAGTCCACTTAAAGTGTAATTTGTCATCTTCAAAAGATAGGTCCAAAAGTTGCATATCCCCCATGAAGTGTTAAGAGTGATTGGAAAAGATATGGAAGTACATGGAGTTATTTTGGTTCTTCATTGAGTCCATCTTGACATTTCAGTCTAGTGGTAGAAAGTACAAGTAGGTAGTTTTTGATGTTCTATCTCACATGTATGGTAGTGAAAAAATAAAGTAATCATGTGGGTTTATTCATCTTGGTCTTTATTTGTTATACGTTGAGTTCTAGATCATCCACTAAAATGTAAATTAAGTTACACACATGTAAATTTGGGCTCCCAAGCATTTTCACTACGTTTTCCATACTTAGCCAAAAGCTAAAACATCACCAAGATGTCATGCAAACTAAATATGGACTAGTTAACTTAAACATTTTATATCTTTACTCAAAATGATTTAAATACTAGTTGGTCAATTGGATTTATTCCTTTTACCTCAAAAACATCTCCAATAAATTTGGCCCCTCCATGATTCCTACATTTCAAGATATAAATTGTCAAAGTTGATCAAATAATGAATGACAATCACATGAGATTCAAAATAAAAACACTATGGAAATCTATATGATCTTAAATTTGATGGTCTACAAAATGTCAAATAAATCCATCTGGACATTAAATGATGTTATCAAAAACATTAATTTTAATCAAGCCAAGTAACTATTTGGGTTTAAAAGGTCCTTAAAAGGCTTGAAGTCGGTCGAGATCTAACGATCTGTGGGAGCCCTCATATTGGCACATAAGATCTAATAATCTACCCTAGACTCAACCAAGTCAAAAGGTCCCCAAGTTAAATCCTTTAAAGATATACAAGTTGGACATAATACAACAGTGTGGGATAATGAAGCCAAGATCCAATGGTACACGTTCACTGATAAAAAGATGGGTCCAAGCTAAATCAAGGGCTCACATTCAATCGTACCAATGATCTGGCAGAGTATAAAAACTAACAAGAAAGTGGGACCAAAGAGATATATGGTATGAATGAACTTGTACGTCAATATTAGATAGTGAGCATGAGTTAAATTGGTCAGCAAATCCAAAGAGATAATGAGTCAAGGACAAGTGGCACAAGCACATTCAGTTGGAAAAAAATCAATGGGTCATGGGCATTCATGCATATATCGATCAATAGAGAGACATAGAGTCAATAATTTAGTGTATATATGAATCCAATGAACATAAATATAATTGAGTAGAATGTAGATAGTTTGAGTTGGCAATCAACAACCAATAAGTGAGAGTGATCTTGAGATGTTTTTGATGAAAGTTGAAGAAGTTTAAATATACCTAAGCAAAGTGAAAGTCAAACAGCCAAGCTTAAAGTTGAACCAGAGTTGAACTAGGGCCATACTTTAGAGACCAAGCATTGCCATTAATGTTCCATATAATATATCTTTTGGGTTTAATATAAAAGGCAAAGATAAACAAGTGACCATGAAGCAAATTCAGGAAGTTTGTAGACTTTCATAGATATTGTGACTATGTGAAAATCAATGGTCTAAGATTGGTTTTCACATATAGTAGACCTATGTCTCACCTATCATCATTAATCATTTTTGCTAATGCAAAGTATATTTTTCCACATAATTTAGATGTGGCACTTTTCATCCAATTTTAAGACATGATCCTCATCAACAGATCAAGTAGAAGTAGCATGGAGTCCCGAGATAATGATTGAGTGGATGAATATGGATAGTGAACATTCAATTATCTTTCATGGCCTTTAAAATTATGCCTTCTTGATGATATCTTGACTCAGCCACATCCTTGAATTGGTGTTAATCCATCATAAGTAATTTGTCCTTTTCTAACACATAATTATCTCTCTCTCCTTTTTATATAAATGTAGGATTTTAAGCCTTAAAATGGATCCTATATCTCTCTTTTTGGCATGACTAGACTCTACAAAAATTTGTACTACAACTTTTGATGAAATAAAGATTAAATGCCATCATTTTATAAGCTAAATTGAAGTGTGCTATATGAATTCATGCACTATTTTTAGGTGAATATATGTTCTTTGCTTATGTCTAAGTTTTTCTCACCTTCTTGAAGGGATTAATAGTCTCACAAGTCATTATAAGTGCAATCTATAGTTTATTGTCTAGTTTGAAAGTGGATATTTTCCCTCTCTTACTAATCTGGTAACTGATTAATTCCTTGTTCTAAAATATTTATGTGAGATTGATGTTTTTGGGTCTGAAATGTGTCTCATAGTGTATTTTGTGTGAGTTGGATTGATCAAATCATTGGTACATCACCTCTTTTTTTACATGATTTTATAAGTTTTGTCAATTCTCTCTCCCTTTACCAAGCAAGTGTTAGTTTAGGTTTAGTGTAGGTGATATATCCATAAGGAAGCTAGCCTTCTCCAAAGGTTTGTTCCAATTTTAGGATACCCATAACCTAGGATCAATCCCATGTTGGACTAGATTCGAGTAGGAAGATCTGAATAATCCTCTCCTCAACTAGGGTGAAAATATAGAACCCTAATAGGAACTACTATGACTTAAGGTCCTAATGGGATTATGTAGGTTGTGATTGATTCACATTGAGGTTAACTCAGTCCCCCATTTTCATATTCTCTCATCATCTTCTGAGCATTTTAAGTTGATTTGATCTCATCATTTCATGAGCACTCTTTGAAATACCCTCACCATTTTATGAGTTAGACCATTTTATGTCTCTTAATCCTCAATGAAGTTGGGATACTTAGAAATTTCCAAAAACATTCATAAAATTTCAAAACTCAAAAAAAAATTGTTTTATGTGCATTATTTATTTGGTCTTTTATTTTGTTGTTTGGTCTTGTCATTTTGTTTTATTTTTCCAAGTACATCTTGATGGTCCACATAGATATTTATTATTCATATCTTGATCTCATGTTATTAAGTTGTTCTTTCTTTTTTTATACATTTTTATTCCTACTTAAGTCTTGATTGTTCATATCTTGATTTTAAGTTTGGTTTATTTATGTTTTCTTCTTTGTTTTTTATTTAAATGTAAATGGTTATAACTCTAGTATTGTTATTTCTTATCATTGTCCTTACTTATAAAAATTCACATTTGAACTGACTCAGTGTAGGTGAAATGCCATGTCATTATAAGTTCTTCATACTTATGATGTCTAATTTCATTTTGATATAACAAGAAATTTGTGATTTGGAATAAAGTCTCAACATAAATGCACCTCTAATGAAAAGCTCTCAAGAACACTAATGAAACTAGGTACCCATGGCTTAAACTGCACCTGACTCTATGCAAGATGTGCATCTCTTGGCATACATCAAGAGTCTAATCAAACCCTAGTTAGGTTTTTTCATCCTTCATTCCATTCTCTCCCATTTCTAGGTAAACTACATTTTCTTGAGGTCCATTTAGAATATGTAGGCAACACTTGGATACATGACATATCTAGAGTTAGCTTGGCCATCTTCATTCTTCTTTTCATATCTTTCATCTCTTTGTGCATCATCATATGTCTGGTTTTCTATGGCTTTTGCAACCATTACACCAGTGCATATATGTTTATGACTTCTCATATTTAATATATGTCATAGGTTATATCCTCAAGCTATTTATTAATAATTTTCCCTAAAGCGGCAAAACATTTAAACTAGTCAAAAATCTAAATTAGCCCTATAGGGACAAACCATTCTTTATTAGTGATCAAAATTTGCCCTACTAGGGTAAAATTGTTTATCACATGATCAAATTCACTCTAATGGAGCACATTATTATTTCTTCTTTTTGGAGGCAAGTTCCTCCTTTTTATTCTAATTTCAAGATCTGTGGACTTTTGGTCTCGTTTTGGCAATATTTAAGTGTGCAAATTATCTCAAGATTGATCATTTTATAACCACGTAGCTTTCACCCTAGCTTTAGGTGTGTTCAAGATTGATCATGTTGTAAGCACACCCATCTTTGGAGCCCATTTTACTCTAATTATATTTTGATCATTGAAATAATTAATGTATGCAATCATTATCTCATCTATATTTAAATTGTTCCATGGGTTATGCTCACTTTCTCTCTTTTTTTGAGATTTAATCCTTCTCTTTCATCCTTGTATGTCATCTCAAGGGGGCATCATGGGTCATTTTATTTCCAATTTATTCTTGACAACTCTTTTCTTTGAAAAGATGTTTCTTTTCCTAAATTTCTCACTACACCTTAAAATAGGGGTAAAATGTAGACATCCGATTCCTAGCATCATTATGTTACAATAGTCAATCTTACTTGAAATTTGTGAAAAAGCACAATTTGGGCCAAAATAACTAAAACATGATAAATAGTTTGAGCTTGTTATATACAAGTACTGATTTAGGCTAATGTATCCCTAAATGGGGCAATGTATTTTATGTGATTATTAAATTTGATCAAATCATTTTGACTCAAAATGATGAAAATGCATTTTGGTGCTTTGGATCACTCTTTTCTTCTAATTTAGAAGCACACAAAATGTGTATGTGTTATTTTGTGTTGACAACATCCTAAATGGGATAATGTTCTATATGCAACTAACATCACCTTCTAATTCCTCTCTCATCAAATTATGACCTAATAATATGACTTTCTGACTAGTTTGATTAATGAAGTGCACCAATTTCCAAATAATTGCACTAAATTTGATTAATATTAGTCAAATTAAACCAAATTATGGGCTTAAGTAAGAATTATATGGAAGTTATTGAATATTTACTTACTAGAAATTGATTCCTATTAACTACATCATCAAATGACATGATCAATGGAGTGGCATCCATAAGCCATAAATGTGAAAAATATCAAGATTATGGCTTCCCATGCCTCTTTAATTCTCCTTCCTCCCAAATCATTACGAGGATATTTATGGATTTTATTTACATAATTGGATTAAATCATGGCCACACATCTTGATCTCAAGATGGATGGTCATGGTTAATCCTAATCAATTTATAAAATATATAAATAGGAGGGCTAAGACCACTTTTATTAAGCTTAATTTGTGTAAACTTATGATGTAGGATTCTCTCTACAAGCCATTTGAGTGTAATTTGATAATACTTTATTTGTAATAGGATAACTTCATTGATAGGCATAACATTGAATTCATATCATGAGCCTAGTTTAGTTGGCATTCTTGAGATGGTGGAAAAGCTTGGCCTTGTACCATTTTTGAAGACTTGAGTACCCAATCAAGGGGAAACACATGTTTTGAGTTGCATTTGGGTGATGGGAAGCTCTTGGGAAGGTAACTTATGTTTGCTTTCTTTTATTTTCTCTTAATTTTTATTTGCACACCTTGTTGAATAGGTTGGCCTATATCATTAGTTATTTATGCATTTTTATTAGTTTTCATGACCAACACTTGATCTAACCATATTTATAATCCATCTCTATAGATGGTGTATCTAAAATTGTAGTAGTTAGTTTATGAGAGAATTTAACAGTAGTATAAAATAAAAAGAATCATCAAGCATATCAACATCGTAGTGAGAGGTATTTTGACATAGGTGATTGGGTCTTTGTGAACTTGAATCCATATAAGTAAATGTCTCTAAAGTAACATAAAAATGAAAATAAGTTATCCCGTAAGTATTACAATGCTTATCATATCTTGTAGAAAATTGGTAGTGTGGCCTATAAGCTAGAATTGATCACATTCACTCACATACATTTGACATTCCATGTATCTTTATTGAAGAAAGTAATTAGACACAAACTTTCCACTCAAACTAAGTTACCTAAATTAGATAAATAAGGCTGATTTATTCTAGATCTTGAAGAGATCCCTCATATGTGCATTAAGCAAATATGAACTAGAGTAATTAAGGAATATTTAATAAAATAGAATAATATGAATTCTAAGGATGCAATATCATAGGATGAATCATTCCTATAACAACATCCTAGTTTGATTTAATGTTGAGGATAATATTTTTATAGAAAGGAAGGGACGTGTTACATCCATAACCTACAGTGCATCTATGGATATGTCTAGTTGAATAATGGCTTACATACCTTCATATTATCTTATTTTATTTCTCAATATTCTTAGTATGGTCAGCCTATATAATAACCATGGATAAGTAGAGTGTGTATAGGAGGTAGTGGTTAGTATTTTATCATCATACTATGCATTCTACTCTTATTGCATTGTTGTGGAGGTAACCTCTTGAAATTCCCCAATCATATTTAACAAACACTCTACTCTTTTATCAATTATTATGTGGATCAATTATCTATGTTATTGTTTCTATGATATATTATTCTATTATATAAACATCTAAGTAATTTTATTACATTAAAACTAAGGAATAAAATAAATGTATTATTGTAACTAAGAGACAATTTACAATTAATTTAAACTAAATATTTGAATGGATATTATTTTTATTAAATTAAATTAATATGAATTTTCAAGAAAACAAAGTGTTGATATGAAATTAAGGAAATAACTCATAATGCTCAAATAAAGGAATTGAAAGTACTAAGTTGAAAAAAATCAACCAATTAAAAAAAATGATTAAAACATCAAGAGACAAATTTAAGAAAAACTACTTAAGCATATGGAATTCAATCTACCATCAATCCACATGAGCAAACCCTTTCCCATCATACTAATAAAAGACTTTCATCTGTAAGTTGAACACAGTGTGGAATCAAAATTATTGTTTCTTCAACATAGTTACATAGAACAAGACTATATAAATTAAATATTTATATAGATATATTAATGTCATAAAAAATTATTTCAATTAATTATTATTCTCTTTCTTTACTTGTTCATATTCTCTTCCTACGTTATGCCTACTTCTCTTATAGACTCTTAACAATATTTTCTCTTAACAAATTTCTATTGTAGAGGTTTATTCTTGGAATAACATATATAAAAACTTAATAATATTAAAATACATAAACAATAAACATAATAATAACAAATTTAGGTTGTCATTAAAAATAATTCAATCCAATTAGTTTGCCTTTAACAACACACAACTGAGTGCACATTGATCTTAATTTCAATGGTTTAAATAATAACATCTCAAAAGTACTTCCATAGAAACATGGCTCAGAATAATATGTTTGACTAATAACATGGCTCAGAATAACATTTAATATTAAATTTTCCTTTAGTATTAACCACCTTACTAAGATTAGTTCATAGACACTTAGTTCAAAAATGACTCATTTTATAGTAGTCTAGATTCATCCAGCAGAAACATTTATTCCATAACATAGTCACTTGGGTGGTAATGTTCCAAAATATAGGTATTTTTATGTGAATATAACATTGATTCCATGGTAGGGATAATTTTATAAATAAATAACATATATTTCATAGCATATATAATTTTATCCACAATAAAGGTATCATTCTATTGAATAGATAAAATTTCGCATCAAATGTAGACAATAGAGTTGTAGAAACAAAATCCTTCTCTCTATCATATAAATTAATTTGAGGTGATACACATCACATAAATATCAATATTAAATTAAAAACAATTTATACCATAACAATTAACCATGTAATATCCAATTACAAATACTCTAGAAATGTATCATGAATTTAATCTCAAAAAATATATATCATTCCAACTATAACCATTAAAACATAATATAAAACAAACTTGGAATAAAATATAGACAAAAAATTATACTTAGGGCATCTATCATGTTTATGAGAAGTAAATAAAACATTATGGAGATGATATAAATATACCTAAAGAGACATTTACATAACCCATCATGATCATTGAGGGTTTTCATAAGCAAACAAGAAAGGCTCTTAGAGCAATTACATTGAATTTATGACTTGGACTAAAATGTATATCCATAAAATGTCAATTTATATTCAATTATGTGAGTTATAACATTTTTAGGTATTAGATTCATGATATGGGAGTGGTTTAATCCAATTACATATATTTTTTAAATTCATACACGAGGGAGTGATATATATATATATATATATATATATATATTAGAGATGATGTAATATCTATATATCATAAAATTATTGAGCCTTGAAATAGTATTGTGTCTCATTTTAAAAAATGTCAACTAACTATAGTGGCACCTCAACAAATTATTCCAATTGACCAAGTGGAAATGTTCAAATAGAGTGAATGTAGTAAAGTTGAGGAAGATACTAAAGAGAATGATAACCAAGTTGATAGCATAGATGAGAATTTGGACAAACTAAATTTTACACCAATAAGCATTGGATAATATAGAGACAACATGAGTATTTTTGATAGTGGAGATTTTTTTTACCCCTCAAGAGTATGGAGTGAAAAAATTTGTTTCAACACATGTAAAGGAAATAACAAGTGAAAATAAGGATGAACATACAATGAGGAATGATTTTCAAGTCACAAATATAAATGATAAAGGTGTTAGTCTTATTTAAACATCCTTGAAAACATATGGATTTGGAAAAAATATGGAATACATTAGTAAAGAAATTATAAAAAAAAAGCAAGGTAATATATACCCTATTTTTCTAATTTCTTGTAAACATAAATAGGTAATTGGTTATAACATGATAAAAATTCAAAAAAAATCCAAGTTTGGATTTATGAATGATCAAGCACATGCTAGAACTAGTAGTATGCCATGTGGTGTGAAATGAAAAATATCCATGTGATCACAACATCATCACTATAAAAAACAAATTCCAATACATTTGTAACAAAATAAAACCCTTTATTTCCACTTTAATAGGTATATAATGGATCACTCTCTAAAAATAACATGTTTAATGTTTGTCTCACAAGAAGATGCTTATAACAGTGTGCCTTGTCACATGGTTTTTTTATGAATATCCTATTTTTACTCCTAATTTACACTCATTATGCAAACAATATTTTAGGTATGCTTTCTAAAAAATATTCAAACCATAGTGATATAAAATTTTATGACCCAAGTTGTTTTTGTAGTTTACCTACTATACGCATATAGTTACCATATGAAAAACACTTGTGATGCTTTGTTAGAACTTATTTTTATTTCTTTCTTTACTTGAATTATTGTTTAGTTCATGACTATGTTAGCATACTCATTTATTTTCTCATGATTATCCACCTATTAACATATTTTATATTTTATATATACATGCTACTAATGGTATCATTGAGATACATCTAGAATCTACACATATTTACAAATGATTATCAATTCATAGTGGGCTTGAGGCACCTTTCATGCTCACTCTAGGAAATTTTTTTGGAAAACACTTTAGGTTTTAGCTTTTGTGATTTTATTTATTATATTGGGCTTCATGTGACCTCAAGCACCCTAATTAGTGCTTTAGGTTGTATATTTCATACTGCATATAACTTTACTTGATTCTTTCTTTCATGTAGGCTCATGCCTATGTTTTATGGTGATTTTTTTAAGTTATGTAAATGTTTTACTTATTCTATGTGATTTTTATTCTAGTTTTATTGATGTTTTTTCATCATATGATTATTATTTGGAATGACTCTCATGTTTTCCATTTGTTTTATGTGCATTCCTTTCTTTCAATGTATAGTGTGTGTCACATAATTATTAGTTCTAATTATTTTTTTCTTGATTACTTTGTGTGTGACACTTTTTATTCTATGATACTTTATATATGCCTTATTTTATCTGATTATTTTGTGTGAGGCATGCATATTGATATGTTTAGTATTCATTCCTTATTTTCTATGTTTATTATGTGTTGTTATATGATTGGTGGCATGATATATATCACATACAATTATATTGTTTTGACATGATCCATATCATGTATAAGTTTATTATTACTTTCCTATGTTCTCGTGATCACTATCATGCATATTTTGTGAAAACCCTCCATGTGTATGCCTTAAATTAATATATTTGATACTACACTACTTGTATTGGGGCATGTTTATTTATTACTTCATTGATTATACTTTTCCCATGAAGGATATCTTACCATTTCCATGCTTTCATTTTTATATCTTGCTATTAGGGTTATATCACACTTATGTTTAGATAGATTATACTTCAATATTGTGTTGGGACATGTATCTATGACATACATGGTTTCATAATGACATATTACTATGTTAGACATCATTTATTTTTTTTATTATCTTACACATGATATAGGTAATCCTTTATTTTTAGATATGTGTTTCAGATATTTTACCACAACTCAGAAGGGGTCAGAGATTATCTATTCCTACACCTGGAAGCCAAAACACTACTACACTATGTGTTTCACCATGAAATGAGATTAAGAGGTACAAAATATATGATACTTTTTACCACCATGTATGGGATGCCTCCAACACATTTTCTAACCCCTCTCTTCTTATTTTCATTTACTTAGTGTAAGATTTTATTTCTAAAGTTTTTTACCCATAAATGCATGTAAGATTAGCACAAGTTCCAAGACTTTGATTTCTATAGGTGAATTTTCACATGTTTCAACCACACCATGTGCCTCATTACCAAAAAAAAACTTTTATTTTTAACAAGAAACATTCATAAACACTTATTAGTGCATATGTTGTTCTCTTATGACTCGTATGACATCCACCCCATATTTTTAAGAGCATATATATTTTATTTGAAGACACATGAGTGTGGATGTTTGTTCCAAGATATTCATATACCTTCATGGTGTAAATCATGTGATCTCTCTTTCCTTTTGACTTCTAGATCACTTTTAATCCTATATTTATTTTAATAACTCATACAGATTTTAATGATTCAACATCTTATAAAAACCATGAAAGTAATTTTTTATTAATTTGATAGGTATGCATGCACATGCACATACATACACGCATCAAAGTGGGCATTATATATACATATAATTTTGTTTTAGGGTAGTATTAGCTGTACAATATCATTGTTCTATGATACTTATGTGTTTTCCGATTATCAGTTCATATTAATCACTTAGTGACACATTTTCTATGTGTTTTGGCATTATTCTATCATGTTTTTTTAAAATTGTCTTAGATATGCTTCCCATAACCGTACACTATATGGTTATAAGGCTCAAAAATCATAATATGTATGGTTTTGGCATGGGACCTTATGACACTTATTTTCCATCCCCCATTCCTTTAACTCCATATTTATTGACCTTTCTCACTCATTATGTGTCGGTCCACATGTCAATTTGGTCCTAATTTGAATTTGATTAGTCTATAAATATACATGTGCATTAGTGCATATAGAACATAATGATTAAATAGATATGAATGCCATGATTGATAAGTGAATTTGAAAATAAATATTCAAGAATTTATTAGAGTATGAATTCAATATTTAAAGTGGAATTAGAATAAATATTTGAAGTCTTTATTGCATTGTGCCACTTGTTCATGTTAACACAAAAATACATATAGGATTATAACTTTCATTCACAATTTTTTTTATAAAGTGCATCAAGTTTTGTATTCCAAATTTGTTCCAAATGTAGATTCTTAAATATGTATTTATATGTTAAATTATTCTTGTACACTTGACAAATATATCTCAAGGCTCTACCCTTCAGTTTGACATTCCTTATAGATAAAATTCTTGTACTCGCCACCTCATTGGGTCTATTTACTGATTTATTAGTCTAAACCTTATTAATTTGATTATCTAGATCACATGTAACCATAAAATGCCTAAAATTTGATATATATCCTTCACTGTCAATTAGAAAACCTCAAAAACTTTCTTCCATCATGGACAATTGCAATCAAGGTAGGACAACAACATTAGCACTGTTGTCCCTACTCCAACACAAGTGTTCTTACCCAAACACTCAAATGTGTAAATCTTTCGATGTGTATAAGTTGGCCTATGAATGTCATTAACCCTTCCATGAGGATTACTTCAAAAGAACTAATATAAATATAAGTTAAATCTAATTCATTTAGATAGTTATAAAATATCAAGAAATCACCTCTCACACTTATTCATATTATTAAATTTCAAAGCACACAACTAATTTATTCTACCCTATTCAGTCTTATCTACATCTCAATCATAGGATTAGTCATACTATATGTTTGAAGCACACAAAAGATAAACTATGCTTCATATTTGTAAAGTTAAAAGATAGATCACTACATGCATCTTCATATAGGATATTTCACCCTTATGTACACATTCCCACAGATAGAGGATAACTACATAAGTATGAGGTCTTCTTTGGAGTATTGGCTATGTAGTCAGCGCTCATTGATAAATGGGTTTTTGAGGTTAGTTTGACATTATGAGCCTACTAACTTATTTTTTGGCAAGGTAACCTAACCTAAGGTGGAAAGTTAGGGTTTGAGCTAAAAATAGTGATATAGAGCCTATGTGAGATCTATATATATCAAATGAAAGAAAAAATAAAATATAGAAATACATAGGTGATCAAATATTACTATAATAAATATTTTTTATATGGTATTTGCATCAATATTTAGATAGTAACATCAACACAAGTGTCCACAAGTTAACATAAGTGTCCAGGTAGCCAAAAATAATATTTCTATAATCTTATGACTAGTTCTTGAACATCAGACAATTATTTACACACTTGTACATCTTAGGTATGTATACGCATCATTTCACAATCTAAGTATTATTTTTTATTTGTGATTACATAATCAAAATAAAAAAATTCATTGTACTTTTTATATTTAATATTTTCATATTTCAGCACTAAAATTGAATATCATGAACTGAATTATTTAATTAACCTACTTTGAGGAATAGTTTACTTCACACTTGAATATTTTATTCCTCCTAATATTTAATTTTCAAAAAAGGGTTAAACATTTGGTGAACCTGATCTTTGAGTCTTCTTATGAAAAAACCTAGTTTTACCTAAGGGTTCATGATTTTTTATTTCTAAATTGTTACAATCTTAAAATAATATTTTAATTTATTATAAAATAGTCAATCGAGTTTAATATGCATACATCTATTAATTATTTTAGTTTACAATATATGATGGTAATACTTTCTTATTATCTACCATACATTGCTACATCAATCAAAGGTATAATCAAATGAAGTAACCAAATTGGTCAATATAGAGTATTTCAAAACAAGATTAGAATTTAATCTCTTTACAACTCTTATTACAATAATATTGAGCCTATTCCTTCAAACCTTAAGGAGGGTGATAGCTACCATCCCTCTAATCAGGTCCATGTTATCACTCTTCTAAGTGGTAAGGTGGCCCATCTTATGGTTTTAAATGAAGGAAAATAATATGTCCTTCCTCAAACCCCTCCACATCCCACATCTCATTTAAACTATGTGTGTATGCATATTAAATCTGAAGTACTTAGGTTTTGTGCTTATGAAGACCTAAAATATCAAAACATCACTATTATCAAGTTATTAGAAGAGTTACAAAAGCAAAATCATTTTTTTAATTAAAATATCACATCATTGTAAAATTAGATCACATACCTACATAATTCAAAATATTTTATTGTTAATCTTGTGCTTGCTTATTCATCTACCAATTTTATACCCAAGAAGGTTTCATATCCAAATGAAAAGGTACAATAGAATAAATTTAAAACAAGTGATTCAAAAAGTGAACAAAATGATAATAAGAGTCCAAGTGAAATCCTAAGAAAAATTCACCAAAATAAAGTGATTCAGATACCTTTTCTACATCATATAAGGACATAAAAATACTATTGTGCATATCATAAAATGCATGGGTATCATACAGATTGTTGTTTTTCCTTTAAGATCAAAATACAAAGTACAATTTCTAGTGGTGATCTTATAATAGATACGTCAATCAAGTATCCCATTAACATTATGATTACCTCTCGTAGAACATAAGTGTAAAAAAAAAGAATGTGTACCAAAGGATAATTTATAACAAAAATACTTGTAAATGCAAAAATTAGAGCAAAAAAACACTCAAAAGGAAATGTTTAAAAAAGAGCAAGAAAAGAATTTGAAAAATAAAATTCAAAATAAGAAAAAAAAAATCTAAAAGGAGGGTTTATAACAAATTATTTTTCAAAGCAAGATATGCCTACAAAATCAAATAATATAAATATGGTTGATAAGGATCCAAACATCATATCTATTTCATGCATAGAGGGAAAAAATTAAGGTCAACACTACAAATTATAGACTTTCATCCTCAAATAAATAATTCAAGGCATAAATTACATGTTTTCCTAGTGTTAAATAAAAAATACATAACTCTTCTCTAGTCTATAATGAGATGTAATCTCCTAATAATGATGAACATATTCAAAAATCTAATCTAATCTGTGTAATGAAATTTTCATACACAAATGCTCAAAATAGAATATCACAAGTTCCAAAACAACCCAATAATTTACATGTATTCTATAATAATTATTAATGTGATGATTAATATCCTAATTATACATAATATTGGTATGAGCTTGAAAATACTAATTATGCAACATATGAATATGACACATGTGATACAGGGCCTTCATAGAGGCATTGCCTTGATGAGTTCATTGGATTTTAGTATTACTTGTTCCCTTTACTTAACTTCTTTTCTAATCATAAAAACATTCCAACTAATTCCAAAATTCCCTGAAAATCAAATATTCAATAAAAAATAGAAACATTCAAATAATTCAAAATACCAAAAATATTTAGCATTTCATATGTTTTCTAGATATTTCATGTCATTTATTTTATGTTAGTAGATATCATATCATTTATGAACACAAATATGCTTCATGGGTACTCAAGTGTGATACAGGTATACATTAGACCCAATATATCTCAAACATGTAGATGTTGGACCTTGCCTCTTCTAGTGTGATATACTACATTGGGGGCATGTTTATTTTATATGATCATGATTGACTCATGTTCTCTTATTTTATGATCAATTTTCATTATCTTATAGAGCTTATTATATATATATATATATATATATATATATATATATATATATATATATATATATATATATATATATATATATACACACGTCTATACTCATTTTATACCTTACATAATGTACTTTGATATGCTAGTCTACATGAAAATTTTCTAACACATATTTAGGGACTAGTATGGCATGTTTATGCTAGTTGATTATGTATCATTACTTCATCTATTTGCATTAGCTTACTTGAGTGTACTTCTTATTTTATTCTTTGTCTTGCTTGTGGAACATTTGAACTTGTTATTTTTCTTGTTCGCCATAATTCCCTGAATGTTTCTTATTTTGTGTGTGGATTTTTGCACATGTCTTCCACTTGAGTGTGAAGAATTCGAACATGCCTCTCTTTTTTGGTCTCCTTGGACCCCTTTTTGTGTGACATTTGAGTAATTTTGCCTATGTTATCAATGTTTTTCCAATATTTTTATCTTATAGATGTTTCTATGAATCATATCATGCATGTTAGGGCTTGCTATATATGCATATTGTGAGCTTAATTGATATGTATACTTTGACATGACATTAATATATGGTTATTTTATTAAATGATTCACAAATATACAACATAGTTATCTTATCATTTTAAGATAAATTGATTATCACTTTTGAAATTCCCGCACTTAAAAATGGGAGCCATATTAGTGGGGGAATGTCATATAACACATGACTCTACGTACATAAAATTGAAAGAATGAACATAATTTGATTCAGTTTACACAATTTACATGATTCATATATACATTTAGACATAATTCTATGTATAGGGTACATAATTGGGATAAATACTTTCATATTTGTGATACGTATCATACACATGTTACATAATAAAGGTTATATTATGACAAATAATTTAGCTTGATACATATTCAAGGTGTACATACACCAAATTATAGATACACTTTCAAATTATAAACACATTTCTACACTGACCTTACCAAGGTGCACCATTTAAGATTTTATCTCCTACAAAAGTTGGTTATTTTTTGTTAGTGTGATTGAGATTATGTGACCTCGATGGAATTGAAATTATGATTTTATTATTTTGGGTTAGTATGGTTACACCATTTGAATCGGGCAAGATTGAATAAATTTTATAAATTGGCTAGATTGATTATACTTGGGTTATATGATTAAGATTTTGTGCTCTCAATGGACTTGGAAAAATTCATCCTTATACTATATTTTTGGAATGATCACCCTCCAATTCCCTTATTTAAATATCAAAGGTTTAGTTGTGAATCACTATCTAATTCTTCAACTAGGAAGTATCTCTACCAAGAAAAACTACCATAGGGCAACATGGTTGCATAGAGACACAAGTATACTTCTTCCTTACTCTCTTTATTTCAAGTATTTTCAAATTATTAGATTTTATATTATATGTACTAATTACACCTAAAACATGTTATTGATTTAACATCATTCACATACAAAAAATTAAGTGGATTTAAGTAAAGACAAGGTATGTTGTACACACCATGGTATGCTTTCTTTCCTTTAACCTAGTAATTTCATCCTCATTAATTATTATATTAAAGGGGAGACAAATGAATATGATTAAATATTTATTTATATGTTAAACTAATCTTTTAACTTGAAAAATATATATTGAGGCTCTACCCTTTAATTTAAACTTAATTACAACCAAAAGTCTTACACAACCTATTCCTAAAAGTCTTTATTTAATTGGCATACTTTTAGGAATAGGTTGCTTAACTTTTGAATATCCTATTCTTCCTAACCCTTAATTTTAAAAAGGGTCAAACACTATAACATAGGCCTAATAATAATGGAGGGATAATATAGGCCCCCATTGATTCCTTTGTTTTTAATTTGTGTGTGATGAGTTTCTCATAGATATGTGTATAATTTAGGAAATGTGAGTGAGGTTTTATGAAATTTTAATAAAATAAATAGGCCAATCATTCAATCAAAATTCATAAATTCAAAATTGATCTACCATTATATAATTATTTTGGCTTGCCCAGAACCATCCTCCCACTTTTGACATCTTAGACAACTATTTATGTTCATCTTTAAAAAAATGAATTTTGTTTGTCTCACCTTCTAGATCTTTTTTTGTTTGTTTTTGTTGATTGTCTACAGATTAGATACATAATCAAATATTATTATATAATCCTTTACTTGTATGTATTACTTATTTTATAATATTCCTTATTGTAATTAGGTGTAATTTATTATTTTACTTAGTTGAATTTGATTAGGCCTAGTTGCATGTTGTATAGGTGGATGTATTACATTTTGATGTAACCCCACTCTTCTCATATTACACATTATGTGTCACCCTTGTATCAAAATCCTTATAAATATAGAATTAACCCAATTATAATCTAATCATGTGTTTTTTAGGCTCTCACTAGAAATTTATTTATGAATCACCACTTTAGGTTTCTTACCTTCTACTTTTTTTCTCATTGGAAAGGTTTTTTTAGCATGTAACTAATTGTAAGTCACTCTTTTTTGTCAAAATTCTTATAAATGTAGGATTAACCAAGTTAGAACATTGTACATATTTATTAACTAGAGATGGAAATCTCATAAAAAATTTCTAGTATGGGGGAGTAACATTGTCAGTATATTATTTTTAGTACTGGGTGGAATATCAAAAATAATGGATGTTTATTGGGTGGAATATCATAAATAATTGTAATGTCAATTATATCTTACCCTAAATTCTAAAATAATTTTATGCAATATAAGTAATATGTAGAATCTAAAGTAATTTTGGAGGCTTGTAGGTGAATTTCCTTGTTTATATGAATAACAACCAATTCCTTGTATACTCCATTATTTTATGAGCTATGATATTGATCACATGTTGAAAAAATGAACTAGTGTAAAAGTTAATTTACTAAATAAATAAATAAGTGGATGTAAATATATTTATAGTAATTTCATTAAATCAAACCATCTAGAATTTTGTAATGCCCCATTTTCTATGAAAAGTAAAATTGTATACAATTCAAGGTAAGGCTAATCAAATTAAATTTCCATAAATTAATAGTATTATATATTGAATGAGAGGCCTTATCATGACCATTGTTTCAGTGAATGAGAGGCATTGTCATTCTATCTTTACATTGATTGAGTGGTGTTGGCATCATTATCACTCTATTAAATGTGTTATGAATTTAGGTTTGCTTAACAACATGAGAAAAAATATGAAATTTATAGTCACAACAAGTGTAACATGTGTACATATTATAATTAACTATTAATTCTAATTTTTGGGATACACCTTGATATGGGGGAACACTATTATTCCTACGTAATCTTTTATTTTTTTACACAAATAACTTAGATTATAGTGTGTGCATTGTGGTAATTATATTTTTGGATTTAATTTGGATACAAAATCTTAGTATGATGATTTGTTGAAACAATTGTATCAATGGTGGACCTTTGGAGTAGTCACTCTATGGGTAATATTACTAAGTTTTCCCCTATAATATTTAGAAGAGGAAATGCTGCAAGGTATAGCCAAAGCTATTATCCAGACTATCATTTTAGACATAGTCATTAAATCAAGAAGTAGACTAATTTTTACTAGGTTATGTGTTAATGTGTCCCAATACATAATTCTTTCACATTCCATTTAGATATGGTGTGTGGACCCAATATTTTTTTTATGAATGGGAGAAGGAAATATGTACCAAATGTGACAAATTTGGTCATAATCCCAATATTTGTTTGGATAGCAAAGTTATGGTCCAAATGAGTAAATGAAAATAGAAAGTGGGGGAACTAAAAGAGTGCATCATGGAATCAAATGAAATTAGGAAAGAAAGAAAGGAAGAGGATAAAAAAAGAAAGAGAAGGAAGAGCCCAAGGTGGTATATTCAATTATTAAGGATCACTTTGCTACTACAAATCTAAGCACTGGGGGTCAGAGGTGGGTGGCCTTAAAGGAAATATCACTAAAAGAACTAATAAGGAGGAGGAAAGATAAGATATGTTTGAGGACATCCTGTGTAGTAAGGACCTGTTGTCCTAATTTTTGAATGATGGTTAAAAAGTAAGAAATTAGTGAAAGTCAATGTTGGTCAATGGTGTAATATACATTGTTTGAGAAGGTTGATCTTCACAAAGTCAAATTATGTAAAAAAAGACTTTGAAAATTTCCTAAGTTTACCTCTTTCTACTAAAATTTAAAAAATTACACATACCCCCTCAGATCCTGACAGGAGTGCTAACACACCCTACAGAACTAGAGATCCTTATGAGTAGTCCCTAAGGAACCCTATCACTTTATAAACACCCCTATTAGAATATGATATCTTTACATGCACTTATGTCATATCTTGATAGGCATGATAACACAACTAGTGTATTCTAATACTCTTACTAGCATAATATGTGGGATCCAACATGCTTGTTAATGAAACCCATGAAGCCCAATGCCCCATGCCAACAACCACTCTAGAATCCATCATGTTTGATTATATAGTTTTGAAACTTTGCATCTTTTTAGAAAGATAGCTTGTTTTTCACCCATTAATGACCATCCCTCCTCTGCACATGTCAACACATAAAAAAATTTCAGGGTCATTTATTTTCATTATTGCTCACCTTATCACTATGAGATATTTGAAATTTTCTTGTGAATTAATTTGCCTCCCTTTCATCCTCTTTTTATTTTATTTTAGTTATATGCCATTCACAAGTATTCATAGTCAATTACTAGGGTTTTGAGAATTGAATAGAGGTAAGTCTTTTGATCTCCCCTATTTTCATTTGTAGTTAAAATTCATAGTTTTTCAAATTTTTCCTTGGTTATCATGGTCTAAAAAATAATCTATTTTCATTTTTTGGGTATTGAAAAGAATTAAAATTATTTTCTCAAAACTCTAGTTTGAAATTTGAAGTGATTTCCTCTTCATTCCCTCAGTAGTTTTTTTCCTTTTCACTAGATCTCTACTACCTTGTTCACATTTTCCTCATGTCCTAACCTCCTTATATACATCTTTGATAGATCTTGAGTCAACCTGCATGAAAACCTATTAGAACCTAATATGGGTGCTAACATGACCATAATAACTTGATAGTCATGCTAATATAACTAGTGAAACTTGATGGTAATTCTAGCACTACCCCCAGAACCTAACATTCTTATTGACAGTCTCATTAAAATATGGTACCCCCTTGAGTAATTTTTCTAAAAAATAAGATCTTTGACTAATTTATCAATAGATTATCCTTTCTAGGTGAAGTATAATGTAGGTTTTGCAACTTAGGTGGTGTACTTTTCTTATATGTCAACATCTAAGACTCTCACCAAAGGTACTCCAAAGAAAATGTTCTAGGGTGATGAAACATTAGAGATGAAATACTTATTCTAGGGTGTTTTACCCTCATCAAGTTTGGATTCAAAAGTTGAGAATGTAACTAATATTAATCTATGACATTTCAACATGGAAGAAATATCAATGGGGTCCATAAAAAGGATTATGGTCAAAGTATACAAGATAGTGGATTAACAAATGTAGCTGCTTTTCAAACGTTAGTGCAATGCCTAGGATTAGTCTTGACCATAGCTGAACATTATGAACCTAAGAAAAGGTAGGTTTTGAATTCAAAATGAGAATTTGACATATGTTTGGATCTAAAACATATTGATAAGATACTACAATTTCCATAACAAGAATCATATGTTGACTTATCTCATATTTCAGTTCAACAATTATGGGATGATAACACTAATTCTTATGCAAAATGGGTGAGTAAGAAATTAATAACAAAACCTAAGCATACATCTACAATGATCCCAAATAATATTTCTAATTTTGAATTCATGAACGAGGTGAATGATGTGATCAAACTCTTACATAGAGTGGTCGGAAGTCTAGTTGCAAGAAACTTTCAAACTTAGATGTGTAAATACATATGGATTATTCATAAAATAAGTAAGACATCAATTGGGTAAAATTGATTAGTTATTCAATCCATAAAAAAATAATTTAAGTCAAAACAACTTCAAGATTCTACATGACTTCATATCTAGACTATACATTTACCACGAGGATATTCTATGGTGGATTAAATTAGGTAGGAAACATCAAGACTATGAATATACATGATTTTTACCCTCAACCCATCTTGAAATAAAGTTCTCATCATTTTTGAAGAGTAAATGATGCATTTCTTCAGTATGTCATCCATATTTTTGAAAGAGAACCCTACAACATGAGGATATATGTGGAGTCAAAAATATAGATTGGTATATGGGAGCCTAGTTCAATCAATTTCCTACTTTTTATTATCTGAGAGTCTGTGGATGTGAGTTATCACCATATATGTTTCCTAGGTATGTTGATAACAAGTTTACTTTAATGGAATAGGTAAGACAATTGGTTGAAACTCACAAATTTTTAACTAGTAAACATAAAGCTAGAGTAAAGTTTGTTATCTTCATAGGTAGGTACACCTGCTCATTATCATCTAAATCAAATTCAATTTAAGAATAGATGACACATGTTACTTTAAGGACATTTGAAATTAGATATTCATTTGATATAATATACTTAGTGTCACATGTCCTTGGTTCTTTATATCAATATGTGCCTCATTTTGAGGACTATTGGTTAGATTGTAATGATGAAAAGGATGTGAGAATCAAATAATTTTTGTAGTTCATAGTAAAATAGGTTGATAATTTTTGGATTGAAAAAGTCCCTAAGAAAATATTTAATGATGAGGATACATTGGATCCCAATTATCATAAATAAAACCCTGAATATGAACCAATTACCAAGGTTGATTGGAGTAAGAAAGAAACAACCTCTCTTATGATCAAAACTCAAGGTGTTATTGAAAGGACATTACATTGGTTGAAAGACAAAGGATTCAATGTTGGCTAAGTAGGTTTCCCACCACTAACAATAATAATATTAGAATTGGGAAGCTTTTATAAACTACAACAAATAAAATCTAGAACTTCTCAAACAACCAATGAAGATGAAGACATTTTTAAAATAGAGGAAGAAACTAAAAAAAAACTTATCTCAATAACTGCTTCAAGTTACAAGCCTATCAAATATAAAATCAAATTTTTTTAAAATAATTATTCTTGTTATCTGATTATCTCTATTTCTAAAGATGTTCCTCTTGATAGTTTTTTTCAATCTCAAATAATGGTAACAAACACTACTCAACATTTTTTTTGCATATAATTCTTCATTGTTACCACCAACTTCTACTCAACATGATATTTATTTATATTTACCTCCTTCATAAAATTTTAAATTTCTCCCTGAACCTTCACCCAAAACTCTAAGTCATTTGGTTGAGAAAGAGAAGGATGAAATAATATCAAAGGAAGTCCAACCTTCCAAAACTATTCTACCTTCTCTTGAATTATCCATAAAATCTAATTATGTTCAAAGGCAACAATCTCTTGCTAATGTTGAAATTCATGATAGGATTGATGAAGTGATAAAGAAAAGGAAGAAAATTATAGAACACCAAGAGATTGAGTTTAATACAATAGCTTCTCTTCCTCCACAGATAGTGAAAAATCCCAAAACTATGATAAGGATAATCACATATAGAAAGGGAGATAGATATGCATAAGTAATTATTCCCTGTGGAGAAAAAGATAAAGATAATGTCAGTGATTTAGACTATCAAATATCAAACATACACTTGGGAAAAGATACAAGAGAAGGAACGAAATAATATGTGCAAACTATTATTGGTACTTTGTTTGAAAATATGGACCATGATAAAGTAACTAAGGATCAGCTCAAAGAAAAAGTTGAGTCATTAACAATAGTGGTTTAGAAACTGATAAAGACAATTCAATTTTCTTCTTTAATTGTTCATCAAATTTTACATGTCAAATCACTGAATGTGGTAGAATAAATTTTGCATATGGGCAAAGCAATAAAGCAATGGTCTAAAGAAATTTTGTAACATGGATTTGGTTTTATTTAGACTACACTAATTTTATGTTTTGAGATCCAACAATCATAATATGATGATGTAATGAAAGAAGAAGATAAATATATTAAGGAAATTTAAAAATAGGATGAATTGCTTCCTAACTTAAAATAATTCTCTAATGATAACTTAGATGATCTTATTCAAGCAGGAGTCATAAATAAAGAAGTTGGATATGTTACTAAACTTCTTTAAGCTGTAAAGTTCAAAATTTGCATCATCAAAGAAGTTAAAAAAAATTATATGATTTAAAATCCATGGGAGGAGAGGCTATTCTTAAGATAAGACTTTAGAAACTATTTTTCACAATCACTAATGATGATTTTAAGGTGGTTTCTCTAGATATTGTCATCAATCAATTCAAGAACATTAAAGAGATTTTGAATGCTAAATGAACATTAAATTCTAGATCGATTCAAAGACTAATCAAATACTAGCTCAGCCTAAAAAATATTGATGTAATAGTGAAAATACATTATGGAATAATTGAAAAAAATATTGATTTACATTATGATGTAAATGTAACTTTCACATACTCAGATGATCTTGATGAAGAAAACTTTCTTAAGATTGTGTATAAGTCTGATAAATAATATAATGAGAAAAATAAAATACAACAACAAAAATAGGAAGCCCCCATCATTCTCAATGAAGAAGAAGCAGGTTAATTTATCAATAAATATTTGATCAAGCTTCTAGCTTAGGATTTTCAAATCATATTTTTTATTAATGATTCACATAGTGTACTTCATGCAACTATATTTTATTTTTACAAATTTTGAGTCATGAAAATTGCTATGGCATTTTTTCAAGTCATATAAATCTACTAACATACTTTTGCAAGTTGTAAAAACATCAAAGCAATTTTACAAGTTTTGCAAATTACTCAACTCAGTTTTATAGATTTAAAGTTGTGAAAAATCACTAACATGTTTTTTAAAATTCCTAAAAATGCAAAAAAAATTGTTATGCTCCATAACCACCCATTTCAAGCTATAAATATGAGTTAATGGATCATTTAAAAGGGGCTAGATAGTTAAAAATATTCTAATAGAACTTTTGAAAGTGGAAATTGTACTTCCAATCCATCAGTGATCAATACAAGGATAATTTTAAAACTTTAAGTTCAATATTTCTATGAAGATAATGTATGTATTTAGTATTTGCATGTATTCAAATCTCTATTTTTAAAATGTTTTCATAGTTGTTATAAAGTAGTAAAAATTTATGAAAATTTCATTATAGTATTTATTTTCGAATCTATATTTGTTATTTTCATTTTGGTGAAATATTGGTGGAGTAAGAAAATAATTATTTACTTTTAGGTGAGGAAATAAAGAGTGGTCATTATTTTCTATTATTAGCTATGTGATTACTTTAGTGTATGTTGTACATTTCTATAAATGTGTGTATGTCTTTCCTATCCATTAAATGATAGAAGTTTCTCATTAGAGATCATATCCAAATTTGTTTGACATTTCTAATAGGTTTATAATTTTGGCTTGTTGGTTATTTTATCTCTTTTATCTTCCAAAAAAATATTTCTCTCCTTTAGATCTCTCTACCACATTTTCCTTTCTTCAGCCTTTTCATACTTTGTGGTAAAAAGTACTACCCTGATAAAATACATTTTTTCTATAAATAATTTACTTTACTAAATCCTTTTGGATTTTAGTAAATGTGTCTCTACCTACTAATAGGAGAGGGATTTTGTCCCTTGACTATTGATGAGAAACATCCATTTGTCTTCTTGAGAAATTTTCATGCCAATAGTTTTTGGCACCCACCATGGGATATGTATTTGCAACATTTGTGTAACCCAAATTTTGAGATATTGGTCCATATGACTTTACCATCAACCCAAGGATCACTCTATCAACCTAAAATAAATTTGGAATAGTTTTCATAGTTAAATATTATTTCACATATCAGACAGTTCACCTAGGACTCTAATGAAGTTTCAGTAGCTCAATTTTAGATCATCTTGGCAATATTGAATCAAGAATTAGAATGTACAAAAAAGTGGAAAGAATTATTTCACATAGAGAAGATTTTATAATTTATCTATCAACTCAAAATCAATAAATTGACATATGACCATTTTAGCTCTTCAAAATCCTAATTATCAACCTTGATTAAATTAGATAGAATAAATAGAAGAAGATATTACTTCAAGTATTTGATAACTAGCCTAGGTTAATACAACAAGTTATGCTCAATTCAACACCATCACTACAATAATAAACACATAAGAATATCATGTAACCATTATTTGAAGAAACACTGAAATTGCTTCTAGAAGACAAACACAAAGAGTAATCCACATAGCTACTTAGAGAATTTCCATAATCAACATTTATTCTCATGACCATCCCGACACCTTAGGATCTAGTAATTTAGTTGAATCATTGGTAGTCAAACTCAAGAGGATATTTTATTAGATTTAAGAGCATTTACTTGAGATAATATAATTAATTCAGCATAGTTTCATAGAGTTATTAAAGTTCTAAAAGAATAATAGGATTGTGTCATTTTGGCATAAAGAGATGAAACACTAGCTACATGAAGAAGTCAACCAAGCAGAATTGCATAGAGAATTATTCAATTCAATTAAGCTCTACATTAATAATAAGTCTTTCAAATCTAGCATAGAAGGATTCACTAGAGATAATAAGTCCAAATGTGAGATTGAGATTTTTTATCAACTATAAGAAGATTCAAATTTCAAATTGAATCTAGAACAAAAGGGTAAAATTAAGAGACTAATAAACTTCCCTTTAACTCCTAAAAATATAAATAATCTCAAGGATTAACAATTATAATTCAATCTCTCAATCTATCAGGAACCATTATCACGTTACAAGTAATATTCCTAAAATGGCATAGCCATGGGGTAACACAATTGGTCCATTGGATTTAGGATAGCTACATGAACTCCTAAGAGGGTCACAAAAAAACTTTCCAAAATTACTAGGTGATGGAAAGTAACATCTAAACGAACACATTGATGTATTTTTTGTGGCATGTAGAGTCCTAAGAGTTGAACATAAAGATATTACAATGATATTATTTGTTTAAACTCTCCAAAACGGAGTTGTAGATTGGTTTTGTCATCTTCCTCCAAGAGTAGTAAAAAATTAGAATGATATGAAAAAAAATTTGAAAGTAGGTTAAAACTAGTGGAATATACACATACATTAATAGCTCAACTCACTTAGATAAATAAATAATCTTATGAGCCAATGAAGGACTTTGTAGCTAAATTCAACAAGATAGTACATAAAATTCTAGTAACTACCAAACCTACAAACAAGAATCATAAATACTTTTTCATCAATTCACAATCACCAAAGGTTAGTTATCAACTGAGAAGGGCTAGAGTAGTTGATTTAATTATAGTACAAACATTAGTGGTAGAAGTCGAGAATGATATGATAATTACTAGAAAACTTAAAAAGGAACCATAAAAATGCAAAATGTATAATACATGTCAATATTTTATCAAACAAATTTTACAAAAAATGGCCAATGACATAACAACATTGAAAAAACAACTACCTCAAAAAACCATTACTGCTCTTTTTCAAGACATCCTAAGAAAAATTTATGTGCCTTTTGTCATGTCCCCCTTTTTAGTGGACATATTCAGACTTGGTGATTAGCCTATTATGCGACCTTTGTAGGCTGATAGGATGGATAGAGGGTCATGATGGAGCTTGGCTTGGCTTCGTTTAGCAAAAAATTTCTAGTTGGCTTTCATTCAGGCTCTTTTGAACACATTTGGCCTGAGATCCTATTATTTAGGGGTATTTGACACATAGCAGAGCACCCTTATTTTGGTATGGTCATGTGCAAAATCACTCCCTGATTCACCAGCTTCAGTCGGTTTGAGGATCTGACATATATTAAGGGAGATATTAATATTTGATTGATTTAATCAAATATTAATTATTTAGTCTAATTTTAATTTAGAAACCCTAATTCTAATTTAAGAAAACCCTAATTAGGGCAAGCACATCTTTTTTAGGGTATAAGGGTTTCTCATGGAGGCCATTGTTGATTATGCATTGATTATTAACTATTGATTTTGAAGAATTCTTCTGTGAAGACTAAGCCAAGGGTTATAGGATTCCATTTTGCATTGGAGAACATCAACTCTTCAGTGTGTGTGATTCAGAGGCTGTGAAATATCAGCTGATCTATTGCCGATTTGAGAGATAGCTTCATACAAAAGTTATCACAGAGGTTTACAGATTTGAGAGGTAACTTCATACAGAAGTTGTCACAGAGCTTTTTAGGTATTTATTTTATTAGGTTTTTGATTCAATAAGTTATACAGATAGAGATCTTCTATATTAGTTCCATATTTCTTGAGATCTGGTATACAGCATAGAGGCTACAACATATTATCTTGTTTCTATATAGAATCTGTACCGATCTATGTAAGTCTGTACAATTTTGCATTAGGTCATACAGAGCCGCAAGTAACTCAGAGACCGACATCGGCATCCCAGTGACCAACATCAGTCGACTGAAGACCGACATCGACAGAGAAGCCGGTCGATAGCGACCGACGTCGGTAGTATATTGATCGATGATGGCGACTGTGTGTCGACACAAAAACCAAAGCTGTCTAGATCTAGGATTGTTTCCAGATTTGTAAAAGATCAGGGTGTTAAGATAGTATTTGTAATATTCTTTGATATGCATGATAGAGGACTTATTTGTAATCAACTAGATGAATAATAAGATTAGTGATTTGGCAGCTAAGAGATTTACTATGGTTTATTGTTTATTTGAATTTATTTTGCAAAATCGTATCTTTGTTTAGAGCTTTTGCATTGCTATATTCCCTATTTGGTTGGGGATATTACAGTGGTATCAGAGCTTTTTGTTTGTCTAGAGTCCATATTGGAAGGGGATATTATAGTGGTATCAGAGCCAAATTCCTGCAATCCTGTTGGGTAGTTTGGGTAGACTAGAGCTAAATTCCTGCCAACCTGTTCGGTAGATCAGAGCCAAATTCTTGCCATTCTGTTGGGTAGTTTGGGTAGACCAGAGTTAAATTCCTGCCAAACTGTTGGGTAGATCAGAGCCAAATTCCTGCCATCCTGTTGGATAGTTTGGACAAATCAGAGCTAATGTCCTGCCATCCTGTTGGGTAGATTGGACATTGAATCAGTTTGTAAATCAT
This sequence comes from Torreya grandis, assembly GCA_037957365.1. Taxonomy (NCBI): domain Eukaryota; kingdom Viridiplantae; phylum Streptophyta; class Pinopsida; order Cupressales; family Taxaceae; genus Torreya; species Torreya grandis. The sequence continues at coordinate 421,304 of JARHVA010002846.1, read as the reverse complement.
GATGACTTTAAGTACTCAAAAATAGTGGGACAAGGATATGGAGAAGCTAGAACAAAGTTTGAAGAGGTTAAATGAATTTCTTTCATACCCTACATTCAAAGACAAATCCACACGGTATATGATAGTGAATGAGGAGTGGGACTTATTAAATCCTTGAGTTCAAGAGAGGTTGTCTTTTGATCACTTTGTTAAGCTAAGGAGAGAGCACTACAGATCAATTAGACAAGATAGCAGCATGTCCCATGATTATTATGAGATAGGAGATAGTGAAGATGGGGATGAGTTTGATGCTTGCACTCAGAGTGGGGAGGTGTGCTCAGATGTTAGTGCACTGAGGGTTGATGATCTCTCAGCTATGGCAGAGATTGTAGAAGAGTCCCAAGATTTGATTATTGTAGATGACACCCAGGAGGACGTAGTGGACAGTTTTGAGGACTTAGTTTCATCAGTAGTTTCTTTCAGTACAAAAGAGTTAGTCAGTGATGCTATAGCTTTTGACACTTTGGATGTTGATATGAGCTATGGATTTGATTCACAAAGTATGGATGGTAGTACTCCAGAGATCAGTGATTTTGAGTCTACTCGTTTGGACCATGCATCAGAGGAGGATTGTAGGAGACAATCTAGCCAGTGCCACCATGTGTCTAGTCAGCTAAGAGTTAGTGAGCGAGACATTGCTACCACTTGCAAGCATTTCGATGTTGCTCATCAGTTGTTAGTAGTTTATGGATGGGGTTCTCCTATTAGCATTGAGTAGGAAGGAAGTTATTTGCCCTTGACAAAGATCCACTCTTTATGGGAGGCTATTCAGATTCTGAGACAAGATTATATGTAGTTGGTAGCTGACAGAGATTATCTTATGGAGTGGAGCATCATAGCATATGATGCATTATTGGTCAAGGAAGATAAGGTGAGTGAGCTTACTCAACAGCTTGAGGTGACTTCTGAGATTCTTGAGAGTACGCAGTTGGCTTTTGAGGAGTCACAATTTCATTTGGTTGAGGTGACTGCAGAGTTGGAGCATTTGTGGTCTTCACTAGCGCGAGACCCAGTCCATTTGTATATTGAGATGGTTGGTGGTGAGTACATTCCTGCAGTGGTTATTGAGGAACATGTTGGAGCTAACACACATGTTCAAGATTTGGGAGTACCTAGTCCTGATGAGTTTGGCATACCAGTGGAGTTGAGTTTCCAAATTGATTTTTCTCACACAGATGATAGTGTGGTATAGTTGGTTGTGCCACCTTTACAGAGGGATCAGTTATGGGATGGATTGGCACCATCTTTTGTAGATGGAATTGGCAGTTTGAGTTGTCCATTCTACTTGGGTTATGATACTTTGAGAGTTTGTTTCTCATGTGTTCTTGACTATGGTATTTGTAATCTTGGAGTTTGGTTGAGTTTCATGCACCAGTTTGATTATCGATTCCTCTTTGTTCTACTTCAGAGGATATTGTAGGAGCTTGCATTGATTTTCATCAGTATAGATCATGACTACATTTGGGATCTAGGTGGATTGATTGGTTTGTTGTTTTGAGATTGCTTGGGGACAAGCAATTTAAGGAGGGGTAGATTGTAATGTCCCCTTTTCAGGTGACATCTTTAGACTTGATGATTAGCCTATTATGTGACCTTTGTAGGCTGATAAGATGAATAGAGGGTCATGATGGAGATTGGCTTGGCTTCGATTAGCAAAATTCCTATAGTTGGGGTTCATTCAGGCTCTTTCAGACATGTTTGCCTGAGCTCCTATTATTTAGGGATATTTGACATGTAGTAGAGTGCCCTTGTTTTGGTATGGTCATGTGCAAAATCACTCCCTAATTCTCCAGCTTCAGTCAGTTTAAGGATTTGACATGTATAGAGGGAGATATTAATATTTGATTGATTTAATCAAATATTAATTATTTGGTCTAATTTTAATTAGAAACCCTAATTCTAATTTAAGAAAACCCTAATTAGGGCAAGCACATCTTTTGAGGGTATAAGAGTTTCTCATGGAGGTCATTATTGAATTATGCATTGATTATTGACTATTGATTTTGAAGAATTCTTCTTTGAAGACTGAGCCAAGGGTTCTAGGATTCCATTTGCATTGGAGAATGTCAAATCTTTAGTGTGTGTGATTCAGAGGCTGTGAAATATTAGTTGATCTATTTCTGATTTGAGAGATAGCTCCTTATAGAAGTTATCACAGAGATTTACTGTGGTTGATTTGTTTATTTGAATTTATTTTGCAAAATCGCATCTTTGTTCAGATACCCAAACATCCCCAATTTCCCCCCAAATTTGAAACTAGATATTTTCCTGACTATCTTTCTGTATTTTGCTTTTTAGATATTTTGCATGAGTAAAGATGTGATTTTGCAAGATATCTAAAAAGCAAAATATAGAAAGATAGTCAGGAAAATATCCAGTTTCAAATTTGGGGGGAAATTGGGGATATTACAGTGGTATCAGAGCCAAATTCTTGCCATCTTGTTGGGTAGTTTGGGTAGACCAGAGCTAAATTCCTACCAACCTATTGGGTAGATCAGAGCCAAATTCTTGCCATCTTGTTGGGTAAACCAGAGCTAATGTTTTGCCATCCTGTTGGGTAGTTTGGGTAGATTGAATCAATGAAGTATCCATGATGACTTCAAGTACTCAAAAACAGTGGGACAATGATATGAAGAAGCTGAAACAAAGTTTGAAGAGGTTAAATGATTTTTTTTCAGACCCTACATTCGAAGACAAATTAACACAGAGTATTGCATCCATTGTTAAAGGGTCCACAACACAGCATGGAAAGCAAGGAGATAACAGGTGTGCTACTATTAATAGGAGAAAGCTTTGCTTATACTACAAAGATCCATATGATGCCAATCACAATTGTCATTTGAGGCCTAAGGGTAAGCCATATTGTGTAATATGGGAGTATTATGAGAATTTGAAATCAGAAGATTTCGAACAGCATGATAGTTCTGAGGAGTCAGAGGTAGAGGCTTCAGAGCCTAAGGTAGAGGCAATGAAGGTGGCTCACTAGGATTCTGAGAGACATGTGGATGAGCTTAGTCATGGGGATTCGGACTCTCAGTTAGTTGCAGAGGATGAGGGATTTGGAGATTGTGATGATGAGATAGTTTTAGCAGTAGCTTCTTCAGAGTTAGATGAGGATGAGTCTGATGCTGGCATTTAGAGTGTGGAGGTATACTCAGAGGTTAGTACATTGAGTGTTGGTGGTGAGTACATTCCTATAGTTGTTACTGAGGAACATGTTGTTGAGGCTAACACACATGTTTAGGATTTGGGAGTACCTGGTCCTGATGAATTTGAGATACCAGTGGAGTCGAGTCTCTAGATTAATTCTTCTCATACCGATGACAGTGTGGTACAGTTGATCATGCCACCTTTACAAAGGGATCAGTTATGGGATAGATTAGCACCATCTTTTGCAGATGGAATTGGCAGTTTGAGTTGTCCATTCTACTTGGGTTATGATACTTCAAGAGTTTGTTTTTCATGGGTTCCTGACTATGGCAGTTGTGCTCTTAGAGAGTGGTTGATTTGCATTCCATAATTTGGTTATGGATTCCTCTTTGTTCTATTTTAGAGGATATTGCAGGATCTAACATTGACTAACAGTAGTGTAGATCATAACTACATATGGGATCCAGGTGGATTGATTAGTTTGTTGTTCCGAGATTGCTTGGGGACAAGCAATTTTAGGAGTGGATTGTCATGTCCCCTTTTTTAGTGGACATCTTTAGACTTGGTGATTAGCCTATTATGCGACCTTCGTAGGCTGATAGGATGGATAGAGGGTCATGATGGAGCTTGGCTTGGCTTCGTTTAGTAGAATTTTTCCAGTTGGCTTTCATTCAGGCTCTTTTGAACACATTTGGCCTAAGCTCCTATTATTTAGGGATATTTGACACACAATCGAGCACCCTTATTTTGGTATGGTTATGTGTAGAATCACTCCCTGATTCACCAGCTTTAGTCGGTTCGAGGATCTGACATATATTAAGGGAGATATTAATATTTGATTGATTTAATCAAATATTAATTATTTGGTCTAATTTTAATTTAGAAACCCTAATTCTAATTTAAGAAAACCCTAATTAGGGAAAGCACATCTTTTTGAGGGTATAAGGGTTTCTCATGGAGGCCATTGTTGATTATGCATTGATTATTGACTATTGATTTTGAAGAATTCTTCTGTGAAGACTGAGCCAAGGGTTCTAGGATTCCATTTTGCATTGGAGAATGTCAACTCTTCAGTGTGTGCAATTCAGAGGTTATGAAATATCAGCTGATTTATTGCTGATTTGAGAGATAGCTTCATATAGAAGTTATCACAGAGGTTTACAGATTTGAGAGGTAACTTCATACAAAAGTTGTCACAGAGCTTTCCAGGTATTTATTTTATTAGGTTTTTAATTCAATAAGTTATACAAATAGAGATCTTCTGTATTAGTTCCATATTTCTTGAGATCTAGTATACAGCATAGAGGTTGCAACATATTATCTTATTTCTGTATAGAATCTGTATCGATCCATGCAAGTCTGTACAATTTTGCATTAGGTCGTACAGAGACATAGGCAACTCAGAGACCGACATCGGCATCCCAAAGATTGACATCAGTCAACTAAAGATCGACATCGATAGAGAATCTGGCTGACAATGACTGACATCAATAGTATATCGACCGACGACGGTGACTGTGTGTCGACACAAAAACTAGAGCCATCCAGATCTGGGTTTGTTTCTAGATTTGCAAAAGATCAGGGTATTAAGATAGTAGTTGTAATATTCTTTGATATGCATGATAGAGGACTTATTTGTAATCAACTGGATGAATAATAAGATTAGTGATTTGGCAGTTAAAAGATTTATTATGGTTTATTATTTATTTGAATTTATTCTGCAAAATCCTATCTTTGTTTAGAGCTTTTGTATTGCTATATTCCCTATTTGGTTGGGTATATTACAGTGGTATCAGATTTTTTTGTTTGTCTAGAGTCCCTATTGGAAGGAGATATTACACCTTTCTAAAGAGGCCTTTCTTGATTGCAAGCTCCTCATAAAAAAAACTTGAACTTGAAGTTCCTCCTCATCAAAATATAATTCCACCTATGAATGTCATATTGGAAAGAAGAGATATTTGGGTATGAAGAGGTCGAAGAAGAAAATGAATCAAAAAATCTAGATATTCAAGAATATGAAATTAAAGAACTTGGTGGTGAATTCATAAATATATTCCTATAATATAGTTTAGAAAAATATGAGTGTAAGGACAATATTGGATACATCAATAGTCAATCATTCACAATCTTCATAAGATCTCAAATGCAGAAAAAAATAACAAAATGATAAATAAGAAGAACCTACTAAAGTCATTCTTCCATGAGGAACACCTCTTCCTATAAGGATGACAGGAAAACAATCAACAACTAATATAGGTGAGTTTTCAATGAATTCCACTACTAGTTATCCAAATCATACTCTTCTTGTCAATAATATTAGTATATACCATAATGTGGAAAGTTCTTCTTCTAATTTGCCTACTTTTGACAAATTTAACATGTCAACAAGACTAAAATCTAAATGTCACAAGTTGAATATTTGATAACATACCCAGATCAACATGTTAGTAGAGTTTATCAAGGGTAAAATCCTCCTCAAAAGAAATCTAGTGCCAAAGGAATACTAGCCACCCTACCTACTTCTAGTCCAATAAACTATATGGCTACACTAACTTCAAAATCCAATAAGGTTGATCCTTTTTACATCTATTTATTCCTTAAGGGATATTAAGGATGTAAAGTTAGTAATTACATCATTGAAACATGAGCACTATATATTTTAATTCATGCTAAAGTTTCCAATGCCCTTGGACTAACTTACAAAAAAACTTTTGGTCATTGTTATTTCATGGAATGTAAACAAGCTCCATTAGTCAACCAAATCAAAGATGCCTATGTTGCACTCACATATTTCCCTCAAAAAATATAATAATCAAAATTTTAGTAGCTAATATACTAGAAACCTATGGTAATCTCTTGGGAATTTTTTTTTTAAAGAACTTGGTGATGAAATTTAGATAGATATGTCACATGCAATGATTTCGGTCAAAGGAATCAAACAACACCTCAAACTAGAATTGAAAACAAAGTAAATTGTACAAAAACTTGATGATCCTAGAGTACATATCTTATATGAAGATTAAATCATAGGCAACTATTGATTGATTTTAGAAAAAGATATGGATATGTTAGAAATCATAGAAACTGATTACAATGACATCTGGATGTTGGAATTCAATGGTAGTTACTCTTCAACATGGTCTAGTGAAATATTTATCATAATATCTCCAAGTAAAGAAACATTTTCCTTCCCTTAAAAACTATAGTTTGAATGCATTAATAAAACAATAGATTATGAATCACTCTTGCTAGGGTTATAGGTTGCAGAAGAAATGAGAATAAAAAACATGAAAGCCTTGGGTGATGTAGAACTAGTTGTAAAACAAATCAAAGGTCAGTGTTAGGTAAAGAATGATCATTTGAAACATTACATGAATAAACTTTAGGATAATATAAAATATTTTGATGCTTTCTCCATTCAATTTATCCCAAGATAAGATAACTCCAAAGCAGATGCACTTGTAGTATTAGTTTCATTATTGATTCTACATTTAGAAATTGATATGGATAAAAATACAATTGAAATTGTGTATCGATCTAGTCTAGCATAAAATTTAGATAAATGGTAGATTTTTAATAATCATCAAAAAATCATTTATTTTCCTAAAAAAAGTTGATATATTCAAGAACTTATAATTCAAAGATAGTGATTCATCATATATGAAATCTTTTTTCTCAAACTCAAGAAGAGGGTATAGCTGAAGAACAAGATGGAAATGGAATAATCAAATTGAAAGGAAAAAAAATCCCAAAAGGTTGGTATCATTTGAGGAACTATTTAATAATCAAGATAGGGCCATTAATAATAATATTTATAAATATTCCCTCAATTCAGTAGACTAGGAAAAGTGAATATTGGTTCGAAAGAACAACCCAAGCTAGTAAATGTTGTTCTCAAGTAGAAAAGAGAAGATTAATTGGTTTACTCAAAAATTGTATTGACATTCTTGCATATTCATATGAAGACCTTAAGTCCTTTCATCTGAAATAAATATAACACATAGTTCCTTTGAAATCAGATGTCAAGCCATTCAAATAGAAGAAAAGATAGTATAACCTTGTAAGTATGATCGTTGCATAAATTTAAAAAAAATTATATACATGAATTATTTTCACTATTCATCATTCAACTTGGATTGATAAAATAGTGTCAATTCACTAAAAAAGTGGAGAAATTAGGATTTGTGTAGACTTTAGAAATTTGAATTAGTCATCCCTCAAAGATAACTATCCATTACCTATTATGGATTAGGTTCTCCAAGCAGTTACAGGTTAAGAAATTATTTCAATGTTAGATGGTTTTTCAAGTTATATCAAATTGAAGTTGATAAGGAAGATAAACACAAAATAAATTTCATGACTCCATGGGGAAATATCTCTTATTGATAAATGTCATTTAGCTTGATAAATATAGGAGCTACATGTCAGAGGGCCATGGATATTAAATTCAAAGATTTTAAGAACAAAATAATTGTGGTATATTTGGATGACTTAACATTACTTTTAAAGAAGAGATAATATCACTACAAACACCTTGAAAAAGTATATATTACATGGTATTTTTCTCAACCCTAAAAAATCTATTTTTGGGGTAACTTAAGGGAAAATTCTTTCACACATTGTCTATAAAGAAGAGATAAGTTTGATCTAAAAAGAGTTGAACTAGTCCAAAATCTATCTTTGTCGACTAGTAAACTAGGTGTGTATTTATTCTTTTGGAAAGTGAATTTATTAAGAAGATTTGTTCCATATTTTGTACAACTCACCAGACATATTGTTGAGATGATGAAATAGAAACCTTCCTTTAAATGGAATAATGAAGGAAAAGAGTCATTTCAAAAAATAAAGGTTGTTATTGCTTGTACACCAACTCTTATTTGTCCAAATTTCAAAAAATAATTTGTCATTAATTGTGATACCTCTGAACACACTCTCTTAGCTATATTGTTACAAAATAATGATGAAGGTATTAAATATCCTATCACTTTTATGAGTTAAAATTTGAAATATTATGAATTGAAAAATTATCTTAAAGAAAAATAGGGATATTTAATTGTAAAATCTCTTAAATAGTTTAGATATTATATTTTCCATTCACATTCCATGGTAATGGTCCCAAGTACAACTATCAAGTCCATGTTGACTCAACAAGAACCATGATCAAAAAGAGGTAATTGGATAAAAAAATTGAGGAACATGACCTTGATATAAAACATATGAAATTGGTTCAAGAAAATTGGTTATGTTAACTCATAGTAGAACAAACAAATTTTCAATCAAATTTTCTAACATATTCTAATGATCAAAATAAGGAAGATCTTCCTTCGGTTCTTTTTATTGATTATACTAATGCATGGTTTTCAAATATTGACTTATTTATAACTTATGGATAATTTACATATTATTTGGATACCAAAAAACATATAAAACTTAAATTTGAGGCCATAAAATATGTCATCTGGGATGGAACATTTTTAAAAAAGAGTATTGATGGTTTTTTCTTGAGATATGTAGACACTGAACAACAAAAGAATTTACTACAAGACTTTCATGATCAAGATATTAATATCTCATTATTATTGGCTTACACTATTCAAAGACTCATATGAATGGGTAAGGAAATGTGAAGCAAGTCAACAGTTTGTTGGAAGGCCAAAACTTACAACATTCCCTCTCAAGCCAGTGGTGATAGAAGAACCCTTACAATTATGGGGGTTATATTTTATAGGATTTATGAATCCCCAATCAAGTGTAGGACATACACATGTTATTACCACTATATACTATTTCACCTAGTGGGTAGCTATCAAATAGATAACTTCATAAGTAATTTGTAATTTTATCAAAGAAAACATCTTGGTGAGATATGGTGTCCCATAAAAGATAGTAATATATAATGCTCAAAAAAATTATTCTTTAGAAATGATTGGATTCTACTATGGATATGTCATTTCATTGTCTCATTATTCAAATTATCACCCATAAGGAAATGGTCAAGCAAAGTCAAGCAATAAGAACCTGGTCACCATCATTCATAAGTTAGTTGATGAAAATAAGAATAACTAACATAAGAAGTTGTATAATGAATTGTGGGCATATTGAATAATACCAAAAAGGTTCATTGGTATGTCTCCATTCTATTTTATTTATGAAATGATGAAAAAATTCTAATAACACTTGAATTGCCTACACTTCAACTAGCTAGAGCCATTAAAAATAAAAACTTTGAAATTTATTTGGACAAAAGGATTATTTATTTGAATAAGCTTAAATAAGATAGAACTTGAGTTGTTGATCATAGAATTTCTAAGTGTCAATCTCAATTTAAATTTATTTTTGATAAAAGAGAAAAGAAAAGATAATTTCAAGTAGGAGATTTCATTCTCTTATGGGATAATCGCAAAGAACCAAAAAGAAGTCACGGAAATTTTGATTCATTATGGATGGACCCCTTCAAGATCAAAACCTTTTATGGAGATAACACTTTCTACTTGGCCTATTCTAATGGTACACATCTACAATTACTCTATTGTGGGAAATATCTTAAACATTATTTCAAGTAAATGCAGATAGTTTCATACATGTAAATATGTACATATAATTTTGGCTTGTTTCTTTTTATGGTCCTAGTTTTCTTGTGCATGTATGTTGTTTTTCAATATCTACAATGACATGTCTATTGTTCTTCCCTTGTCATGTATTAGTCTTATATTTTATTGCATCTTTTCTAAAACTTATTCCAAGTCCAAATGAGATACACATCTTCAATCTTATCAAATTTCAAGATCAAGATCTTCTTCAATTTTTAGAATTAACAGATTTTCATCAACCCCATCAAAGTGAATAAGTGGTAAAGAATTAGAATCTTATTCAATGGGATATGGCTCAATATCATGTGTTCATTTATCATATGATTGAGATAAGCAAATTGGCTATCAATTGGTCAAATTAGGAAGTACAAATAAAAATATATATTGAAACTCTCAAGGATTTATAATGGAAAATATTTAAATGACTTCATAGCCTAATGTAAGTATTCTAGTCTACAAAATCGGAGTCCAAAATTATTTTCTTGACCCTTATAGTTTGAGGTCCCTAATCAAAGCCAGATATTGTCCTAATTTTTGAATGATAGTTAAAAATTCAAATTAGTGAAATTCAAAGTTGGTCAATGGCATAATATCCATTATTCAAGAAAGTTGATCTTTAAAAAGTCAAATTGTGTATAAAAGACTAAAAATTTCCTAAGTTTACCTCTTTTTACTAAAATTTAAAAAACTACTCATACCCCCTCAAATCCTAACAGGAGTGCTAACACACCTTACAAGATTCAAGAGCCCTATGAGTAATCCCTATAGAACCCAGTCACTTTGTAAACACCCCTATTAGAATTCCATAGCTTTTCATACACTTCCATCAAATTTTGATAGGCATGCTAGCACAACTAGAAGATTCTAGTAATCTTTATAGAATGATACATAGGATTTGACATGTTTTTCAATGAAACACATGGATCTTGATGCCCCTACCAACAACCACTTTAGACTTTATCATGTTTGATTACACATATTAAAAATCTACTTATTTTCAGAAAGATGGCTTATTTTTCAACCATTAATGACCATCCCTACTATGCACATGTCAACACATATAAATTTTGGTCAAGTTCATTTGTTTTCATTGTTTCTCACCTTATCACTATGGGATCTTTGACTTTTTATTGTGAATTTGTTTGCCTCCCCTACATCCTTTGTTTGTTCACTTGCAGTCATCTACCATTCACAAGTCCTCATAGTTGATTTCTAGAAATTTTAGACTTGAACAGAGGTAAGTCCTTTGATCTATTGTATTTTCATTTGTATTTAAAATTCATGGTTTTTAAATCTTTCACTTGGTTATTATGGTTTAAAAAATACTCTATTTTCAATTTTTGGGTCTTGAAAATAATTAAAATTGCTTTTTTAAAAACAATCTCAAAACCCTAGTTTGAAATATGTCAGGTATGTTTCTCTTCATTCCCTCATCTGTTTGTTTCCTTTCTACCAGATCTCTATTACTTTGTTCACATTTTCTTGGGGACTTGACCTCCTTGTTTACATCTTTGATGGATCCTGAGACACCTACATGAAAACTTATCATAACTTAATAAGGGTGATAAAATAACCATCAAAACCTAATAGGCATGCTAATAAAATTGGCAAAACTTGATGGTAATGCTAGCACTACCCCTAAAACCTAATATTATTACTAATAATCTCATAAAACTCTAGTAACCCCTTAGGATTTTTTTCTAAAAATAAGATCTTTGAATAATTTCTCAATATAGTATCCTTGTTAGGTGTAGTATAATGTAAGGTTTGTCACTCAAGTGGTATACTTTTCTTATATGTTAACATCTGAGACACCCACTAAGTACTCCAAATAAAACTCCTCAAAATAAAATCTTGTATGGAGAAAAAGGATTAGAGATGAAATACTTGTTCTAGAGTGTTATTCCCCCATCAAGTTTGGATTCAAATGTTGAAAATATAATTGATACTAATCTAATAGATATCAACATGGAAGAATTTTATAAAAGAATCAATGGGGTGCATAAAATACATTATGGTCAAAGTATACATGATAGTGGATTAGCAAATTAGCTATTTTTTTAACTTTGGTGTAATGCCTAGAATTAGTCTTGACCATAAATAAACATTATGACCCCAAAATAAGATAGGTTTTAATTTCCAAAGGATAATTTGTCATATGTTTGGATCCAAAACATATTGATAAGCTATTGTAGTTTTTAGAATGAGAATCATATGTTGACTTGTCTCCTACTTCAGCTCAATAATTTTGGGATGACAACACTAATTATTGTGCAAATTGGGTGAATAAGCAATGGCTAAAAAAATTTAATCATATAGTTACAAGTCTCCCATATAATATTTATAGTTTTAAATTCATGAACGAGGTGAATAACATGATCACACTCTTACATAAAGTGTTGGTAAGCTTGACTGCAAAGAAATTTCAAAGTTGGATGTATAAATGCATATGGATTATTCATCAAAATAAGCAATACATCAATTGGGGGAAATTAATCAGTGATTCAATCCATAAATAGTTAGTTGAAGTCAAAACAACTTCTAGATTTTACATGGCTTCATATTTAGTCTATGCATTTTCTAGGAAGAGATTTTATGGTGGATTGAATTGGGTAGAAAACATCAAGACTATGAATATACATGAGTTATAATCTCAACTCACACTGAAATAGAGTGTTCATTATTTTCTAAGAGTAAATTATGCATTTCATTAGTATTTCATCCAAATATTTGAAATATAACCCTACAAAATGAGGATATATATGGAGGCAACAACAAAGATTGCTAGATGGGGAGCCTAGTTCACTCAATTACCTATTTTTTCTTATCTAAGAGTCTGTGGATGTGAGTTATTACCATATATGCTTCCTAGGTATGTTGATAACAAGTGGGATTTAATGTAACTAGTAAGATAATTGATTTAAACTCTCAGATTCTTATCCAGTAAACGTAAATCTAGAGTAAAGTTTCTTATCTCCATAGGTAGGTACACATGCTCATCATTGGATAAAGAAAATTCAATTGAATAATAAATGATATGTATTACTTTAATTCCATTTGAAATTAAAGCTTCATTTTATATAAGAGGTTTAGTGACACATGTCTTTGGTTCTTCATATTAACATGTGCCTCATTTTGAGAACTATTGGTTGGATTTTAATGATGAAAAAGATGTGAGAATTAGAGATTGTTTATGGTTCATAGTAAAATAGGTTATTACTTTTTGGATTAAAAAAGTCCCTAACAATATATTGGATGATGAAGATACATTGTATTTCAATTATCAGAAAGATAAACTTGAATCTGAACCAATTCCCAAGGTTGACTACAGCAAGAAAGAATCAAACTCTCTTGTGATAAGAACTCAAGGTGTTCTTAAAAGGACATTACATTGGTTGAAAGATAAAGGAGTTAATGTTAACCAAGTAGGTTTCCCACCACCACCAACAATAAAATTATAATTGAGAAGATTTTATAAATATCAACATATCAAAGGTGGAACATCTCAAGTAACTAATAAAGATGAAGACATTCCTGAAATAGAGGAAAAAACATGTTATCTCAATAACTGATTCAAGTTCCATGCCTCTCAATCTAAAAATCAATTTTTTTTGAAATAATTCTTCTTTTTCTCTACATATCTCTATTTTTGAATATGTTCCTATTGATACTTTTGTTCAATATCAAAAAAATTTAACAATCACTACTCAACAATTTCTTACATTTGATTCTTCATTATTACCATCATATTTTGCTTAACATGATGGTTCTTTGTCTTTAACTCCTCCAACAAAATTTGAATTGCTCCTTGATCCTTCATCAAAATCTCCAAATCATTTGGTTGAGAAAGATAAGGATGAAATATCATAGGAATTCAAACCTTCAAAAACTATTCTCCCTTCTCTTGAATTATCCAAAAAATCAAATTCTCTTCAAATGCAATAATCTCTTTCTAATGTTGAAATTCATCATTGTCTTGATGAAGTGATAAATAAAAAGAATAAAATTATGGAACCCCAAGATATTGACTTTAGTAAAAGAGTTTATCTTCCTCCATGGATAGTCAAAAATACCAAAACTATGACAATCATAATCACAAAAAAAAGGGAGATAAATATGCAAAAGTATTTGTTCCCCTTGTAGAAAAAGATAAATTTAGTATTAATGCTTTAGATTATCAAATATCAAAAATACACTTTATAAAATTTACAAGAGAAGGAATTAAATAAGATGTCCAAACTGATATTGACACTTTGTTTGAAAATATGGACCATGATAAAGCAACTAAGGATCAACTCAAATAAAAAGTTGAGAAGTTAACAATAGTGGTTCAAAATTTTATAAACACAATTCAATCTTATTCTTCAATTGTTCATCACATTTTGAATGCCTAAATACTGAACATGGAAGAAGAAATCAGTCATATGGGCAAAGCAAAAAATGAATGGTCTAAATAAATTATGCAACACATATTTATATTTAGACTAAAATGGATCCATGTTTTGAGATCTAATCAAAATATGATAATGAAATGAAATCAAAAGCCAAATATATTAAGGAAATTTAAAAATGGGATGAACTACTTTTTGAGTTAAAATAATACACTAATTCTAACTCAGATGATTTCATTTAAGTAGGAGTCTTAAAAAAAAAAGATGGATACTTTATTGAAGAAGTTTAATACCTTACTAAAATTGTTGGAGTTGAAAATTTTATAATTTGCATCATCAAGGAAGGTACCAAAAATTTCTATGATTTAGAATCCATGGGAGGAGAGACTATTCTTAAGATAATAAGAAGACTTCAAAAATTGCATTGCATAATCACTAGTGATGATATTAAGCTAGTTTCTCTAGATATTGTCATCAATCAATTCAAAAATAACGTTGAGAAGATTCTAACTCCTAAATATATATTCAATTATGGACCAATTTAGAGATTGATAAAATACCATCTTAGCCTAGATAATCTTGATACAATATGATGCAGAGATAGCTTTCACATACTTAGATGATCCTGACAACGAAAAAATTCTTGAGATTTTGTATAAGCTTGATAAATATCAGAATGAGAAAAAAAACTAAAATAATAGAAAGAGGAAGCCCCCATCATTCTCATTGAAGAAGAAGAAAGTTGATTTGTTAAGAAAATTCTTTGATCAATCCTCTAGCTTAGGATTTTCAAGTTATATTTTATATTAGTGATTCGCAAAGTGTACACTTTTTTTTTTTTAATTTTAATTTTGAGTCATGCAAATTACAATTGCAGTTTTTCAAGTCATGTAAATATGTTAAGATAATTTTTCAAGTTGTAAAAACATCAAATCTATTTTTCAATTTGTGCAAATTGATTGACTCATTTTTATAGATTTCAAGTTGTGTAAATTCACTAACGTATTTTTAAAAGTCCCTAAATATGTAAAAAAAAGTGGTTATGTTCCATAACCACCCATTTCAAGCTATAAATATCAGTTAGTGGCTCATTTGTAATGGGATAGATAGTTAAAAAACTTCTATGAGAACTTTTGAAGTAGAAATTGTACTTGCAATCCATCGAAGATCAATACAAAATTATTTTTCAAACTTTACATTCAAAATATCTATGTAGATAATGTGTCTATTTACTATTTTCACATATTCAAATCTTTATTTTCAGAATGTTGCCATAATTGTTATAAACTAGTCATAAATTATGAAAATTTCATTATAGTATTTCTTTTTGAATCTATATTTTTATATTTTTGTTTTGGTGAAATCTCAAAGTAATTCTTTACTTTTAGGCAAGAAAATACAGATTGATCATTATTTTATGTTATCAATTACATGATTGCTTTGGTTTATGTTTTATATTTATATAAACATATGTATGTCTTTTCTATCCATTGAATGATAGAGGTGTCTCATTAGATATCATATACAAATTTCTTTGGAATTTCTAATAGGTTTTTTTTTTCGGATTGTTGGTTATGTTATCTCTTTTATCTTCTAAAAACATATTTCTCTTCTTTAGATCTCTCAGTCACATTTTCCTCTAATAGGTTTCTAATTTTGGCTTGTTGGTTATGTTACCTCTTTTATCTTCCAAAAACATATTTCTCTCCTTTAGATCTCTCTGTCACATTTTCCTTTCTTCAGCCTTTTTGTACTTTTTGGATAAAATTACTACCCTAATAAAACTCATTTTTTCTATAAATACTTTACTTTATTTCATCCTTTTGGCTTTCAATAAAGGTTGCTCCACCTGCTAATAAGAGAGGGATTTTGTCCCCTAACTATTGATGAGAAATATCCGTTTGTCTACTAGACAAATTTTCACACCAACTGGACCCCTTTACTACCATTAATCCATAATTAATCATCAAAAAACCTATATAAAATAAATTATTGATCATAAAAATCTAGATCATAAACATGGCAACCTCTTCAAACAAGTACAAATTTTTAGAAAAATAATCAGGGAAACATTTTTCTTTCCAAACTAGATTAATAATTCTAGAATAACTATAGTGTACTCCTCATTCTTAAGTATGAGCATGGTCATGATAAAAATTTTCATTTTTTGTTCTTTAAATCATAACAACTTTTCATAAAACATGTTCTCTCAATGCATAGTTGATAGTATTTATCATGACAAATAATAACAACAACCATGCAAAAATTTGACAACAATTTTACCATAAACATATAATTATTCTATCTTATGGTTAGAATTTTCCAAACATTATAAACTAGAAACATATTATAAATAATATAAATTTTAACTACCAGTAATTTATTACAAATGGAATTTTACAGACATTATAAAATAGAAACATCTTATAAATAATAGAAAGTTGAACTTATAATAGTTTCTATTTATTATTATTATCTAGATTAATTAATAATTAATCTTTATATATAATATGAATGATGTGCAACTCTCATAAATTTTAGATGGAAATTTCTTAAATTTAATTAAAAATATAAATAATAAATAGAATTTTGAGTTATCACTATTAATGACAGTAAGTGATGACAATAAACTCTAAGTGTAATTTAGAAAGCATAGTGTTTTTAATTATATAGAAAATTTTCATCCAATTATTAAAAAGCAAATAGAATATTCCTTATAATATCTTAAGGAATATTATAACATTTTTGGATGTAAGAATTTAAAATTATTATAATATTATATTAAATCAAACACTTTTATTGACTATGGGGACAAAATTATTTACTTTAGAGTGAAAGTTAAAATACCTATCTTAAGAGAGACAAAATTAAAGCACCTGAGAATTGAGAAGAATTTATTATATTTTGAATTTTTAATTTTTGTTTATTATTTTTGGGTTGATGTATATGCCTTGAGGCTTTATTCATTCAATAGCTTTGGATTTCTCCCCATTCTAAAGTATAGGGAGTAGTACTAGTAGCCATGAAACTCTAGAATAACAAATATATAAATACCTCGCATTCACATGTGAAATATTTTAATAAAGTGCACATTTGGGGCATGACCTTAGGGCCTAAGATTATGATGCAGGAGCATCAGTATGCTTGGCATTATTTTAACATTTTAATTTCCCGCTCTTTCTTTATCTTTTTAATGTTTTCAAATTTGTCTATTTTAAAATAAAACAAACCAATATCCTGAACTTGGCGAACTGATTCTTCTTATAGGAGAACTATTTTGTCCATCCTGGGGGGGTTGTTGTGTGACACCCAGGATAGACTTAAATGTCCAAGTTTAGAACAACAGTTTTTAGAATAGAAGATTTTTGTGAGAAACAGGGGTGGCGATGCAGGGAGAGCAGGGGTGTAGGAAGGCTGGCAGCGTAGAACAACACCAGAATTGTCTTTTGAAACTGAACAATGGAAAAGTGCATTGCTATTGCTGTGGTGCACTAAGATTGGAATGAACTTATTGTTGCTAACTATGATTTAGTCTGGATAAAATCAAAGCAACTATTGCTGGGTCTTAGTTTTCCCACAAGTCGCATATGATTGTTGTACGTTCAAATGTGTTATGCTGGGTGTGAAGCTAAGTATGATTCTTTTTTTTTCTTATCAATATCAAACTATCTATGCCTGGGCGTTCCATGTTGGTTGGCGTATGACTGTGGAGTGATTCATTGTATTAGTTCAATTCTGGGCCGTTTTATTATCAAATGTAATGATTTTAAATTCTAGTTTATTTTAATTTTGAATGTTCCATTCTAGCTATGCCACCTAATGAACTATTGCAACTTCGGCTAAGTTAATTACAATTTCAGCCAATTTAGATGTTATGTTGGACATTGTTAAGGAGATATGCGATGACTGGGAGTGAAGACAGGATTGCATATAATTGGCACAAGCAAAGCGAGTAACCTATTTGACAAGAGGAGATAATTCTATGTTATTTTTGTTTTGCTATTAGAGTTAAGTTTGTTATGTTGAGGAAATTAATGATTTTGTTATAACAGCAGAGAAAGAAGCACTTATTGTTGATCAGCCGTTAGAAATGCACATTGTTAAAGCTGCGAATGAAAAGAACTTAGAGTGTGAAACTACAAACCAGGATATATATGTGGCTTGGGAAGATACTATAGAAGCAGAAGACACTGATTAAAATGCAAATGCTGGGATGGATGAGTGTAGGGAATAGTGTTTAAGCTTACAAGAAAATATTGATTTTGTTTCTGCAATTGGTGTAGACAAGGATCAAGGGATTCCAAATCCTACAGAAGAAAATAAAGGTTTGCTAAAAATTTAGTTTAGCCTATGTGAAGAGTGTCAGTTTCATCATTTGGTATCAGAGCACAAGGGATTATGCACAATCTAAAGATCCAAGTCAAAGGAGAAGAAGAACGTGATTTGTGAAGAAGAGACAAGATGGTTATGAGAATCAGGAATAGATGTAGAGCTAGAGGAAGGAGACCTGGAGGACCTAGAGGACAGGTTGCAATGGTAGAGGAGATTAGGAACCTGACAGCTAGGCTGCAAGACCTGGAGATGGCTCAAAGAAGAGGCACTGACATGGGTGAAGTCAATGATAGAGAAGAGGAGACACTAGAAGATGAATTGGTGGTGGAAGAAGAAACAGCTGAAGAGAGGTTGATCAAAGCCATTATCAAGGTGAACACAAAGCCAAAAATGGAGGTTCCAATGTATGAAGGTAATTTGAATGTTGAAGAATTAATTGATTGGATTAATGCATTAGACAAATACTTTGAGTATGAAGGAATTGAAGAAGATGATAAGAAAGTCAAGTATGCCATGACAAGGCTAAAGAGTCATGCATCCCTGTGGTGGGATGGAGTGCAAGAAGAAAGAAGAAGGAAAGGAAAACCAAAGATCAGAAGCTGGGACAGAATGGTAGCAAAAATGAAAGGTAAGTTTATGCCTAAAGATTATCAAGTCAATCTCTTTAAGCAATTACAAAATTTGAAGAAAAAAGAATTGTCTGTGAAAGAATACACTGAAGAGTTTTATAGGTTGACTATAAGATCAGGTCATATTGAGGATGACACAGAGAAGGTAGCTAGATACACCAATGGCTTGAAATTTGCCATTCAAGATGAAATTAGTCTTCTCATTCCTAAGATAGTTGAGGAGCCATATCAATTTGCCTTGAAAGCTGAAGAGAAAATTGCAAGGAAACAAACATCCTTCTCAAGAGGAAGGGGCAGATCCAACAGAGGTAGAGAAATTCAAGGAGGTAGAAGACAGCTGCAAACATCTCAAGAAGAGGCCAACAGCTCACAAAGTTCAAGAGGCAGCTATACACCAAGAGGAAGAAGGCCATATCAAGGATATCAAAGAGGAAGAGGAAGATTCATGGGCCAATGTTTTAAGTGCAACAAGTATGCAGGACACAAAGCATATGAGTGTCCAAAGAACCCTCCTACCAGCCATGAGAGGGGTGTGCATGTGACTCAAGGTGAAGAACAAAATGTAGAAATTACAGCAGCTTATGAAGATACTCCAGAAGAAGGTGAGTCTCTTTTGATGAAAAGAATTTGGTTAAAGCCAAATAAAGAAGTTGTAGAACCACCTCAAAGGAAAACTTTATTTAGAACCACATGTAAGAGTAAGGGGAAATGTTGTAAGGTCATTATTGACAGCGAAAGTACTGACAATCTTGTGTCAACTGAGATGGTGGAGAAACTAGGCTTAAAGAAGGAGGTACATCCTACACCTTATCAAGTCTCTTGGCTACAGAAAGGACACAAACTTCTGGTAAGTGAACAATGCAAAGTAGATATTCAGATAGGAACATATAAGGATCAGATTTTATGTGATGTCATGCCCATGGATGTATGTCACATCTTGCTTGGAAGGCCTTGGCAATTTGACAAGAAAGCCATACATGATGGAAGGCTGAATACATATATGTTTGAAAAGGATGGGATCAAGCATACACTCACACCATTGAAGGAAGATGCTACTACTGTTGTTGGACATAATTCTAAAATTTTGATAGTAAGTGGCAAAGAGTTTCTACAACAAATGAAAAAAGAAGAGGTAAACTTTGCTGTAATTGATAAACCAAAGAGTGTAGTCACTAGTAATAAGTTGATCAATTTGCCTTTAGAGATTCAAGATATGTTGAATGAGTATATTGACATTGTGGTAGATGATTTACCTAATGAATTACCACCATTGAGAAGCATTAGTCATCACCTAGACTTGATTCCAAGAGCAAATCTTCCAAACCAGGCTGCTTACAGGTTGACACCAAAGTTAAGAATAGTAAATGGTATAGATCTGGGGACCACTTATTCATGTGTTAGGGTTTACAAGAATGGTCATGTGGAAATTATAGCAAATGACCAGGGAAACCGCATCACCCCTTCGTGGGTAGCATTCGCAGAAACTGAGAGACTGATTGGAGAGGCTGCCAAGAACCAGGCTGTTGTCTATCCAGAGTGAACAATCTTTGATGTCAAGAGATTAATTGGTAGAAAGTTTAAGGACAAAGAGGTAAAGAAGGATATGAAATTAGTTCTAGACAAGACTGTGAACAAAGATGAGAAGTCTTATGTCCAAGTTGAGATCCAAGATGGAAAATAGAAGGTCTTCAGCCCCAAGGAAGTTAGTGCAATGATTTTGACTAAACTGAAGGGGACAGCAGAGGCTTTTTCAGGAAAAAAGATAAAGAATGCAGGTGAAATTTCCAGGTTGAATATTCCTCGTATCATCGATGAGCCCACTGCTGCAGCCATTGCATATGGTTTAGATAAAATGGACACTAGCATGGGTGAGAAGAATGTCCTGATTTTTGATTGGGGTGGAGGTACTTTTGATGTTTCTCTTTTGACTATTGAAGAAGGTATTTTTGAAGCTAAGGCTACTGCTGGAAATACCCATTTGGGTGGAGAAGATTTTGATAATAGAATGGTTAATCACTTTGTTCAAGAATTTAAGAAGAAGTATAAGAAGGATATTACTGGCAATGATAGAGCATTGAGAAGATTAAGAACCTCGTGTGAGAGGGCGAAGAGAACCCTTTCATCTACAGCTTAGACAACCATTGAGATTGACCCTTTATATGAAGGTATTGACTTTTATTCAACCATAACCTATGGTAGGTTTGAGGAATTGAACATGGGTCTCTTCAGGAAGTGTATGGAGCCTGTTGAGAAGTGTTTGAGAGATGTGAAAATGGAAAAGAGCACAATTCATTATGTGGTCTTTGTTGTTGGATCAACTAGAATTCCAAAGGTGCAATAATTATTGCAAGACTTCTTCAATGAAAGGAGCTGTGTAAGTGCATCAACCCTGAAGAGGCTGTTGCTTATGGAGCTGCAGTGCAAGCTGCAATCCTTGGTGGAGAAGGTAATGAGAAGGTTCAAGATTTGTTGCTTCTTGATGTTACTCCACTTTCTCTTAGTCTTGAGACTGTTGGAGGTGTTGTGACTGTGTTGATTCCAAGGAATACAACTATTCCCATGAAGAAGGAACAAGTGTTCTCTACATATGAGGGTGAAAGAACAAGAACCCATGATAACAATTTGTTGTGGAAATTCGAGCTCTCTGAAATCCCTCCTGCTCCAAGGTGAGTTCCTCAAATTAAAATTAATTTTGAAGTGGATGCCAATGGTATCTTGAATGAGAAAATAGAAAGTAGGAATTGTGTTAGAGCAGTAATACAAATGAAACGAGTTAGCTGAGAACAAATGATAGACAGGTTGAGAGCTGCAAGGCAAAAAGAGAGAGTAAATTGGAAAGCAATTAGGTTCAAAATGAAGATTGCAAAGACTGCAAACTCAGTTGAGGAGTTCAATGAGAAGATATATCAGATGCAATATTAGATTGAGCATGAGAGTATGACTCTATGAGAAGAAAAACAACAAATGAAGCATACTTCTTCTACTCCTTGGGAGAATGATGTAGGAGCATCAGTATGCTTGGCATTATTTTAACATTTTAATTTCTCACTCTTTCTTTATCTTTTTAATGTTTTCAAATTTGTCTATTTTAAAATAAAACAAACTAATATCCTGAACTTGGCAAACTGATTCTTCTTATAGGAGAACTATTTTGTCCATCCTGGGGGGTTGTGTGACGCCCAAGATAGACTTAAATGTCCAAGTTTAGAACAACGGTTTTTAGAATAGAATATTTTTGTGAGAAATAGGGGTGGCGATGCAGGGAGAGCAGGGGTGTAGGAAGGCTGGCAGCATAGAACAACACCAAAATTGTCTTTTGAAATTGAACAATGGAAAAGTGCATTGCTATTGTTATGGTGCACTAAGATTGGAACGAACTTGTTGCTGCTAACTGTGATTTAGTCTAGACAAAATCAAAGCAACTACTACTGGGTCTTAGTTTTCCCACAGGTCGCATATGATTGTTGGACGTTTAAATGTGTTATGCTGGGTGTGAAGCTAAGTATGATTCTTTTTTTTCTTATCAATATCAAACTATCTATGCCTGGGCATTCCATGTTGGCTGGCGTATGACTGTGGAGTGGTTCATTGTATTAGTTCAATTCTGGGCCGTTTTATTATCAAATGTAATGATTTTAAATTCTAGTTTATTTTAATTCTAAATGTTCCATTCTAGTTGTGCCACCCAATGAACTATTGCAACTTTGGCTAAGTTAATTACAACTTCAGCCAATTTAGATGTTATGTTGGACGTTGTTAAGGAGATATGCGACGGCTGGGAGTGAAGACAGGATTGCATATAATTGGCACAAGCAAAGCGAGTAACCTATTTGACAAGAGGAGATAATTCTAAGTTATTTTTGTTTTTCTATTAGAGTTAAGTTTGTTATGTTGAGGAAATCAATGATTTTGTTATAACAGCAGACAAAGAAGCACTTATTGTTGATCAGCCATTAGAAATGCACATTGTTGAAGCTGCGAATGAAAAGAACTTAGAGTGTGAAACTACAAACCAGGATATATATGTGGCTTGGGAAGATGCTATAGAAGCAAAAGACACTGATTAAAATGCAAATGCTGGGACGGATGAGTGTAGGGAATAGTGTTTAAGCTTACAAGAAAATATTGATTTTGTTTTTGCAATTGGTGTAAACAAGGATCAAGGGATTCCAAATCCTGCAAAAGAAAATAAAGGTTTGCTAAAAATTCAGTTTAGCCTATGTGAAGAGTCTCAGTTTCATCATTAACCCCCCAGGATGGACAAAACAGTTCTCCTATAAGAAGAATCAGTTCGCCAAGTTTAGGATATTGGTTTGTTTTATTTTAAAATAGACAAATTTGAAAACATTAAAAAGATAAAGAAAGAGCCGGAAATTAAAATGTTAAAATAATGCCAAGCATACTGATGCTCCTGCATCAGATTATTATCATATTTTGTTTATTTATTTTTGGGGACCTTGATTTATAAAATAAATTAACTAATAGTTGTCCTGATGATGCAAGGAACATTAGAATGGACATTTTTTTTGGAGTTTGGTGTTTTTATATGGTGATAAACCTTTTTCAATTTCTCAAGATGTATTTTTTAATTAATTAATAAAAAAAAATCTAAGTTAAAATCAAAATCTAAAATAAAAAGCTATGTATAACATAGACTTAAAATTAAATGCACCCATAAAATAAATTTACACTAACTATAATTTGATGATGTGTGATGGAGTAAATCAATAAATGTTGTTCCACATGCTATTTTTATATCATCATCATATAAAGATGAAATCTATGGGTCATATTGATTTTATACTTGTCATTAAAAAAAAATCTTCCAGCTTCTATAGTAATACCATAAAGAGATCTATTGGCTAAAATTTACAACAGTTTATAAAATAGAATTATAATCCCCAATAAGAAATACATAAAGTATTATGTGAATCCATTCATGAAATTGTTTTTGTATTTTGATGTTGTTCTTAGAGGCTTAAAATAGGAGGTCTACAACAGTTGAGAATTTCAAAAATCATATGAAAGAATTAATTTTATCTATATATTTTTTATTTCTTAATAATTAACATAGATGGAAAAAAAAAAATATATATATATATATATATACTCAATTAATATGAATAATAATAAATGTTAATTATTATATCATCCATTGAAATATAATTCTATTATAACACATAACAATAAGTTGAAAGAACCTAATTCTATATAATCTCCAAATGCAATTCTTAGCATCAAGAAATGTATTTTAAATATAATTAATTATTTTATAGAAAAAAATCTTAAATAAAAATCTCAAACAAGCTATGAATGTACATGTGAAACATGCCTCTTAAGAAAGAATCATACTCTAGCTAAAATAAAATTTTGTTATAGTTTTTTTTAGAGTACAAAAAAGCTCAATCATAGCTAAGTGAAAACCAAAAACCACAATAAAAAACTAAGTAGAAAATAGACATAAAGTGAAATGCATCCATAAATGAAATGTATCATAGAGTAAATCAATAAATGTTGGTCTACATGTCAGTATTCTATCATCATCTTATGATGATGAACTTCTCAGATCATATTGATTTGATGCTTATTCTTCAAGAAAAAATCTTTCAGTTTCTGTAGTAATATCATCAAGAGATATTGGGTAAAATTTACAAGTTATTTTTAAATAGAATTGTAATTCCCAATAAGGAACACATAAAGTATTATGCAAATTCATACATAGTTCCATTTGAGGATCTGATGCAGGAGCATCTACACAAGACATGGTTATGAATTAAATTTAAAACCAAATTATTGTATTTTTCCCTCTTTATGTTGAAATTAAAGAGAAATTGTAATTAGTAAAAGTAAAAAGGTGATTGCTGAGTTGTTGAGGAAATGAGGGGAATGGTTGGAAGATTTTCAACTGTAAGATAAATTTTCTCCTATTAGAATATGCTGGTAAACTTTCAAACTATTTCTTGTTTTAATCCTCAGCCCAAATTGGGCGCAGAGGTTAGAGAAGAGATTTTTGGTTTATTAAAAGAAAAAGAACAGTCATTAAGGAGAAGAGAGGAAGAGGAGTACGTAGAAGAGAGAGGAAAAAAAGGCTCTCTCATTCAAGACATCAAAGAAGAAGGTAGAAGTAAAAGAAAAGAAGGAGAGGAGACAGAAAGATGTAAAGAGAACAGAGGTGTAGAAAGAAGACAGGCAGTATAGAAGACACAAAGCATGTAATCTCTGGTATATGTCATTACAGGTGTGTATTTATTTTGATTTATAAATGAATGTGAGTTCTTTTTGAGATTGATCAAGTTGTTGGGCGTATGATTTCTGGCCATGCATTGAAATTTATAGAAATCTGGACCGCTTAATGTTATATTTTAAATTCTGGGCATTTCAACATATTAAATACAGCTTGGGCATTCAATGAGTGAGCCGAACAAATATCTGTTTTCATCATTCGTCACATATCTTGTTGGCTGGGCATATTTTATATTAAACAAATTGATTGAAATTCTGAGTGATTGTAATTCTGGGTGCGTCTGTGTTGGCCGGGCCACTGAAATGTTATATTTGTAATTCTGGGCATTTTCCAGAGCCCACTCATGACCTTGTTGAATTCTTGACTGAAATGGAAAGCTGTTCTAGTTGAAACATCAGAGATAAAAAGAATGGTGGTGCTGTTGCTCTTGAGCTGAGTTTGAGGTAAGATGTCTATTTGAAAGGTTGTTTATATATATATTTACCTGGTGCTTGTTTGGAAAGATAATTCGCCTGTTTGGAAGGCTTTTTAAGTCTTGGTGGAAGTGGTCTATGATCATCGACAGGATCATTCCATTTCTGGGAATGATGCATCGATTTCAGTCCCAAAGATAGTTATTACAGAGTTTTGGATTCGGATGTGGGTTATTTGCAGAGTTATGCAACGTAGACCAAGTCAGAGAAAAGGAGACAAGGAGAAGATCGCCCTTTTGTACGAAATGTAATGATCCTAAGGTCATGCTTTCCAATTGTAGGTGTTGATGTCATGTCATTTGACACTGAAAGAGAGGTGTTGCTTGCTTGGAGGGATTTAATTCGTGAAGTCGATCCAGATATCATTATTGGATACAACATCTGCAAATTTGATTTGCCATATCTCATAGAGAGGACAGAGATATTAAAAATAGCCGAATTCCCTATTTTGGGTCGTATTAGAAATAGTCGTGTTCGTGTTAAGGACACAACATTTTCATCAAGGCAATATGGTGTACGAGAGAGTAAGGAAGTTTTAATCGAAGGAAGAGTTCAGTTTGATTTACTTCAGGCTATGCAGAGAGATTACAAGCTGAGCTCATATTCATTAAATTCTATTTCAGCACACTTTCTTGGTGAGCAGATATGAATTTTTGTAATCCTCAACGGCTTAATAAGCTACTCTAAATTAATAAGCCATAGCCCATCTGGAGATTTCTCAAAAATGGTGCCATTTCGAATACTTAGTTTTGATATTGAGGGCGCAGGTCGAAAAGGGTCAGAACAGTCCAAAATAGTTTCATCAATTTGACAAATGCACAAGTAAATTATATGACTATACATCAGAAAAGAAACTCATTTGGAGAGCAGATGTGACTGTCTAGGAAACTTTTCAAAATTTAAGAAGAATATATTTTGTCAAAATGCTAGAAGAGCCCTGTTTACAATGTGACAATTGTAATTGCACCATTTGGTATCAGAGCTTGAAAGCTCTTGGGAATTGATAATTTATTGCTGCAGAATTAAAAAAAAGGAATGATGTTATAGTTGTGACAGGCATAGGCAAGGATCAGCAGGACAAAATGCTAGAAGAGCCTGGGGAGAAAAGGTATGAATAATTGTGCTATTTGATTTGAGTTATTGTGTTAAGAAGCAATCAAGTGAAGAAGTTACAGGTGAAGAGAAAGGCAGCCAAGCCATTGAGGCTTAAGAAGAGAAGAAGCCAAGGAAGGCTTATTGAAAATCCAAGAGGAAGCTTGGATAGTTTGCCAAAAGACTAAGGTGAAATAGACTTAGGTGAGGTAAAGGATAAAGTTTTGAGCAGAGTGATAGCGGGACTGCCTAGAAGAAGAAGATCCAAAGCAAGGTAAGCTTGGATTTGTAATTTGTGTTTATTGAAGAATTGTCTAAAGAGTTGCTGCAGGATTGAGAGAAGAGGATCAAAAGACTAGGATGCAAAAGGCCTAGGTGAGATCACGTGGATTGTCAAAAGACCAGTCAAGGAGAAAAGGCTTGGGTGAGACAAGGGATCAAGAGACCAAGGTGGAAAAGACTTGGGTGAAGATCTCAGAGATGGAAGCATTGTTGAAGGCACTGTAGAGCAGCAAGGCACATGAGGGCAGCAAGAGGAAAGCAAGCATCAAAGGTATGACTAATGTTGATTTTGATAAAGAAATTGCTAGTTTGAAGAAAGAATTAGCTAAGGTTAAAGATGAGTATGAGTCTTGGATGCAGCTGAATAGGAAAGCACGGGTATGGCCAATAAAGAAGAGGTTGAGGTGGCCAATAGATCTCCTAGTGAAGAGGAGAAGGAGGCAAAAGAAGATTGTCATGAAGAGGGAAGCCCAAGGAGGCAAGAAAATAAGGAGGTTGCCAAGTGAGCAACAAGATGAAGAAGTTGAGAAGAAAGTTCTCATTGAGGAGAACAAGAGAGAAGAAAGAAAAGAGGAAGTGCCAGGAAGAGCACTTGAGAAGATGAGAGTGTCCATTAAGAGGATACTCATGGAGACATTATGGTCTCTTGTTTTTGTATTTAATGCTATTTTTGAGTGGGTAAATGTAGGTATGAGCAGCCTATTGAAGGTCAAGAGAAGGGCCTTGGAGAGTAAATAAATTGGTGCAGGAAAAGACACCAAATGCATAAGTGAATGTACAGGAGAGAGAAGTAAGTTTGCTGCTGTTGATAAGGTGCATTGGTTAATGCATGAGAGAGGAGAAGTAGAAGATGAAGCTGAATTCTATGATGCCATTGAAGGCCAGGAAGAAGAAAGAGGACAGCCAAGCACAAAGGAAGAGAAAAATTTCTCCATGGAACAAGCTAACAAAGAGGTAAATGAAGTGTTAAGTGCTGATTTTGATTGTTATTGTGAGCATGAAGATATTAATGCACAGGTTAGAAGAGGCAAGAGGAAGATGAAATCCTCACACAAAGTAATCAATCATGGATATGTGATGCCTAAGTGGATGGTGAAACACACAAGCAAGCAACAAGTGAGCAAGCAGGCAAGTTTATTTTATAAGGTTGATTTTTCTCATATGAATGTAGATGTGCAAGAAAATAAAAGAACAAATAAG
Organism: Torreya grandis; assembly: GCA_037957365.1. Classification (NCBI taxonomy): domain Eukaryota; kingdom Viridiplantae; phylum Streptophyta; class Pinopsida; order Cupressales; family Taxaceae; genus Torreya; species Torreya grandis. The sequence goes on along the minus strand of JARHVA010002846.1, from coordinate 392,882 downwards.
ATTGGTTTTTCAGTATTGTCACAAGAGCATGGTTACAAAGTGCCAAAATGGCTAAAGGGATCAGCAAATGATAAGAAGGAGAATCTAATGTGGGTGCCTAAGAAGGCTAAGAGTGAAGAAGATGTGAGTGTTCAGACAGCAACACCAAGAAATCAATGGGAAAAGGTGAAGGATGATACAAGTACTTGGCAAGGTAATGATGTTTTTGAATCATTTAATAATATTTTTATGAAAACTGAGGAATGGAAAGAAGCTGCAAAGACTAATATGCAGCAAGGAAAGACTTCCAAAAGGATAGATGATGAGGAAAGGAAAGAATATGCAGCAAAACAAACAAGATGGCTTCAAGCAGAGATTGAAGATAGTAAGAAGACAGAAGGTATGAATATTGCAATTGTTTTTGATGAATATACTAATGTGGATGAAGAAGCTGATTTGTATGAAGAAACCGTAAAGTGGAAGAATGTAATTATAAAGGATGAAAGACAATCTGGTCCTAAGTTTGATATAGGACATGAAGATTTGGATGAGCTTGTGTTGAGTGAAGAGTTGAAGAGGATAGAAGAGTTGTTGAATCCTCCAAGAGAGTTGTGTAAAGGTGCAAGCCATGGTGAAGGCAACATTGGAAAGAGTGGAACAAGACAAGAGCAAAGCAATGAGACCAAGGCAGTTTTGGTCAAGAAACAAGAACAAAAATGTGAAGGCAGCCAAGAGGCTTCATGGCCTCAATGTTTTTCTACTAAGGTTGTTTTTGATGTTTTGAATGCAGGTGCTAAAGTTGTAGAGATAAATGAAGTCCATAGTTCAATGGACAATTTTTTGAAAGAATATTTTGAAGACATGTATGAGAATGAAGCATGGAGTTGGGAGATTGCAGCTGAGAAAGAAATAAGAAGAAGAACATACCAGAAGAGGAAGAAAAGCAAGATGAAAGGCAAAGACCAGCAAAGACAAATTCAAGCATTATCATTGACAAGAAAACCTTGGGATCCAGGCATACAGTAAAGGCTAAAGCATGGAGCAGCATTTCATTTGAACCAAGGTTCAAATGGTTCCTAGAGGGAGAGTATGATGCAGGAGCATCTACACAAGACATGGTTATGAATTAAATTTAAAACCAAATTATTGTATTTTTCCCTCTTTATGTTGAAATTAAAGAGAAATTGTAATTAGTAAAAGTAAAAAGGTGATTGCTGAGTTGTTGAGGAAATGAGGGGAATGGTTGGAAGATTTTCAACCGTAAGATAAATTTTCTCCTATTAGAATATGCTGGTAAACTTTCAAACTATTTCTTGTTTTAATCCTCAGCCCAAATTGGGCGCAGAGGTTAGAGAAGAGATTTTTGGTTTATTAAAAGAAAAAGAACAGTCATTAAGGAGAAGAGAGGAAGAGGAGTACGTAGAAGAGAGAGGAAAAAAAGGCTCTCTCATTCAAGACATCAAAGAAGAAGGTAGAAGTAAAAGAAAAGAAGGAGAGGAGACAGAAAGATGTAAAGAGAACAGAGGTGTAGAAAGAAGACAGGCAGTATAGAAGACACAAAGCATGTAATCTCTGGTATATGTCATTACAGGTGTGTATTTATTTTGATTTATAAATTAATGTGAGTTCTTTTTGAGATTGATCAAGTTGCTGGGCGTATGATTTCTGGCCATGCGTTGAAATTTATAGAAATCTGGACCGCTTAATGTTATATTTTAAATTCTGGGCATTTCAACATATTAAATACAGCTTGGGCATTCAATGAGTGAGCCGAACAAATATCTGTTTTCATCATTCATCACATATCTTGTTGGCTGGGCATATTTTATATTAAACAAATTGATTGAAATTCTGAGTGATTGTAATTCTGGGTGCGTCTGTGTTGGCCGGGCCACTGAAATGTTATATTTGTAATTCTGGGCATTTTCCAGAGCCCACTCATGACCCTGTTGAATTCTTGACTGAAATGGAAAGTTGTTCTAGTTGAAACATCAGAGATAAAAAGAATGGTGGTGCTGTTGCTCTTGAGCTAAGTTTGAGGTAAGATGTCTATTTGAAAGGTTGTTTATATATATATATTTACCTGGTGCTTGTTTGGAAAGATAATTCGCCTGTTTGGAAGGCTTTTTAAGTCTTGGTGGAAGTGGTCTATGATCATCGACAGGATCATTCCATTTCTGGGAATGATGCATCGATTTCAGTCCCAAAGATAGTTATTACAGAGTTTTGGATTTGGATGTGGGTTATTTGCAGAGTTATGCAACGTAGACCAAGTCAGAGAAAAGGAGACAAGGAGAAGATCGCCCTTTTGTACGAAATGTAATGATCCTAAGGTCATGCTCTCCAATTGTAGGTGTTGATGTCATGTCATTTGACACTGAAAGAGAGGTGTTGCTTGCTTGGAGGGATTTAATTCGTGAAGTCGATCCAGATATCATTATTGGATACAACATCTGCAAATTCGATTTGCCATATCTCATAGAGAGGACAGAGATATTAAAAATAGCCAAATTCCCTATTTTGGGTCGTATTAGAAATAGTCGTGTTCGTGTTAAGGACACAACATTTTCATCAAGGCAATATGGTGTATGAGAGAGTAAGGAAGTTTTAATCGAAGGAAGAGTTCAGTTTGATTTACTTCAGGCTATGCAGAGAGATTACAAGCTGAGCTCATATTCATTAAATTCTATTTCAGCGCACTTTCTTGGTGAGCAGATATGAATTTTTGTAATCCTCAACGGCTTAATAAGCTACTCTAAATTAATAAGCCATAGCCCATCTGGAGATTTCTCAAAAATGGCACCATTTCGAATACTTAGTTTTGATATTGAGGGCGCAGGTCGAAAAGGGTCAGAACAGTCCAGAATAGTTTCATCAATTTGACAAATGCACAAGTAAATTATATGACTATACATCAGAAAAGAAACTCATTTGGAGAGCAGATGTGACTGTCTAGGAAACTTTTCAAAATTTAAGAAGAATATATTTTGTCAAAATGCTAGAAGAGCCCTGTTTACAATGTGACAATTGTAATTGCACCAGGATCCCATTCTAATCTTCTTCTAATCAGCATACAGGTCATCATTTCTTCATCTAGATGTTGTCCTTGGAGGTTTAAAATAGGAGGTCCACAAAGTTTCACAAATTCAATTAAATGGTTATTTTGTTGGTCCTCAAACTTGATACTCCATCTTCAACATAGGATGTATATCAAATCAATAAACTTTTATACCAATAGATTAGAATTTAATCTCTTAAGAACCACATGTTTATGAAGTTCAAAGTTTTCAATACTACATGCTTAGGAAGCAATCAATTCTCCAATAACATCCCTAGATTTCTTGTGATATCTCTCTGTAACTCCATATCTAAAAATTTGTGCTTGAATATGAACTAAAGGATCATCAAACTTGTCACACTTAAGTTTTTTGATAACAAAATTAGGTTTTTGTGGTCAATGTGATAAAGTCATTAATATCAAAGAAGGATCTATGCTTAGCTAGTTATAAACAATATCGTGTTTGTGTATAATATGTTAAACAGTGTAATTATATCAATCAATTAGTTTTCTTACATTAATATATCATTTTTTAATGCATTTTATGAACAATTAAAAAAAAATAGGCATACTATAAAAAATTATAAACACTATTTTTATTTATAAATGATTAATAAACACTTTTCTTAATGTGACAATATTACTCCTACTACATGTTTTTTGAATTCATAGTTTTTAATTAAAAAAGTAATGAAAATCATTAGTCTTTAATTTATTGCATTCTTTCCTAATAATGAAAGCTCACAACATGCAAATACATCCTTTCTCAATAATAAATTAGTATCAATAAATTTTAAATCCCATAAAAGAATTTCAAGTCAATAATAAATTAGTATCAATAATTAATTTAGACAATAATGCCTTAGACAATAGTCACTACATTTTTTTACATGTGGAATGGATATGTATTATTAATATATAGTAGATTCAAGGATAGCTCACTTGAATATAAAGATGTAAAACTTATTTTTTTAAACACTTTGTATGCTAAGGGAAATTTTCATTTAATAAAAAAAATTATTATATTATTATACATAATTAGAGTAGATATTATATTATATAAATATAGTTTAATATTTTATATATTGAATTGACCTTTTTATTTTTAAGTGTATATAATCTAGTATATAAAATATGATTTAATAAAAATTTAATAATAAATACAAAATAAATAAACTTTACATTCAAATAAAAATTCAATAATAAATATTAAATTGACAAACAAAAGTTTTTATTTATATATTTATATCAAAATGTATAATTTAAATTTTAAATTATTTAAAATATATTTATTATTAAAAAATTAAAAAAAATATATTTGACATATATATAAAATTCACTTCACATATAAAACATAGAATCTTAGTTTTTTTTAAAATTTAAATGTGAACAAAATATAATGTACATTAGAATTACAGTAAATCATTAATATTTCAAAAAAAAATAGATATAATTAAATGTATTTTATTTTGAATGTTTTTAGATATAACTGTGTGTGTGCTTTTCAAATCAATATTTCAGGGCACACTTGGTGAACCATTCTATCCTCACTCTCATCCTGATGATGGTTCACTAAGTGTGACCCAAAACATTGATCTAAAAAGCACACACACAGTTATATCCAAAAGCATTCACAACAACCTAATGGACTGTGGAAATGCTATCACTCTAAATATTTTTTTTTTTAAAAATCAAATCATTTTATATCTATTTTGTAGGTAAAAATTACAAACCTCAAATCAACTTGAAATTTAATTCCATAGGTAAAGACTATCTTGTTGTTTATATTGTCATGGACAAAGGATAGATTCATCATCACTCAAAAATATGTCATTCTCTTCAAAACCAAAACTTTAGAACCAATGAAATCAAATTTAGAAAATACTTAAATCATATTGATGTTTCATTTTTTTTAATAAACAAATAGATACCATGAGTAAGTTGTGAAAGGATATAAGACCAATTGTTGTAATAACTTTTTTTTAAGTTTATTCTACATAAATTCACAACATGAAAAAACATATGGAAGAATATAATTTTTTGTGTCTATTTTTTTATTTTTTAATAATGAACATAAATATAAAATAATTTAAAAACACTATACTCAATTAATATCTTTTTTATTTGATATGGTAAAACACTTTTGAAACTAAAACTATGAACCAGGTAAGTGAGGGTTTTGACAATTGGACCCACATTCAGGCACCACAAAGAGGGTAAAGAATCCCCCTAATAACCAAGTACAATAAAGAGGGTTTGAAGGCTCCCCCAACCTTTAACAAGTGAAGTAAAGGTACCCACGACCTTGGAAAGACTAGAGAACATGAAGGTTTTACATATTCCCACAACTAAGGATTTTAAGGGTCCCATAACTTGCAAGTACAACAAAGAGGGTTTGAATGCTCCCCCAACATTTAAAAATTAAAGTAAAGGTACCCATAACATTGGTGAGACTAGAGAATATGAGGGTTTTAAAGGTTCCCACAACTAGGGGTTTTAAGAGTCTCGTAACTTGTAGTACACAAAGATGATGCTAAATAGTGAATCTCGAAGGGCTAACTCCATTTTTTGTGTCTTCTCTAAGGGAAATACAAACCAAAATATCCACCAGAGAAGGATGTCTTCAACCACTAGGGTCTTTTACATAGCCTCCATATAGCAAAGTAACAATGAGTGGGTTTATCTTCCCATTAAGATTCATAATTTTTTCAAAGCATAACAAAGGATTTATGAGGCTCCCATAACCATTAGCAAAATAAGTAAAGGTACTCATGAACTTGGAAAAATAAATGATTTTTGAGGCTCTCGCAACTTGGTGAAACACAATAAAAAACAAACTATAAAACATACTAAATCTCAAAGGGCGTACCCCCTTTATCATGTCATTTCTAAGGAAACTGCCAAATAGAAAACCATCTAGAGAAGAAGGTCTTTTATCACATGAGTCTTATTCCCAACCTCCACACTACCAAACATAATTGGATCAAACATATGAGGGGTTTAAGGTACTCATAACTGGGGTTTTTAAGGATCCCACAACCTTGAGTACACAAAAATGATATAAAATAGTGAATCTAAAAGGGTTGACACCCTTCATCATGTATTTCTTGTGGACACTACCAGATAGAAGGCCATTCAGATAAGAAGGTGTTCTACCATCTAAATCTTTCACCCAACCTTCACACATCCAAATCATAGCAAGTGGGTTTTTCCTCCCACTAAGATTCAAAACTTTAATATAGAACAATAAAGGTACCCACAACCTTAAATCAAACAAGGGCGTAAAAAAAAAATGAAACTTAGATAACTGAATATCCTTAAATGGGGAATACCATAGGTTTACTCTATGGGACCAAACTTCATGCATTTTAGAAGTATCAAGTAGGCATTGCCTCCTACTGGAACCTGTAGGGTGGATTCCTCTATCACCCACACAAAAAAGGACAAGAGAACTTTAACTTCACCCTTCTTTCATAATTCTTGAAGGATATCTTTCTTGGGGATTTTAGTAGGTGAGAGTGGACTCCCCTAACATCCACTCTGTTATAGCAAAGAGTGTCTCTAGCAAAGTAGAGTCCTCTTGGGCCCAAAATCCAACTTTTTTCAACAAGCACCTTGGAAATGGACTTTGTGCTTATAGGCCTTATATGAAATGAATGGATTTATCCATTAGTCAAGTAGCAAAGCATAACTATGTCTAAGACTCCTATAATATCTAAGTTATTAGTAACACCAAGGGGATGAGTTCCTCTAATACCCATCATAGTCCAATAAGTTTTTAGGGGGTAAAATCAGCCAACGAGCATCCTGTAAAAGTTCTACTAGAGAGCAACCAAGTTGTGGGTGGCAGAGAAACAAGAGGAAGACCAATGGCCTCCCTTGTTTTGATTTTTATCCTTCCCTCTTGATGTATGGGCATCTTATAAATTCCTAAGAATTGGTCTAGTAGTCATGACCATGAGTGAAATTTGAATTGGAGTCCATTAGAAGTTTTCCTACCTTTTTCATAATTTGAATTTTCAAGCTTGTAATGAAGGGATTATGAGTGTTATAGGTGGTCCAAAGGAATGTTGATGCTATGTAATTATTTAATGATGATTTAATATACCTTTTAGTCTTATAAAAGGTCTTAAAAGTGGTTTATATTCATATGTTATGTTAATAGTGAGAGGTGGCAATCTAAATAGTCTTCACCCTACGTGGGTCTTGTGATAGTTTTGAAGTTTATTGTTTCAATAAATGGTTATGGATCATGTTTTAGTGTCTATTTAAATGTGTGTTTGTGTGTGTGTGTGTGTGTGTGTGTGTGTGTGTGTGTGTGTGTGTGTGTGTGTGTGTGTGTGTGTGTGTGTGTGTGTGTGTGTGTGTGTGTGTGTGTGTGTGTGTGTGTGTGTGTGTGTGTGTTTTATTTCGTATAAGTTCATAAAGAGGATAAATAGGGGTAGACAAGAAGGGAAAAAGAAGGTCTACCTAGAAAGAAGAATGTAGGAATGTATAAGTCTAGTTTGTGGGTGAGAAAACATAAATAAAGTATATTAACTTGAATAAATATTTCATTGATACTATGTATTCCCATTTGTGCTAAGTTATTTATGTTTTCTTGATGCAAGCTATGTATTTGGAGGTGATTTAATAAGGTAGCAGGTGAATGCAATTCTGTGTGCAAGAAACTTACATGACTATGAATCATGTAGATGGTGTATTTAATCATCAATGTGGTAATATTATTTTTGAATGTTGATTGATATTTTTTTTAATAAAATAATAAATCACTTATTGGATTTTGGTAAATCCAAATTGAATTGGAAGCTATTCAAACCTGCCAAACATGGTATAAACTGTCAAGCCTGCTAGACAGGGTTACAATCTTATAGTTTGTTCAAACAAATTATATTAAGAATTTGATTATTTATTATGTGATTCCTATGGATAAAGGATAATTATAATATATGTATGAATATATTTAATAATCTTGTATTTGATCAAAGATGATTTTGGCTCCATTTTGATCAGAAATCTTGTTTAATGTAACTATTCACACTAAATAAGAATCATGTGTATAGTGATATTTGCATAACATCTTATTTTGGATTCAAATAAAGGTTTTAAAGTGTCTAAATTATTCATATAAGGAAATATAACCTTATTTTAGGTTGTATATTACTTTTAAGATGAAAATACAATGAAACTTGGTTCTAACTTGTTCAAGCTAATAGAATACAAGGTTATTGACTGAGATTTAGTGTTTGTGATGGCTTTGAATGTTTTTAGAACTTGAATACTGAATTAAAAAATTATTTTAAGGTATAAAAATACCTATTATATTTTCATTGAGGTTTTTAAACCTCATATAAAGAAATATATTCCTTTTTATAATCGCTCGACCTTGATAGTGGCCTAGAAACCTTGATTCTAGGGTTTGATGCATAAAATGATTTATAACCCTGGGGAAATCCTAAAAATTGTATTATAAGTATTTTAAAATATACCTAACCTATTTTAAATGTTTCATAGTGACTATATATCGGTAGGTATGGATTCTAGGAGTTTGGAGTTCATTAGGCATAGGAAAAGGACTAGCAGAATAGGTCAAAAAGAGAAAGTGGACCTAATGAGAGAGTTAATAAATAAAAATTGACATGAAACTATATTTTGACATGTAAAACAATAATTTATATTTTATTCCCAAAATTACATATAATTTTGTGTACTATACATTTATTGCTTACAAAAGGGTTATAAGGAGTGTGCAAAGAAGAGGTAGAGCTAAATAAAGTTGTTTGAGTGAATTAAATAAGGTAAATAATGAGTTGAAAGGTGTAAATAAGTTGTGATAAGAACCTATAATATTAATATAAGGATAATCCATTTTGAGGAAAACCATATAATCTTTGTTGCATGTTGTAAAGGACTAGGGGATGAATGAATGACTATAGAAAGAGAATATTGAATGAAATGCAGGATAAGGAATGTGAAATATTATTGATATAGTTTTATGGAATGTTTTAAGTATCTTGGAAAATTGATTGAAAATGTTTTTTTTAACCCATTTGGACAAATAGGCCCAGTGTTGGCCAACAAGAGTTACAAGTTTATAAGCAAAGAGAAGGAGAATTGTAGGCTATTGATAATTACTCTACATCATTTGGTATTATATCCATCTAGATACTCTAGGAATAGCCATAAAAAAAGGTATGAATTTGGTAATTACTATATGTGTCATGATTGATCAAGATATTGTAGGTAAGAAGCTAGGAAGGATATAAGTTACATGGAGTCTTGTTACAAGACAAAATTGAGACATCAGATTGAGAAGGTAAAAAGTATGGTTTATGATTGATTTAGTTATTTTAATGGATGATTGATATAAAATAGTGAATGGTAAAGTGGAATCCCTAAAATGGGAAAATCTATTAATAAGCTTAAGGAAGAGACAAGCTCATAAAGAGAGCATGAGAAAGAGAGGACAATCCTAGTGTGAAGGATAAGAAGTTGAAAAGCCCAAGTGAGGTCAGATATATATTTTTCCAAGTTTGAAGAAAAATAAGGAAGTGGTCCAAGTGAGACCCAAAACAAAATGAGAGAGAGCATGTACTTAAGTGAGTTACTTAAGAGGAAGATGAAGGGAGAATTAGAGAGGAATGTGAGAGACAAAGTCAAATATGAAAGCCATAGTGAGAGAGAGAGAGAGAGAGACATGGAAAAAGAGATGAAAGAGATTAAAGAGGCATTGTATAAGATTTCAAAAGATTTGATATAGATGTGGAATGTATATATATTTCAATGTGGAATTAGGATCAAGAAAAGGATTAAGTGCAGCTTTATGGAAAGGTTGCAAGAGAGAGAACTAGTAGGTGATGGAATACTTGGAAAGGTACATAAAGGAGATGTAAACATAATTTTCCATGGAAAAGGATGAGAGAGAGGTAATAGAGCCTCAAAAAATTTATTCTAACAATAATGTGTCATGGTTGAATGCAGGTAATGAAGTGGAAGGTGAAAAGGATGATTGGAATGAAGGAGATGATTGGACAGTAGTCCATAAAGAAAAGGAAGATGATGCATGAAAAAATGTAGGTTTAGTTGAAGGTGAATCTTTTGTCACCATAAATATGGTGAATTCCTTGGTGCAGGAGAGTGGAAATATGGAAAGAAAATAATAGATAATGAGAAAGACAAAGACATAATAGGTAATGAAATGAATGTGGTTTTTGATGAATATTTTAAGGATGAATATGATGTGTTATATCAAGACACCATAGGTTTTTTTGAAGAATTAATAGGGTCAGCTAAAAATTAAGAATCACATGAAGTGCTCGAGGAAAGAGAAGAACAAGGGAATATGAGACTAACTTACTAGTCCATGAGGAGAAGATGCAAGGTGAAGAGGTGGCTGGTTGGAAAATCAAGAAAGAAGAAGCATTTATGATGAAGGATAATAGGATATAAGGTGATGAGAAAATTTTTATAAATAATAAAGAGCCTTGTAATGGTCAAATGATGAAGGCAACATGATATGGAGTAGGTATGTTGATGAAGAGACAACAATGGCAATGCTGGAGGCACCAATAGAAATGGAATGATAATTCATGTTAAATTCCATGAAGATTGAAGAACATTAAAAAAAGAACAAAAAATGAGAGTGATTGTAGGTACAAGAATCAGTATGAGCAACACCAAAATCAAAAGCAAAGGAGCACATGAAAGAAGAATTAAAGGCATAGGTGTGGCAGCAAGGAGCACACACATTTGTATGAACACTTGAATGAGGAAGAAGATATAGGTCAAGTTATATTCTCCCCATGGGATTATGATGAAGGGGAATCTTATAAATTCCCAATAATGGGTCTAGTAGTCATGACCATGAGTTAAATTTTAATTGGAGTCCTTTAGAAGTTTTCCCACCTTTTCTATAATTTGAATTTTCAAGCTTGTAATGAAGGTATTGTGAGTGTTATAGGTGGTCAAAAGGAATGTTGATGTTATGTAATTATTTAATTATGATTTAATATACCTTGTGGTCTTATAAAAGTTCTTTAAAATGGTTTATAGTCATATGTCATGTTGATAGTGAGAGGTGACAATCTAAATAGTCATCATCCTACATGGGTCTTGTGATAGTTTTGAAGTCTCTTGTTTCAAAAAATGGTTATAGAGAATTTTTTAGTGTCTATTTAAATATATAATTTAATATATATAGGGTTTAATCCATATAATAGTAGAAAGAGGGAAAACAAGGGTAGATAAGAAGGGAAAAAGAAGGTTTGCCAAGAAAGAAGTATGTAGGATTGTGTAAGTCCAGTTTGTGTGTGACAAAACATCAATAAAGTATATTAACTTGAATAAATTTTGAATTAATAATATTTATGAACCTTTGTGATAAGTTATTTGTGTTTTCTTGATGTAATATATGTATTTAGAGGTGATTCAATAAGGTAGCAGGTGAATGCAATTTTGTGTGCAGGAAATTTGCATGACTGTGAAGAGTATAGATGGTGTATTCAATCATCAATGTGGCAATAGTATTTTTTAATTTTGATTTATATTATTTTTAATCAAAACATAAATCACTTATTGGATTCTGGTAAATCCAAATTAAATTGGAAGCTAGTTAAACCTATCAAACATGGTATAAACTGTCAAGCCTGCTAGACAGGGTTACAATCTTATATTTTGTTCAAAAAAATTGTCTTAAGCATTTGATAAATTATTGTGTGAGTCCTATGGATAAATTAGAATTATAATATATGTATGAATATATTCCATAATCTTCTAGTTGATCAAATATGGGTCTGGCTCCTTTCTAATCAGAAATCTTGTTCAATGTAATTGTTCACACTAAATAAGAATCATTTGTACAGTGATATTTTCATAGCATCTTGTTTTGGATTAAAAAAGAGGTTGTAAAGGGTATAAATTATTCATATAATGTTAATATAACATTATTTTATATTTTTAAATACTTTGAAGATGAAAAGATAGTAAAACCTAGTTTTACCCTATTAAAGATAATAGAACACAAGGTTATTGACTAAGATTTAGCATTTTTGATAGCTCTGAGTGTTTTTATAACTTTAATATTGAAATTAAATGTAGTTTAGTGTCTAGAAAGTAATATTATAGCTGTATTGAGGTTTTGAAACCTCATATAGAGAAAGATATGCCTTTTTATAGGCTCTCGGCCCTGATAGTGGTCAAGAAACCTTGATTCTAGGGTTTGATGCATAGAATGATTTTTAACTTTGGAAAATTAGTAAAAAAAATTATTCTACATATTTGAAAGGAGACAACTTATTTTCAAGTTTTCAAAGTCAAAATAGATCTATAGGTACAAATTCTAGGAGTTTGGAGTGCATTAGGCCTAGGAAAAGGACTAGTAGAATAGGTCAAAAAGAGAAAGTAGACCTAATGAGAGAGTTAAGGCATAAATATTGAGACATGGAAAATAATAATTAAGCTTTGTATTCCCAAAATTGGATGTATTTTTCCATACTATGCATTTATTACTTACAAAAGGGCTATAAGGAGTGTGCAAAGAAGAGGTAGAGTTGTATAAAGTTGTTTGAATGAATTGAAGAAGGTATAGAATGAGTTGAAAGGTGTAAATAAGTTTTGAGAATAACATCTAAGATTAATATAAGGATAATAAATTTTGATGAAAACTATATGATATTTGTTGCATGTTGTAAAGGACTAGGGGATGAATGAATGAATATAGAAAGAGAATATTGAATGAAATGCAGGATAAGGAATGTGAAAGATGATTGATATAGTTTGATGGAATGTTTTAAGTATATTATAAACATTATTGAACAAGTATTTGTGTTTTTGAACCATTTAGATAAATAGGCCTAGTGTTGGCCAACAAGAGTTACAAGTTTACAAGCAAAGAGAAGGAGAATTACAGGGTATTGATAATTACTCTACATCACCTCCCAAGATGCTAAACAAAATCCAAAGGTGAGAATTTTCACTCATGCCCCACCTCCAAAAATTCTAAATATTTGAGTAGAGGAATAGATCCTTGGCATCCTCAAAACACCCAGGACTGTGTGAGCCCAAAATAGCTCCTACCATTCTCCTCTATGTCATTTCAGTTGATCTTAACCAAGCATCAAACCCTTTTGGTCATATATTCTAGACTTTCGGTAAAGGGTTATCTGTAACTACTTGCTCTTCATTTATCAACTATGAAATTGACACTATGAAACACCAGCATAGGTTCATGGAACACATAAGTTTCAAGGGCCTTTCTTTCCTGAATTTTGCTACCATTGCCACCAAGTCCCTTCCTTAAAAATCATTTATTTCCATTGCCATTGAAGAAACCTCCCCTTCCACATCATCTCCATCTTCCTCATTGTCCCTGTCCTCTTCCCCTACACCCTAGTTCACAACCCATCCCCCATCCCCCGCTCTCGTTCCCACTTGCCTTCATTTCAAAATTTTCAAGGATCCATATAATATTATATTTTCCAAGGATTTAGACTCAATTAATATAAATAATAATAAATTTTATTAATAAATGTTGAAGTGTAATATAATAGTATATTATTATTGATAATTAATAAACATATATGAAAAATAATTAAAAGAGATTATACTCAATTAAAATGAACAATAATAAGTGTTTTTATTAGAAATGAATTTAAAATATGAAAATAAATAAGACATACTAGTGAGTGTGTCCACTAAGTTATTTCAAAGGCATATTGGGCATTCTCAAATCCCATATACATGTTTGTGAATTCTCTGTTGTTGTAACCTACAATGGCAAAGTCATATTTTTATTTGAATTACCATAAATGAGAATAAATAAATAGATGGGAATGACATGCTTTTTTATTTGAGGATGAATCTATTCTTTATTTATGAGAATAGAAATGCCTTTACTATAATAATAAATATTTATCCCAAAAAATTACTTGTTAAATATTTTTTTAAATAAGAGAAATATTTTATTCAATTATTATGAAAATTAAATGAGTAGCAATAAAAAAAAATTGAGTTAACAATTTAGCAAATGTATCCAAAAAACTCCACTAAGATGCTCAACAAGACAAACAAAGATAGAAGTAACAACTTATTTTTTATGTAACAAACAATACAAAGATACTAGTACAAAATTATGTACAATGATAAAAATTTCATAACCTTGCCAGTTGACACAGTTATATAATTTTGGATAAAGTTAAATTGCATGTTTTGTTGGTTACAGTTGGAATCTGTCTATTTATTTCGACTATGAATCTTATGGTTCACACACACAAACCTCTTTAGCATTTTGTATGCCTAAAATGCTAAGGAGGTGTGTGTGTGTGTGTGTGTGTGTGTGTGTGTGTGTGTGTGTGTGTGTGTGTGTGTGTGTGTGTGTGTCTATATATATATATATATATATGACATAAGATTGAAATTGTTGCTAAGACCATAAGTTTTTAATAGTTAGTTATAAAAGCTTATAAGATTTGTTGATGCCTTGGCCTGTGTAATAAAATACTTTGTGATTTATGTAGAATTCATAGTGCATTAGTGGTAAAGGATTTTAATGCCTAGGTGGTGGACTTCATGTGGTAAAATAAAATCTTGGATTACGATGGGGCCATGATCTTGGCATGGTATTGGAATTTAGTTTAGGATAAAATCATTTGATTTAGGGTTTTTGCTTGGATGGTGTTTAATCGACTATCATTTGGTTGTTGACTTGGAAGGAAAAAAGGAGAGTGAGGAGAGTATGGAGGAAAGATATAATTTTTATGTCTATATTTTGGTCTCCACCATGATAGGGCAAGGTAGAGGAAGGAGAAGGCTGATGTAAGGAGAATCAATGTAGGGGATGCATAGTAAAAGGAGCTAGATGATATAGAAGAATATGGATGTGGCATTCTATTATGTATGAGAACATAGATGGGGTCGATGCACATAGATGTGGTGCCATTTTTTAAGGAAAAATAAAAGAAAAATCTGCATACAGTAAATAAGCATGTATTCTTTTCTAGTTTAAATTCTAAAATTTAAATCATATAGTAATGATTGCAAGTTTTGTTGATAACTTTATTGAATATATACTCATGTGGATTTTTTTTTTATACCCACATGAGCCTATACTATGGCTAAGGTAGTAGTAGTAATGTTTGAGTATGAATTTTTTGTGTGTAAAATTTCTTGTTTATTATGTTTTACTAAAAATTAGGGTATAACCCTAGACCATATTTTTGTTTCATGGATTATACCAGTTATTTTCCTTTGGTTCTAATTATATCATAGTGGTTTGTGTATCATCTCGTTAAAATGGAATTGGGTCTATATGACTTTGATAATCATTTTAATTATTATATTTTTCATACTGAGGGTTATGATATATAATTTGTATGTATGCTTTTATGCTGAAAATTATGGCAAGTTTCCCCAAATTGGACACTGCCCACTTGGAATAGAAATTGTTACCATTAGTTGGTAATATTATTACCCTAATTTTATGGTAAATTTAGATTGATGTGTTGGTTATACTATTTGGGTGTTCTAATTATTCATATTGAGAACAAAATTATTTGTGGTGATTTAACAACATATAACTTAAAACATATATGTTGACATGATGTGTTTTCCTGAATGATAAATGAAAACCACTTTGTTGAATTTTTATATTATTGTTGGGTTACTAAGATATGTGAAATGTATCTATTTATTTTGGTTGGATGCATTATGAAATCATGATGGAAATTGATCTTTATCATAGAGGGAAAAAGTTTCTATTTATGTATTACTTTTGGAATGATTTATTTGAACCTTAAACTCAGGTTTAAAAACCCATGTGTACTATTGGGAAAAGTGTTAGAATATTCCCTTTGAGTTTGATATTTGGATGTATTCCTAAAACTATTTGAAAACAAGATCCCAAATAAATGATTTTTTATCACCCTGTTGTGGAAGACAAATTTTGATCTACTAGTTGTCTTTTTGCATATGACATTTGATTGTTTATCATATAATAAAAGGTTGTAGAAATGAAGGAATCATTTTTTTTTATGATTGGATCATTGTTCTTGAAAATTTTATTATTACCTTGTTATTCACACACCTAACTTGTTGATTGGGGAGTAGATTGACTTTGTTATTTTGTGAACTTACTATTATAAGATATTGTTATTAGAAAAAAAAAATTGTATTATTTATAACGTATTTATTACAAGATTCTCTTGAATTACTTTATATATTTTAACTATTTTATCCTACCCTAGATGTTGTACTCATTAAGAGAGAAATCAAATTTATTTAAATAATAGAATAACTAAATTCGAATATGTTTGGAATACTCTTGTTGTAGATTTTTATTTACTTGTTATGTGCATTGTTGATGTTATCATATAAGAACTATTGATTATACATTACCCTACTTGTTTTGGGGTTTTATACAATAGTTTCATTGATGATTACCCTTTGGAAAAAGGAGATATACACTAGTAAGTATTATGAGGCTGCTTAAAATTATTTTATGTGGAATTAAGTTAGTTTGATTGTTTTGCTCTTTCCAAACTTGATTATTAAAATAGAATTTGACTTTCAAAATATTGACTAAAAGGGAATTCACATTGCCAACTTTATGATGACACATTCATTGCACCCTTTCTAGTGTAGGGATTATGATACAGTTGGTCTTACTTTTGTGAAATTGATTAATTGATCCTCTTTGTCACTTATTTAAAGTGTTGTGTTTGCCAATGTTAACACAAGATGGAATTTTGGATTAATAAAGTCAAATTGTTGATTATAATTATATTGCATTAATATTAAAGTTTAGTTTATCTCTTAAAGGTTGCCTTATTTCTAATTTAATACCTGGATGGTAGTATATTTAATTCCTTGTAAATTGACCTTTGGATTATATATTATAGATTTATCAACCATTAAAAGATCATTCAAACTACTTATATCAATATTAATCATTTGATATTATAACTTGGAATTGTGGATTATTGTATGAGAATAATATCCTTGGATTTCTTATAGTATTTCATATTGTGCTCATATAGACAAAAAAATTATCACTTTTTTAATATGAAAACTTGATTGAACCTCCTTGATTTAAATGAAGGATACCATGATTTAGCTAAAAATTAAAAGGTACATTAACCCATGGTTGTATATATAATTCTACTAGCATCAAATTAGTAAATCATGTCTGGGAAGTTGTTATGCTGCCCTCTTTCCTGTTGGTTTTAGTTATGAGGTGCTTGAGACATTATTTTTATATATTAATGATCTTAACATTATGTACACTTATTGCTTAATCAATCAATTGTAGAGGGTTATATATATATATATATATATATATATATATATATATATATATATATATATATGTATATATATGTATATATATATATATATATGTATATATATATACACATATATATATATATGTATATATATATATGTATATGTATATATGTATATGTATATATATATGTATATATATATATGTATATATATATGTATATGTATATATATGTATATGTATATATGTATATATATATGTATATGTATATATATATATATATATATGTATATATATATATATGTATGTATATATATGTATGTATGTGTGTATATATATATATATATATATATATATATGTATATATATATGTGTGTGTGTGTGTGTGTATATATATATATATATATATATATATATATATATATATATATATATATATATATGTATGTATGTATGTATGTATGTATATATATATATACACATATATATACACACACACATATGAGTGTTGGCTATGCCAAAATATTCTAGCAAGTGTTGGAAAATGTATTTTTGTCATATTATGTGAAAATATTGTGGAAAACTTGTTAATTAAGATAATATTATAGTTGTTCACATTTCCATATTGATTTATGGACTAGGCTTGAAATATTTTTTTTATCACTCGCTATTACCTCTTAATAATAATGGATGTTGATTCAATCATATTTCATTTGTTAGTACAAGCATGAAATATTTTAAGAAAATTGGCAAGTTAATCAATGTTTTATTCTTGACTTGTTATCATATAATATCAACTAAGATCAAGTGGTTATTAACAAGACCTTTGGGTCGAAGATTTAAATCTCAATGTGTTAACTATTTTGACTAAATACTATTTTAGATGTGTGGTTGACCATCTTGAGACTATGTGTAATCATTATGTAATGTGGAAATTGGTTGTTCATAAATACAACCCATAACTGGCCTAGTTCATGGAGTTACAA
Organism: Torreya grandis; assembly: GCA_037957365.1. Lineage (NCBI taxonomy): Eukaryota > Viridiplantae > Streptophyta > Pinopsida > Cupressales > Taxaceae > Torreya > Torreya grandis. The sequence goes on along the minus strand of JARHVA010002846.1, from coordinate 374,584 downwards.
ATGGCCTAATGGAAAAAAAATTCATTTAATAAATTATTGTTCATAATGGTAAAATCATTTACTTGTTCTTTTCTAAAGGATTTAAAAAGAACCATTAGTGCAAGGACCCTATGGTTAGGGATTTATTTATATAATCCCAACCTGGTAGCACTATTATTGGTGGTTCATTATATTGATTGGTATTAATTTTATATTGGATAATAGTCCTCAAATGGATGAGTTCTTACTTGTATGATAGGATTGTTAGGGACATTACATTCATTTTCTACATGTGCATCATGACTTGTTGAATGTTAAATAATTCATGTTAGCCATAGGAATGAGGTTATATAATTATCAATATGATCACTTTTCATATGATGGAATTATATGTGATATAGTGGCCTTCTCTAAGTGAAATAATATGGGTGCAATGACCCCTAGAACTATGGATCATGGTACAATGATCTAATAGGGTAGAACCAAAAATGGTCTCCGCTTTTGAAACCATAAAGGTTATATGTTTTAATGAATTATGGCATCTTTTAGTTGATTTGGAATCATTAAAAAGCTTGTATAAGCAAGAGCTTGGTATGATAATTTGTGTGCTTCTTTTATAACCTTTCATGTATATTGTGGTACTCACTTATCATTAGATTTGTATGTTTATCAAATGGCAAGTAAGATAATTATGTGCTATGCTAAATGTTATACTTTTGGTACTTAATCATGTCTAATAAATTAAAATGGACACTGGCTATGACATTTAGGATATTTGCGGCATGAACAAATCTTTCTAGCCTCTTAAATCTCTAAACCATAACCGCATATGGTAATCAAATACTTAAATAGGTTTGATTATCCCTGTGTGGTTTTGTATGGGAGATGAGTGCCTTCTATAAAGTTTGGAGGTTATTAGTGTGGACCTACACATGAAAACCCCTCAAATGGTATATCGTCCTCTAGGAAACCTTTTTCTCTATGGAATCCTTTAAAGATGTTCATTCTTATGTAAGTTTCTCTATGACCCTATCCATTTATAGGTTGTCTACTCATCCTTGTGCATACCCAAGATGATGTGTCACATATTTTAAAGTTATGTAATGGGATCCACATGCAGTTCGATTGCATACTCTATATAGAAATTCCCAAAAAAACATTTGGAGTTGTTTTATCTAATATCAAATCCTGTGTTATAAATATTATCAAGAATAATATTTATTTCTCTCACTTCCTGGAAGTCAAGATCAATAATGATTCACTTTAGAACTGAATCAAATTGTACTTACTATTGGGTTCCTTCCAGTTGATACTCCAAGAGATGTTTTAAAATTACAATATGCATGAAATGTTATTCTATAATTATCAAAAATAAAGATAGAGTTAGATCTGATGGTGCTCATGTTGAGCAAATCTGAGGTAATGGGTGGCCTAATAGGTAGTAATAATTCCTCAATGGGATTTAGCAACTTGAGAACCATTCAAGGCATGATTGGAAAATAGGAACATAGGTTAAATAATCTTGATAACGTTTTGCTAGAGATTTGCCTCAATCTAAAAATTGGTTAAGCAAAGTGACTTGGGCTGTAAGAAAAGGTGTTGATTGTGGTTGACCCAAATGCCAATGCGATCAAGAAGTTCCCATTGCCTACTTATATAGATGAAAAAGCAAATGATGTAGCTAATGCATGATTATTTATACACATAAGTATATCAACCTATAATGTATGATAGATGATATGATTAAGATGGTGTTATTACATAATGATAGGATGTCAAAAGACTATTTTTTTGTGATGTCCAATGTTCTCTACATTGGCCTTGTTTGGGTTAACCCTTCCCAATTTCGGTTGAATTTGTGCAAGCCTCACTTATTGACCATTAACTTGTATGGGTGAGTTAATGGAATATAGGTGATATAGTCTTATTTTTTAGAATTAAGGTAAATAATGTCTGGTATCTATTGGTAGGTTGTATGGGAAAACCATCACTGGACATTTGGAACATTATGACTTGGGGAAGATAAAAGGTTTAACTCAAACCTGGAGGGATAAATTGGGTATGAGGAGCTAATATACTTAGGTAAATCAGTTGAGTTTGAGTTATCCACTTATTAATGGAATGTCTTGAGCCATTGAAAAATTGTGAAGCATGAATGGTTGTGATAACTATATTGGTCTTATAGATAAAACTACTATAATTTATTATTCAATAAATCAAATATTTGGTTATAATGTTGAAAGAGATCAAATGTTAGAATTATGAAACTAGCATACCACTTTTGAACAAATGGTTATAAGTGGAGTAAGGATGTCTCCATAGGTTCAAGTTTTTCATGGTTGAGAAAGGTTATCCCAAGGCAATTCTACCTATGGGAGATGTGATAGTAGACCTTGGTGAAGGTAATGTTAATTTATTGTGTGTATGTAATTATTTTGTTTACAATTATATATACTAGTCTAGTGGACTGAATTGTGTCATGATGAGATCTAAAACACAAATACATACTTGTGATGTACTATTAGATTCTTTATAGATTGGCACAAATGTCAAGGACTATTCCTTACCTCTCTTTTTTTAAATTTAATAGAACTTGTTTTGGATAAACTGAGAATTTCAAAAAGCTATTTTTTTTGTGACTGAGATAAGCAATTGTATGTTCTTGTTGGGCTTATGTGTTACTATTACTATACATGACTAGTTGCAATAATGTAAAAAATTTAAGTAAGGTGTCTAATGCTCAAGAAACACTATTTTATCCCAAAGTAGTGGACTTATAAGCTAAGATTGGGCAAGTTTTAGTGGTTGAAAACTCTGATATGGTCAGTTGGTTGAAACCATTATGTAACTAGAAAATCAATAAGTATTATGTATCATAATACTGAGGTGCTAGAAAATTTATGCATTTAAGCTGAATTAATCCTTAACCTTGTTGTGAGCATTTGGCCTCCTTCAAGTTGAATGAAGAAGTATATGATTTCATCACTCTAAAAGACTAGAAGCTATTAATTGTGTATGTTTTGATCCCATAGTGATGTTTATTTTGATCATAGATACATTTCAATTCCATAAGGATGTTATGATAATCATGGATATGTTTTACATTCATGAAGATGTTTAATTAATCTTGGGCTAAGTTTTAGCATCCATGAGGACATTCATTATGATAATGGATATATTTTACATCCATGAGGATTCCTTTTATGAATTTTAGCTTAATTTAATGGTTGTGGGAAACTATAATTCCCATGATGATAAGATGATATTCACTTGGATCCTTGTCTAATTTCATCCTTTCTCAAATTATGTTGCATCAAAGCAAGCATTATTAGTCCACCTTTGAATTGATGAAACAAATCAATTGGAAGGATATTGATAGAAGCATATTGTTGGAATCAAGAAATAAATTGTAGTGATCATTGATAGGTTTCTTAGGTGAGCCATAGTATGATGTTGAGGTATAAAATTCTTAGGATGTCCAAGGGTGTAACTTAAGCCTAGAAGACCTAGTGGGTTGAATGTGACTTAATTGTTTGGGCAAGTGAGAAAGTTTTGGGGATATATTATTATTAACTAAATTGTGAGTCATCTAATCCATAAGGCATGAACATTATTGGTAACTTTTTGATACTCATGGATATGGATTTATGGGATTTGTTGGAACACACCCTTCCTTGTAAGAAGGTGTTGGTGAACTAGAGATCCTTGAAGCTGAGTATGATGTTATATGATGGATATGTTACATAATCTGGGATGGCATTTGGACATCAGGTAGATCAATGAGAATCATGGACCCTTGTGCTTCACTTACCAGTGTGTTTAATTGGTGTGATGTGAAAATACCTTGGCATAAATTATCAAACCTATGGATTAACATGTGTTTCATAGTATTGTGTTTCTTCAGTACATGTAAAACCATTGTATGTTGTGTAAAAAGTACCATTGTATATTGTGTAAACCTTTTACATTTTTTTAACTATATTAAATCATGTAAACTTATAACTTCTCTATTTTGTGTGAATGTAGTTAACTTATGAACTTCCACAAATACTCCATGATATCAACATTGCTATATATATATATATATATATATATATATATATATATATATATATATATATATATATATATATATATATATATATATATATATATATATTTTGATGTTGTAACTGTGGGACATGCAAATGGTGATAAACCACTTTGTGATGTAGTTTCCATTTTTGTAATCAACCTCTATCAACCAAAATCTACCAAGGTATAGTGAATGTATTGTGTGGTGTGATCTTATGTCACTACTCTAATAATGAACATTGATGCAAGTATGAGGTTTAGGGTGAAGAAACATTATGCTCATGATGATTAGACTGGGTATGAACTAGGGAGTGGAGTCTCATGTAGGTTAAAAACCCACTTCTCCCCTTTGCATGAAGTATCCACCTAATTCATTTGCATTGTACACTATGAGCACCACAAGTTGGCTATGAGATATTAATGCATAATGGTCACCTTGTGGATTGAGTGTTCTTTTAACTGCCTCTTGGAGGTCATTGTAAAAACAACCTTGTGAAATTCATTGATGTAGACTTATGAATCACTAATCAA
>JARHVA010002846.1:360000-365000 GCA_037957365.1 Torreya grandis | reverse complement strand
TTTTATCTAAGACATTAATTGCACCACTTTGTGATATTTGTTGGTCTCCATCTATCTCATCTATAAATATGAGAGATCATATGAGGTATCGGCATTCGAAGTCAGCTTGATTCTTAAGTCCTTAGGTCCTCTAAGTGTTTAAGTTATCTAAGTCTTGAAGTGTCTAAAGATTCAAGTTTTCATATTATAATATTGTAATGTTTTCTTATGCAAGCAATATATGATATTTGTGCTTATCTATGACATATTTGATCGATCCTTAATGAAATGGTATTAGAGCCAGGTTCAGTCCATATCTAAGTTTAATCTTTATTCTACTTTCCTTTCCTGAGCTAAGTTCTTAATTTATAAGAGAGTGTTTGTAGATATTTTTTATCTTGATATTCTTTGTCTCGTTTGATCTGGCATCGCGTCCAGTTGTTCTTTCTAAAAATAGGGAAGTAGTGAGATACTTTTGAGCCATGGATAGGCATTTGTAGATTTGATTACGTACCAAAGCTAAGAATAATGATGGAAGCTCTGGATTAGTCTACTGAGAATTCTCCAAGTACATATGATGTCTACACTCTCTTTAATCTTACTCAATGCTCAGTTAATGAAGCTACAATAGAAATTGAAGAATCTAATCCTAGTCATAGTTGGACTTTGCCTCGTCTTAACATGACCAATGTCTATGATAAATTGTCTCCCTTTCATCTTATTAATAAATCTAATACTAAGATTTTTGAGAATGTTTTGCAAGTCAAGACTACTGATCAAAACAAATACTACTTGTAACTCTTTAATGATACAACTATCTTTTAGCTTTGCTCTCAGAAGAAATCTAAATTTTTGGATATAGGTGCTATATCCATAGGTGTGCATCCTCTTTTTCATCAAGGTCTCAATGTTAGTCTATTAGCCTGTCTATTAGATAATTAACATATGTCTTTCTCTTCCTACTTACAGTCAGCTATACAAATTGGTTTATATGTTGGTCCGATCTATACAACTGTATATCCCAATTATCTAGGTGTTATCCATCAAGAAGCCAATTTTAATAAAATATTTAAACTCTTTCTTCAAACCACTAGTTTGCATATTATTAAAGGCTCCTATCCACTCGCCATCCAATACAAAGTTATGTATTGCTTAACCAATACTTTATACCCTGTTGTTAAGCATACACCCGCACCAAGCAAAAGTGTGGTGAGTCGAGCAACCCCAAACAATCAGATTCTCCCTGTTGAAGCCATCTCTTGGTCTGATCTTAAATTTCCTAGAAAATGGATTGTTGATACTGATTTCATTCAACAACCTAGAAGATCCTTATCTATGGCTACTTCTGTAAAAGATCTTCCTAAGAAATATGTGATTTGATTTAATGACTCAGGTCCTATAACTCTTACTCCATGTCTACATAATCAAAAAGTTCATTATCCCCAAATAGATTCATACTACTGTTTAGATTGTAAGAATATCCTTACCAAGCCCATCTAGTTACTAATCAATATGACCAAAAGGGATACTGAAATCCAAAGTTTGTTCAAAAGGAATAAGCAATTACTTTTGAAAGTCAAAAAAGTTCACATGGAAGGTACATCACAGTCTGATGAAGGTCATACCTAGAAAACCCCTCTAGGAGATGAATTCTATACTAAAAATGGATTCCCTAAAGCATCAAATTTCAATCAATACTCCCCTAATAGAAAGACCAAAGCACAAATGTATTATGTGAGAACTGCTGACAAAAGTCTTGAGCAACCTAGTGAATTCAAGCTCCTTAATTGGAACAATGTTGCTACCAAGTGTCTAAACTCTAAAATTTCAAGTATTCAGTCAAGTTTAGATCAAGTCTCAAATATGTTGAAAAGTATAGAACTTTATCAAAAAGTAGATATCATTAAAGCTCTGAAAGCTTTAGATGCTAATACTACTACTAGCCGAAATCAAGTAGTTCAAAAAGTTGATCAGGAAGCTAGTACTATTAAACAACAACAGTCCCAAGTCCTGACACAGATTGATGAAGTTGTCAAAAGTAATATCAAGATTTCCCAAGAATAAGATGAAATAAAATTAGAGATATCATCTATTGAAGAAAGAGTAAAAGAAGCTTTTGTGGAAACCTCCTTATGCATTGACAGTCTCACTCAAGAGGTTACCAGCCAGCACCAAAATATTGCCTTAGTCCCTGATATTATACAAAAGGTTTTAGATGACTCTTCTCAAACCCAGATAGGGATCCTATCTACATCTAATCTGGCTTGTGATCCCCTGAACTAGTCTAATGTTGTCAAGTTACAGAAAGAAGAGGTCAAAAAGGAAAAGGCAAAAAGAAAAGTAGATACTGATAATATAGCTGATAGAATTTTTCAAATAAGAATGGATAAAATAGAAGATATTGAGAAACATAGTTATTTTGAGGAAGGAGAGTCTTCTCAGCCTCCCTTAGAATCACAAATCATAACTCTTAATCTTCAACCATTCTTATAGAAATTTAACTGTGAATCTCCTACTAGAAGAAAAGAGATGATACATGCCATGCTTTCATGGGATAGTGTTCAAATTTTTGGCTTAAAGAAAGATCCAATTAATGTCACCCAGCAAATAGCTAATGGCTTCATAGGAAACATCAAAGACTGGTGGGATGGTCATGGTCAACAATTCCAACAAGGAATTACCACACATGCAGAACCCATCTTTACACTCTGCCAAGCTCTTTATTCAGAGTTTGTTGGTGTTGTGGACAATGAGAAGGAAGCTAACAAAGATACGTTCCTAAGAGCTTAGTTATGTGATATGACTAGGCTAGATGAATACATGTGCCATATGGAGAATTTTTTATATGCTTTAGGAGAGATGTTTAACCCAGCATATAAAATAAGATATATAAAATCATTTCCTGAATACTTTGCTAGTAAGTATAAGTCTGCAATGGGAGATGAGTTAGCTACCATGTCTTTTGGTAGGATAAATCAAAATATAACGGCTGTAAATGAAAAGTTGTGTCTTGAGCACAAAGCTCATAAGAAAACTATGCAGTTTCATAAGCAACTTAGTGTCAAATTATGTAATTCAATTGATGATTACTTTGGTTGTACTGACATCAATGAAAACAAAAAATACAGAAGTAAGAAAAAGAAAAAGCTACAGTCTCAGTCTTGCTAGTGTACCCATAGGAAAGATAATGATAGTTGGTTACATCAAAAGCAATTCAAAAGGAGAAATTTTAGAAAAAAGAAAATTTTTAGGAAAAAGAAACATGTATTTCAGAAAGCCTATGTCAAGTGTTTCCTCTACAATGGAAACCACTATGCAAATAAGTGTCCTCAAAAGGATAAAAATTCAAAGAAAGTCAATTTTCTTCAAAGCTATAATCTGGATGAAAATGAATATGTTTTAATCTCTGATGATGAAGAACATTATGAATTAGATATTCCATGGGAAGACTCATCTTCAGAACTTGAGCAAAATCAAGTTAATATGAATATTGAAGAATATAGTTCAGAATCTGAATTTTTTGACTTTGATTTAGATATTGGTTTTCAAATTCATATGTTGTCTACCCAGTTTCTAGATAGCTTAAGTTTATCTCAACAATTGACTTATTTGAAAGAAAAATATGCTAATACTCCTACTTATATGATATCTAAGAAGATGTTTTTGCTGTAGCAAATTGCTAACACTGAAAAGCATTATTCTCTCCATCTGTCTCAATAGTAATAGTAGCAGGAGATATTATCTAAAAAAAATTCAAGAAAAACTCTAGACCTTCAGTTTTCTACAAAGGCTCCAGATATTTAGGCTGCTTATTAGCCTAACACTTTTGAAAGGATAAGATGGAGAACAAAGCGTATTGCTTTGTTACAAACATTCTAGGCTAGAGCCCAAGATGAGTTACAACAACTCCTAAAGGAAGAAGCTCTCGATGATGAAAAGGAATAGCTTTTTGAAGAAGAGCTAGTTCAACTTTTAGAAAGTCTTCTAGGAGAATCCTCTAACAATATGGATAGCAGCATCCATCGGGTATCAGTTCACATAACCAATAATCCTATTTTTGAACTTAGTATAAAATGGAAAGGGTTTAAACCCTATTATATTGATGTATTATTAGATACTGGTGCTGATATATCTCTTGCTAGATATCACTCTATTCCTGAAGACATGTGGTAGAATGATTTTCACAGATTAACATTCAACACTAAAATAATTATCTCTGAATTATCTACCAATGTCCCAATTGCTTTAGGAGATTCTGTGTATCAGTTCAAAGTTTTCCAACATGAGATGCCCATGTTTGACATGATGATAGGGTCTAATAATTTATCAAGTTTCTATCCAATTGTTATTCAATCCCATGAGATCATCTTAGCACAAAAATACTCTTTCTACAAGAAAAGCAAATATGAATGCAGAATTCCTCTCAAAGGAAAAATCAAAAAGGCAATTGATAATCAATGGCTCCATCAAAAGATTAACCTCTACCAGTCCTCTATAGAACCTATGATAGCAAATATATTAAAGGATTGTTGTTCTAAAAATCCTTTAGCATTCTAGCATAGAAAGGTTCATGTTTGTCAGATAGACTTGAAGCTTACAGCTAACAAAGATGGTATGCAAGTTGAGCTGCACTTTAAGGTGCACCATTTAGGTATGTCACCATCTCTATGAGAAGAATGTTTTCAAGAAATCCAATAGCTAAAAGAGCAAGGTCTGATTCATGATTCTCATAGTCCATGGGGATGTGAGACACTCTATGTTAACAAAAGATCTGAATAGATTAGAGGTAAAAAGAGGTTGGTTATTAATTACATTCCTCTCAATAAGTATGTCATACCAGTCTAGCATCCAATTCCTTCCAAAGATGAATTTTTTCAAAGGATATCTAGTAGTAAGATTTAAAGTAAGTTTGATTTGAAGCCTAGTTTCTGGCAAATACAAATACTAGAGTCTGATAGATATAAAACTGCTTTTGTCACTCCATTCGGTCAGTATGAATGGAATGTGCTTCCATTTGGGTT